>VFFE01007073.1:169214-205024 GCA_008921705.1 Burhinus oedicnemus | reverse complement strand
GGGCAAGGCAAGTTCCAAGATGTGACCTGCTTCCAGGTCTCCCGGCCCTGGAAACATCCCTGGCAAACTGACTGCAGCCACAGCTGCGCCTCCCTCTTCAGTTGCTCGTGGCACAGAGAGGTGGGGAGAACTGGGCCAAGGCCTCTGCTCACCTTTCATCTTCGGGAGCTGGAAGAACTCAGCCTTAAAGCCGGGGAATCTCCCCTCCTTGTTGGTAACCAATGTGACGAGCATGACGTTCTGGGAGGACAAGAAGGTCAGGTTGTAGGAAGGGGCGTAATTCCCACAGAGCCTAGGAAATAAAGGACAAAATCCGTTAGACACAACTGCTTAGAGAGCCTCAAGCAGGACAGATCACCTCTGAGCAGGGACAGGAGCTCAGTTACCAGTAGGACTTCTCAGTGTCACCCTGCCACAGCACACCAGGACTCGGTGCCATACAGACACCTAACGGGGACACTCACCTGACCAGAGCATGAGGCTCCACGGGGCTCAGAGAGTTGTACACCTTGATGTAGTCACTGTCGTCTGTGCACTGCTCCAGCTCCAGTGTCTTGAAGGTCAGGCTGATGATGGAGTTGGCATCTGCCCTCAGTGTCCAGTAGCAGAGCGCATTGTTGGGGTACGGGCTGTTGGGGAAGCCCGGCGTGGTGAAACTAGTGATCTCCCCTTCCTTGGCGTGGAGGGCAAACATGCAGCGCTCTGCCCAGGACAGCAGGGAAGAGTTAACAAAGCAAAAAAGGAGGTTCTGCCCTGCCTTTCCCCGAGATGCAGAGTGTGATGCAGAGTGCGGCACTTGTAATTCCTTGCCTGCCCGCAGGTTGTCCCTGGGCAGAGCCTCTTGCAGAGGGCACCCTTGCTTTCCAAACTCCATCTACAAAGTGAGGCACTGGGGAAGGACGGCCAGGGCCACCCACTGCCGCTAGATAATGGCAAGGCCTGTGCCGCAGTCTGGCTGACCCCAAACCAGCTCCAAGCAGGACACGGGGGTCTGCCTTGCACATAGAGCACCTCTCTTCAGGCCCTTTCCCACCTCGCAAAGGAAATCGCCACCCCAAAGAGGTCTGGGGATGCACAGAAGCTGTTATGAGACTGAAGAACTGTACTTACTGTCCCGAGCGGAGTAAGCTATGCTGGGGTCGGCAGCTGCAGGAGAAAACAGAGGTGGTGTCATCCTTTGGGTTGTGGAAAGTTCCTGGGCACAAAGCTGAAGTGGTCCCTGGGACCTGCATTGATTTGACCTCACTTGTGGGGTCTCTCCCTGCAAGCTGGCCAGGGGAAGGCTGCTCCTGCCTGGGCTCTGGGCAGCTGAGTGATCAAGCTTTTCCTCTGCAGGAGTGAGGATTCATGCCTGTCCCTCTCCAGATGGGCTCAGAGGAGAACACAGAGTGTTTGAGCATAAAGGGAGAGGGTCTGCGCAGCCTTCCCGGGTCTGCATGGCCCATCAAAGCAGCACCGTGAAAGCCGGGTCCTTACACTCAACCTTAGAGTGATTCCCGCGGCCGAAGAACCCAAAGGAGGGCTGTGACTGGCAGCTTACCCCCCTCCAGCAAAATGTCCCCACCCCAGTCCCATGCACAGGCCCAGGGACGGCAGAACCAGCACTCACGGAAAGCGACGACCGACTCCACCTTCAGCATTGGGTTTCGCAGCCGGGGGTTCCACCTCTGGACCAGGCTCTGCTTGTCTGCCATCGCCCTGTCCAGACTCTCCTCCCGGTACTTGGGGACAATGAACTCTGACCAGTAGTAGGCAATGACGCTGCCTTCACTGCCAGGGAAGGGCGATGATGGAGTGAGAACAAGGACAGACACAGGAAGGCTCAAGTATCAGTAGAAGAAGGGTCCAAGCTACTTGATGAGCCATTTTTGCAGGACAGCCACGGGAAAGGGAGAGTCTCAATGACAAGTTAAGCAAACTGCGCCCAGCAAAGGCCCCTGCCAGCCCGCCGAGTCCCTTTCAAAGCTGCCAGGCACCACCCACTGCGGTTCATAGTGCTCTACTGGATTTTCCCAAGACATCTCCCTCAGCACACAGTGATGAGGACTGGCAGAAAACAATATGCATCTTCAGGTCACTTTTCACTGATGACCCTTTACTGTGTCACTCAGGGTGACTACTGAGGTTCCTCCATCCCCAGCAGCTCAGGAACGAGGGTATACGGCTGTGTGACATCCCAGCATCGCCCTCCTCCGCTCCCAGACAGGGCTCAGACAGCACCTAACACTCACCTGAATGCAGTTATCACTGTCTCTTTGTGGTAAGGGCCAATATCTGCATGATTCCTGTAGATCTCCTCCACCTGAAAGGTTTAAAGAAGGGTGTTCAGCATGTCTAGAAGTGAGCAGGAGGGAAAGGCTAAAGACAGACAGAGCTTCAAGCCTGCTATGGAAAATCAGGGCACATACCCAGCATCTCTGGAATCTGCCGGGGCCAAAGAGAGGAAGAGGGAGAGCTGAGAGTCCCAGAAGTGCCCAGACCTGCACACCACAGCCTGCTCTGACTCAGCTTGCCCGGCTTTTTCCCGGGAGAAGCACAGCGAATACCCGAGTCTGAGGGGAAAGGCAAGACCAGCCATGGCTTCAGCACAAAGGGCAGACACACTCCTGCCTCAGCTGCCAGCCCTGACCCATCCACCGATTTGCCCAGGCAGCCTCCTACGGCACACGCTGGGTGGCAGAGGCAGGGAGACACCGTGGCACTGGGATGGAGCCGTGATGCCAAGACCCAGTTTAAAGGCACGCTCCCTGCACCCAGCCCAGCATGTCACGGCGAGCCGGGAGAGCTGAGAGGAGCGAGAAAGCTCCAAGCAGTCTCATGTGCAAAGATCCCTGTGCCCGCGGGGCAAGAGGAAAAAGGGGCAAGAGGAAAGAGTTCTACTCGCAGGAGGTGGGATGCAAGAAACCTCTTACCGTGCTCTTCACCTTCTTGGCCAGCATGATGAAGTCTGGCGAGCTGGAGTTCTCATAAGCGTCAAGGAAGTTCCAGTTCAGAACCCGCAAGTGGCCATTGAAAATCTTCCGGACGGGCGCGTTCCTGTCTGGAAGGCAACAGTTCAGCGTCAAAAAGGGCAGTCAGGGCTGGGACCATGGCACAGCAGGTCCCCAGTGACAGGAATCAGGGCAGGGGGGTGGAAATGGTGTCCCCCCGCTGCCTGGAGCCTTCCCAGAGCTAGAGAGGGCACACGTGAGCAACACAGGATAACGAAGCTTTTCCAGGTGGATATGGTCCCACAGTATCGCCCTACATGCCACCACCCATCAGAAGTCATACTCACATTTGAAGTGCCAAACGAGGAGGCCGGTGACGAGGGAGATGAGCAGGAAAACAACAATCACGACAGTGACGACCACCCACCGCTTTGGGCCATGCTTCTCCATCTTCTTGGAGTTCATGGCAGGGAGGAACTCCACCCCTTCCTCCAGGTTGTTCATGTCCTAGGAGGGGAGAGAGGGCAGGATGGTGGAAAGGCCATTCCCAAAGCCTGATCTGGAGAGGTCCCACCACGAAGCAGTCTAGAGCAGAGCTACCTGTCCCCATCACCGAAAGCACAAGGCATGCCTTGGCATCAGCAGCTCCACAGGACAAACCCTGAAGGCTTTTGCTTTGCTTTTCCGCACACACCTAATTTCTTTTTGGACCTAACAGACGGTGATCAGCTCAAGTAAACTCAGGAGCGAGTCCACACAACCCCTGTGACCGTGGCAGGTCACAAGCTCACAACCTCCAAGATCTCTGCCTGCCGGCAGATGAAACTACAGACAAAAATTCATCCCTGCAAAGCACACGCTATGTGGCAGGTACGTCACCCGCAGCTCGTGGGGCACAGCATGCTATAAATAGCATTCCTGTAAAAGAAGAAAACTGGGCTACTTCCTCCCTTTACATTCGCACGACTCTCTGTACGTCTCCTGGGCCAACGCAGCGCTCCTGTAGTTCTGTTTGGGATTTCCCATTCAGCGCAAACACTGATTAAAAGATATAAACCGAAAAACTAAGATGAGCACACAAGACATCCCCACAGCCCACGACCAGCCAGACTCTCAGGACAAGAGATGTCGGCTAAGGAAGAGCAGGTCCTGAAGGCAGCTGGCCAGGAATGAGAAATGACACTTGTAGAGCACAGCTCTCACTGATAGCACCGCCCCACGCCAGGCTGGGTGATGAAGAGGAAGGTCTCCGTCGCAGTGCAAAACTCTCGGTGCCCTGGGGTTTCACTCTCTCGCACCTTTGGCTTACCTGCCCTCCATCCTTGCCCTGCTCATGTACCTGCACCTCCAGCCCGGGATCAGAACAGCTGCAGACCCAGATGTTTTCAGAGTATGCCACACAGCCCAGAGCATCCTCGGTACAGGCAGATTTCAGGGGTTCAGATCTGCACTCGCTAGCCCAGCACTTCCTCTCCTCCCCAGAGCTGGCTAACATACGCCGGGAGAGCAGACCACATCTTCTGCTTTCTTCTTGTGCCTCCCTCAGGTAGGAAGCGCTCTCTGCCTGCTGCAAACCACCCAAACCATGAAGATGTCTCACTTTTCTGGTCCCCACCTTCCCATTTTCCCCTCTCCTGAGCCTTACCGAGCATCTGGCAGCTTCCTGGGCAGCGGCATGGGGCTTCGGATGACAGCAAGGACACCACAACACAAAGTGCCGACTAGCACAAATTCACCGCATTCAAATGCATTTCATCCCCGCAAACATGATGCCAGGTCAGATGCTGCCTGTCCTCTCTCAGCCCGGGGCTGACACAAACGTGCACTGACAGCTTGGGCTAATTTGATGGAAATGTCACAAGCCCCTAAAAGCTAGGAAAAACAACCAGCAAAGGGGATCCTGTTGACAGAGGGACCTCTGGTCCCCCTGCGCTCTCGTGCAGACCCAGGCAATGAACCATCCTCGCTGCACGCTGCCCTTAGGTGCAATGGCTTCACCATCTCATCTTTCCCAAGCCTCGCTTTGCAGGAAAGCCCAGCTCCCCCTTGCATCATTCCCCCACTCTTTTTGCCCTTTTCTTCACCCCACCTCTGTCCTCTCCTCCAACCCTCCATGCCTCACCAAAGCCTCTCCTCCCTGTGGTATTCACCTGAGGCCTTTTACAAAAGAAAGGGATGTGGCACGCACCTTACCCTACATTTTTGTAAAGGACTCTAAGTTTAATCCTCTGCAAACACTTACTAGAAGGCCGCTAAGACCAGAGAAACCTACTAGTTTTCACACCATGTGCTCCCAGAATAATCTGAGTTTATCATTTGACAGCTCTCCGCTACAGCACAGGGAATGAAGCTTTCGTTCATTTGTGAGATTCACTGGGCAGAAAGAAACCAACGTGAAGCACACAGTCTCTGAGGTGCTGGGCTGTTTCTGTCACCAACATCCAGCCACCGCCACAAGAAACAAAAGACCTGGCAGGGCCACAGAGGACAATCCCGCAGGGGATGCTCTGATTCCCGTTCGGTTTCGGTGATCATACAGGAAAAACTTGAAAACATAACCCAAGGGAACTTCAAAATAGAAGTTTCAAAACCCAAGGAAACTTCAAAACAGAACACAAAATAAAGCTTAAATACATACAGACATCCTAAATCAAGAAACTCTTCAATCAAAGTCAAGATTGCCTGCAGTTTGACGCACCGTCTTCGAAACAGCCATCTGGCTTCCATCAGTTTCCAGTTCATGCAAGAAATACCCCCAAACCAGGTAAAGAGAAGCAACAGGCCATAAATCTCGCAAGCATCTCCCTTCTCCCACCGTGGGGCTGCTTGCAGCGCCAAGCCTTCCCAGGATTTCCAATACGTTGCTGCTGTTAGCAGAAAGAAAAGTATTAATTCTCTTCTAACATCTGCAGGAGCCCACGGCAAGAAAACAACCTCAGGGGCTTAAAACGATGTATCTGTTCACACAGCAGCAGCCTTCCCAGACTTCCTGGGGTCAGCGAGGAAGAACCGCCGGCCTCCAGCTCACAGGGGGAAGACAGCGTCTCTATGTGTTCTAAGTAACAATTTTTGGGCACAAGCTGTTAAATTTTGGCCTTAATAACACACTCCCCTGGTAGGCTGAATTCAAGCAGATGGCATGTCTTCCCTGAAAGAGGGAACGTGCACTTCTGGCATGAGAGGCGTAACTTCACAGGGTTGTAGCAGCAGCAAAATGGCACAATGAAATCAGATTTCCTATCTGAAAGAAACCCCTATTTTCAAATAGCATACCCTTCGGCTGAGGGTACCTTCAGCCCTCCGCAAAATTCCCAAGATTCAGTTTCACCAAACTGCCAGAAAAAAATGGAGCTCAGCTGCAAGCAGGACATACTGCTGCACAAGGTCAGACTGCACAACAATCAGCTCCACGGTGGATGCATTTTAATATCCTCTTTGAGCTAAAGGTTGTGTCTTTGCAGAGAGAAAACTCTTTAGACGGCAGCAATTAATCAGCGTGATTAAATCAGAAGGAAAACACAGCTCCCCTCCACCTCCAAACACACGCATCACTCCTGCGGCTGCAGCATGACCAAAGGAAGGTAGGCAAGAAAACTCACCATCTGATCTTTCCTTAGACAATTTCACTGCTCTTCTTGGAAAAAAGGGATGAACGATCTTAAACCTGCGAGAGTCTACAGCACACCTTTGCCAGTTTGTTCTCGCTCCAAAGCTGAGAGGGCAGTGACACCCACAGCACCAAGAGAAATTAAAGGAGTGTGGGGACTCCTAGGGAGGTTATTTTTGTTATTACTCCTGTACAAGGTGCATAAACAGCCACTGACACTGTTACTCGCCAGAAGTTACCCAGTGATGAGAGGCAGATATGAGACTGGATCCCAAGAGGTTTCCCTCCCTGCCCTCTGTTTTGTACTCCAGATCTCATCCTCTCCCATCCTCATACCTTACGCTCACCACCGTATTCCCCAGCCAACTCTGACACTTGCGTGAAGCTGCTTTGAAGAGCTGTAGCGTGTCGCAGCCTGGGTAAGCAACAGTGATTCCCGCAAAGTCTCTTCTCAACACAAGGCAAAGGATCTGAAGCATCCCCCAAGCACCATGGGAATGCTGAATCAGGTCGTGCCAGGAAGATATCAGATGAGGTCCCATGTCCCAACCTCTGAGTAAGAGGCTGAATCTTCCCTGCCCACACTCATTTGACCTTAGTACCAGACTTGTTTGTGCCCAAAGAGCATGGCTCAGCCTCCGCTCCGCTCGCTCACTTTGCTGCACATCCTCTTCACTGCCACCACTCCTGCCCGTCGGGGAGAACCACCTCCCCTGTGGCGCTGGTCACCATCCTCTAAGCTAGGCAGAAACCAGCTGGAATCAAAAGCAAGACAGGCTCGAAGGATCATAGTTACATCAAAAGTTGAAAGATGGTGACAATTTTAATCTCCTTTAGCTAACGGTTGCTGCACATTTCCCTCGCGTGTACTGAACAGCCCGTCGCAACAGCAGATGTAAAGCAGAGAGGATCTGAAAGCACGTCCTGCTCTCACCTTGTCCATGATTCCCCGACAAACAGTCTCTAGCCCAAAGTGACTCAAGGTCTGACTCTCTTGCCCTTCTCGAGGAAACTACTCCAATAAACATTATTGACAAAAAAACCTTCCTTGATATTCTCTCTCTGCCTTAGTCACAGGTTCAGTTACTTCCTCTTGCTCCTCCTCGTTCAGCCCTCACCATCACCATGGGGCTCCCCACGGCCGGATTGGAGGTTTCTGGTGACAGCGTCAGCCCTGGCAGGAAAGCCACGTGCCAATCAAGTGAAAGGGTCTGAAGACGTTGCCCCATTTCTTCCACGCCTGTTTCCCCTGGCATACAGACTCCACGAGGAAACCTGGAAAAGGAGCGCGCCCAGACAGATTTGTATAGAACTTGGAGGTCTCCTGCACACAACTCCTCCGTGCAGAGCTCAGAGAGAAGTCCTGGGTGTAGGCAAACCTTTCCACTCCTCCTCCATAAGCCAGCCACAAGATGTATTTTTAGACGGCAACCGTACTCTGCCAGACTGGACAAACCAGATTGCAGAAGTGACTAATTCTGTCAGCAGGAAATTCAGCAGGCACACAGGGATGGTGGGAGCTGCCACAGTCGACTCTGGACTGGAGATGCTTACCAGAAAGCAGATATCTTCCTGCAAAGGGGGATTCCAGAAGGGCTAGGATGTGCCACACAGTACGGCTCTCCAGCAAGAAGATTTCTGGGATACGTACAAAGCGGGGTCCATCTGGGATCAGCATCTCCCATAGAGGCTGATTTCTGGCTCATTTGGCAGTTCCAGCAAGACATCGTGATGTGTGCCGGGCACCATGGGCACTCACTGCTCCCCTCTCCTCCAAAATAGGTGCTCCATCTCCCACTCAGTGTCTGCGGCTGGTTCACTGGACCCTGACCCACAAAAGGACAGGGCTTCTGGCCATTAGTTTCACCTGTCCCTTATCACAGCTGGTTCATTTGTTTGTCCAGCACAAAGCAGCTATGAGATTCAGCTGCTTCCCTTGACCTTTATCACATTCCAGCCCCAGCTGGTCTGCCACAGGACTGCTGAGGGCCAAAGCTGTGCAGATCACAGAAGGGAAGAGCAGGGGTGCAACCAAGGCAGTCTCACTGCGAAAGACCCACTGCCTGGCATTTACTGTACATGGCCAAGAAAAGGAACCCACAAAATACAAACTTGAAGGTGGCCTGGAAAGGTCTCACATGAAGAAGAGTCATCAGACAATGCGGCTAGACTCTTGCCGGGTAATTACACTCTGCAGATCCCAGCCTGTGTATCCAAGAGGCCACCTCCCCTTTTCCAGCCACACCTGCCTCCGGTGGTGTTCAATAAAAACTAAAACAAATATCACAGGAGAAATGAGAGGAATGAAACCCATCGACTCATTAGCCAGCAAGCCAGGCTCAGAGCTTGGGACACCCCAGCCTTGAAGATCAATGGGGTGGGCTCCTGCAGTGCAGAAAGAGCCGAGAAAGTTAAAATTTTCAAAACCTGAGGTTTCCTAGATCATACTGAAAGCTAAAAAAACCCCTCAAAGATATAAAAGCTGCTGACGCATTGTGTGCACAGCCTGCGACTCGCTTCACCCAAGTGGCTCAAGTACACAACTCTTGAGATCAACTCCTGCACCGACTCTTGCTGCAAGCCTCCAGAAAGAGATCTGACAAGAATGATCTTCTCCCTTCTCTTCTTATTCTTGGTAAGAAATACATGGAAACAGCACACGTAAGAGCTAAGTTTCCGTAAGGTGTATTCGTGCTGTGCTGCCCCAACATGGGGAGTAAAGCACTGAGGAAACTGCCAGTGTATTATTTTTCGTCTTCAGTTCCTTATTAAGGGCAATGACACTATAAAATGATGACATCAGAACTAATGAGGGAATATGGAGCAGGAAATAAAGGACATAGAGTCCTCCAGACTGTCTG
Source organism: Burhinus oedicnemus (assembly GCA_008921705.1). NCBI lineage: Eukaryota > Metazoa > Chordata > Aves > Charadriiformes > Burhinidae > Burhinus > Burhinus oedicnemus. The sequence continues at coordinate 195,626 of VFFE01007073.1, read as the reverse complement.
CCTTCCAGGCACAGAGGGCAAGTGCAATAGTGAAAGATACAAGTCACACGTGCCTATTTCACACACCAATTTTGAGCTCAATCCTCTACAGCATTCAATCGTCTTGTGACCATCCTGAGTCATACGAGAAACCAAATTCCTTTAGGTTTATTACAGAAGAAACTAAAGTTAATGTTTGCACAGGACGGCACAGGCTTGACTGGCTGCCCCGCACCAGGCTTATCAGTGCAGCTGTGTCATGCAACACAGCAGCTCAAAAAAAGCAACCACGCTTCTAACAGCGTGTCTGCTGTAGCAGAGAATTCTTGGGGAGAAGCCGGGGATAAAGCTATCTTACAGGCCTGATACATGTAGCTATGAGCCATAAAATTCCTCCCTACAACACGCTTATGTCCCAAGACCAGAAAAGAAACATGACACGGATGCAAATGGCTTATTTTAAAACACTCTTACATCTTTCCTGGTACAGAAAGTACTGTCTGAGCAACAAAAACGCCCTCCAGCAGCCTAACAAAACCAGCTGTGCTCCAGACCGCGATGAGACACTCCACGCTCATCATTACATTTTGCCCACGCTCTTGACCGACTCTTACAGTTTTGAGGTGGATCTGGCCCACGACATTTGAATGTTTGGAGCCAACAGCAGGGCAAACACCAGTATCTCTGACCGGGCAAAGCCTTTGTCTGGCAAACCCATCCCTATTAGCTGCTCCTTCCTCCGTCCCAGCCTATCGCTCGGATATTGCAATGCGGTATTTGCAAGGCTAGCTCTGGCGCCCTTTGGATGGAAATGGCATATTCTACCCTGGGCAAGGCGAGAACCTTTGGTCTGATACCTTCCCCGCAGCCAGGCCCTCAAAAACGCTCTCGCTGCTCCCTCAATGGTTTTACAAAGTGATCTTTTGTTTGCCGAGCAAAGGTCTGGCGTGTTCTCAATCAGCCTCAGCCTTTTTCTCGTCGTGCCTTCCTTATTCCTGTTTGCCTTTGGCACCAACAGCAGCAAAACTGGCCTGAGCAGCAGCTTACCCACCAGCCACTACCCGAGGGAAAAGCTCTTTCCAAGGAAGAGGAGTAGCTTCTCCTCACTGTGCCCAAGAACTGTCGCAGCTCCTTCTCTGTCGCAGGAGGAGACGCAGGCATTGCAAAACAACTCACATTTGCTCTGCTGTTGCATTTATAGGGAGCCAAGTCCAACGACAGTCGCTCCATCAGGGACAAATTCCTCGGGCTGTTTACTGCCAGGAAGGCAGGTACCATCTTTGGGGAAGTTCTCCCGGATCACATCAGCTCCTCCTGAATGGACACAGGGGGAAAACTGACCCAGAACCAGGGGAAAGGACCTGGTATGCCACTGCTCCGGGGTGAAGGGAGTCACTCGAGCACTCAGCTATGCCATAAAGACACATTGGCGCGCAAACCTACCTTCTGCCAAAAGAACCAGCCGGGCAGGGAAGATCACCCTGCACACAACAGTGTCACCCTGCATACAACAATGTCACCCTGACCCGGCCAGGGAACAAGGAGCTCCAGCTGAGTGGTATCAGTGAGAGCATCTCCTTCCCGCTGCTGGCAGCCACCGTGGCCCTGACACCCACAGGACAGCGGGGCTGAAGGCGAGGGAAACTTTTTCTTGCTGTAAGCCAGCTTTCTGATCGGTGCTAAAACTGCTAGCTCCTTCGCCGCTGCCAGATAACAACCACTAAAGCCAGGCCTCAGAGACCAATACCAGACAGCCTGCAGGTGAGCTGGAAAGCGCTGCTGTCGTGCTTTAACCTAAAAGCCCAGCTTTGAAGCAGCTCTGTGGCACAGAACAGGCTCTGGAGGTGCAACCCCAAAACACCAGTCCCCGCTCAACTCTCAGCCAGGAAGACCCACATGAAAAGCCAAGACTCTGCACGGCTTAAGCTCACTGAAGTTTCAAAGCACACTGATAATGCATCGGTTAATTAACGAAGCCCCAAAGCCCTCGGCTAAAGTCAGACCTCCTGACGGCTTGAACAAGTTTAGTTAGATGTGTTGCTAAACAACCCAGACCCATGCAATGCAAACACGTACTTTATCTTTACTCACATCCCCAGCACCTTGCTTAAGCTGAAATCAAAACCCTCGGAGCAATGGTAGCGCTGACATCAAGGCAGTCTAACACCGGTGCAGACTGCTGCCGGGGATTTCCACTTTCCCAAAGCTGGTTTTTCTTTTCCTGTTCTGCTGGGCTCAGTGGCGTCCCCCAAACGGGTTCTCCTGACCTTACCTGATGGTGGAGGGGGAGCAGGAATCTCCCCCGCTTCCCGAGGGATCTGGAGCCGCTCCGGTCAGCCCTGACCCATGAGGGTCAAAGGAACCGGAGAGAGCGGAGGACAAGGCAGCTTGGCAAAAGGCTGACTGCTTTTGGGAAAGCCCCGCTGTTTCCCCCGGCACTGGGTGCCGCTCTCACCTGTGGTTGGGCGCTGTACCTCATGCCGGCATCGGCGGCTGTGGGGCCCCGCTCCATGGCGAGGACGGCTGCCGCGCCAGCTCAGGCTGCCATGGCGCGGTTGCTCCCGGCCTCGGCACGGCACGGCAGGGTGCCCAGCTCCTCCTCTCCGTGCTGCTGGCAGGTGCGGGAAGGCGGAAACACCCCGCGGGTCCCCCGACGCTCCCGTGTCCAGCTGCAGCTCCCACCTCTCCCACTACACAGGCGGCCGCGGGGAAATTAAGGAAAATGGCGTGCCCGAAAAGCCCCGTGCAAGCTCTGCATCATCCGAAGAGACCCTTTTGCCATGTGCTTCACTTTAGTAAATGAAACCAGAAAAATCTGTCTTTTACCAACACACGCCGCCCTGCAGCCAGCAGGAAGGCTTGCTAGCAGTCATGTACACAACAGTTTCTAGGGCAAAGCTTTATGTACTGAAGGTCTTGTCCCTTCTCGGGTGACAACAACTGTCCTGCTATGAAACCCCGCTGCAAAGAGGGCACTCTCCAGTATGCACAGGCACTTTTGCCCCAGGGACAAGCCCGCTGTTCCCAAAAACATCTGGTACACTGAAGGGCTGCCAAAGCAAAATATTCCCTTTATCCCAGCCTGAACCCTGCTCTCAGCTAGGCTACAGCACTTTAGGAATGAGCCATCTCTTACCAAACAGAAGAGACCAGATGCAAAGTGATGAGCAACACAGCAGTCCAGCAGAAATCCAAATTTGGCACTCAGAGTGTTGCTCATACACGGGCAACAGCTTCCGGGGACTCTACAGTCTAATATTAAACGGTGCCCCCACAGAAGAAAAGGAGGGACCAGTGGCAAAGCCCTGGATTTTGAGAATGCTCTAAGGCACATTTGAACGAGGGCTTTTAACACTGAAATCTGCATTCCTGACACAGTCTTACTCCATCATTTTCCCCTTCTCAGAAAGATGACTCCCTCCCCCCTCCTCTGATATTTAGGTTTCTCACATTCAAGAGTAAGTCAAGATTAAAGATAGCTGGACCAACATCATCCTTCTTGGAAAGGTTCTTCCCTTCTCTTACACGTGACAGTTTATACCAACATGTGAAATGCCAGTCAAGCTATTTGAAGGCTGAACTGGCCATCCCACTGCTGATCTGAACCCCTTTACACCAACTGCATCCAGCCCTGAAACTGATTTTTTTTCCACACCCGAACATTTAAATTTCCCAGAAAGCTGGTTTTGGTATAACAGGATTGTCCACTGATTCACGTGCTGCAGGGAGAGGGCTTGCTGGGTTCCTTTTGTTTCCCCCTGGTCTAAAATGTCTCCTGCAGAGTGCAAGTTTTGTGTACCTTTTGCAGGTTTTCTCTGGGGATAAAAAGAGACGGTGTCAGGTCTCTCATCCTGCTGTTTTCTCTTTGGGTGAAAAACATAACGCAACTTCTGTGCTCTTACAGAAATACTTGTGCTACCGCCTTCCCTGCTCCCTCAGCGGCTACTAGAATCCCACCCGCTTTGCTGAGCACCACACAGCAGGAAGTTATCTCTGGATTTAAGGTATTCCCCTTCAGAAGGTGGCTTTGTTAGTCAGCCTGCTGAAACTAGCCGGCTGGCTGATGTCAGGAGCTGCTCTCAGCTCTCCCGCTGATGCCCAACCCTGCCCAGCGCTGTAGTTTTACAGCCACTCCCTTACCTGGCTGACTGCAGGTGCTCCAGCCTGACTTAATACCCCCGTGAAACAGCATATTTCAGGTACAAAGCAGCTAGTCCGTGCTGAACCACTGCTCTTTGTTTCAGCAAATTTCTCCTCTTCAGCGTATCAGCTAACCTCCTCCAAGCGGGTGCCAGGCAAACACCCGTGCTCTGGGATGCAGCTAATAAGGGCAAGATGCAGACTCACTCTTTGAGGCCTAAGGTGTCTCCTGCAAAGATCCACAACTCTGGGTTTCACACGGAGCTGCGAATGCCCGGTGTTTCCTGTCATTCAGGCCACTGACACTTTACAAACTAATTCATTAGTCCAACTGGCTCTTTGAACGAGGGAATGCAATCACCGTGGGGTAAAAAAAGGAAAGCAACATATGTGCTAAATATAAAATATTACATAGCTGGAAGGCAGCTGGTTTAGAGCCCTAAATGATAGGATTCCCATTTCTCTGCTGCTGAAGCGGTGATTTATTTTGTGGCTGTGTTGCTAAGTCACCACAGTAGATGAGGGCCCCCTCTTTCTGGGCACTGTACAGTCCCAAAACATCAAAGCAGCAATTCCCAATAAGCAGTCTGCCACGTGCTTTTGTGGTAAGACGCTTCCATGTGTTTCTCTAGTCTGACTGAAGGATGCTGAGCCCAGCCAAGTCCCTGCGAAGAAAGATGTAACTGAAGCATAAAGACCAAGCCACTTACCCACGTGCAATGGCAGCAGTCAGCAACAAAGCCTGTTTCTTCCCACTGATATCAGTTCATTCAATAAAAGCTGTCGCCGCCTCCTCTTCCTCCTAACGTTGTCTCTTCGTATCAGTGTGGCCACAACAGCATTATGAGAGCAGCAAGTCGAGGTTTAACACGCCTTTAGGAGGAAGGAGAGCACTTGCTTTAGGCACCGCCAAAATCTGGGAACCAAGTCCGTCTTTGTCAGAACTGTATGCAAGTTGTAAGAGCTAAACCGCCGTGAGCTCTACCCCCAGGCGAGTCCTAGAGGAGACAGCAGGAGCAGCAAACACTGTCTGAACAGACAGGATACTTCTGCATCAGCTCCCAGCCCTGGGAATGCCATCCACGTGAAAGAAGGGAAAACGTAGCTGCTTACATATGGAATGAAGGCAGACTGCCTGCAGGGGGAACGGCTTCTGGTGGAGGCAGTTCCCAGTAATTCTAGCTCCGCCAAGGAGAACCATCCATCCACACAGCCACACCAGCGAAGGGCTGGATTTAAACAGCCAGCGACAAAGGCTTTTCCTCCCTGCAGTGTGTCCCAAGGGTTCTGTTCACAGTGTGACTCCTAAATTCAAATTTCACCAACAGCGCCCGCCCACCCAGATTCCTGCCAGACAACCCCGAAACCACCCCAACTCTGGCTGCAGCTGAAACATTTCAATCCGGTCCGACAACTTCCACAGCGACACAAAAGATTGGGAGAGAGATAAACTCACAGGGTGTCCTGTTACTTTGCATTCCAAAGAGTAAATAAAAGGCTGATTCAGTGGGAGGAGAGGAAAACGTCACCCAGAAGCCCTGTGGTTTCCAGCTGAACCAGCAGCCCCCGGAGAGCAAAGGTGAACACTGGTTACCGCTCCACTGACCATCTGCTCCTGCGTTCAGGCCTGAGGCAGGTTGTCTTGGTATGATTCAGCCTCTCCATCTGTAAGGCAAGGAGAATAATTACTGACTTTGGAAAGTGGGACCTGTAAAAGTGCAGTGAGTTGCCCTCAACTGGCCACAAGCTGCTTTGAGGCAGAGCCAAGCGGTGGTGCTATCAGAAAGCTGTTCAAGGATTGCTGTGTAATTTGGATGGGAACTTTTATTCTTTGATCTCAGATGCTTCTCTCAAGAGCTCTGGAGCGAGAGTCCTGCTTCCAAAACATGACTTTGGCAGGGATCACAAGTAGCTTTGCCCTCCTGAGATCAGGAAAGCTGGCCAGAACAAAGGGCACTAGTGACCAGCTCCATCCTGTGGAAGGTATGGGCACGAGCAGCGAGCAAAGGATGTGACGGAGTGCAACAAGCTGGCAATGAGAAAGTCCACCCTCAGCCCTCCAGCACTTCCCAGACACCTCTGAGACATGCTTTCAAAATTAAGGGGGATTGTTTCTTGTGCCTCTGTTGCTAATGGTGCCAGCCAACTGACAGTCATGGGACGCCAAAGGGAACCCAAAGCACTAGGAAACACACCATAGGATGTATGCTTGCTCCCAGGGACTATACTATTTGCTGGGTCTTTTTTCTTGAGCTCTTCCATGGCTCATGAAAGCAGAGAACCTCTTTTTGTGAGCTCTGAATCAGCAACAGCAGTGTTTGCCAGCCAAACTGTAAGTGCAACAGAGTGGACAGGCTTGACTGCCTGGTTTCTGGCACTTCGTATTTTGAAACCTGGCCCCGCACTCAGGCACGCCCAAGATTCAAAGTCAGTTAAGGTCCTGTCTGCCTAACAAGCTGCGAATGCGTAAGCTGAGGCTGTGACTTAGCTGGGGAGAGAAATGCAGACAATGCGTTGGAATTACCCATTTCTCTTTAGTTTATTACAATCAAGTAGAGCTGACCCATGCTCACCTACCTTGCCACCTTATTTTCCACAGAAAATAGAATTTCAGACTTTGTGTTGGTGTTACCTCAGCTGTTTACAACCAAACCGAAAATGATGCAGCTTTGACTTTTCACTTATTCCTCTTATTTCCCTCACTTTGGTGGTGCAAAGGTCAAAGGGATGGGGCATGGGTTTTTTTGCTGGTTTACGGTCCAGCTCCTACTGCCTTTCAGACGACTAATTGCCTGATGTTCTGCCAGCTATCCCTCTAGTGGGGTACGGTGAGACTGCACATGCTGTTGACATGCCCACCTTAAAGCAGGAAAACTGGCTGCGAACTCTCCCGCAGAGTTCAGTCTGTCAAAGGTGAGAAGCAATACGTGCTCTCCTAGATGATGCTAGTCCTCTCCGGGATGAGGTGGCAGGCTGGATGAAACACCCTGCTGGCTAGATCAGGCTGGCAGATCTACTGTAGTCCATTCTCCACCCCAAAAGTAGGATCACTACATATAATGTTTGTCTGGAAACTCCCTTCCTCTCAAGACAATCTATTATAGCATTAAGGTCTCCTTCCTTTGTGTGAGTTTTCATAACATCCAACCCAGATCTCCCGCATGGCACAAAACATCGGTAAGGTCTGACTTACTGTCCCATGGCTCTTCTACCAATTCTCTGAAGCTCAGACATTTGTTGCTGGCTTGCAAGCACTTGTGGGCAAAAGGCTGTGCACGGGCTGAAGCAGAGCCCTCAGATTCCTTCCACCAGATGTCAGGGAGATGCTGGGAAACCTGCCTCACCTTGCAATCCATCTCAACTACTGAGAGAAGAGAGCACTTCCCTTGGAGAATCAGTGAGCTGGGAACAGTGGTTCTCAGCCAATTAGTTGTTGCTCTCTGGGATGCTTGGCGTACATCATAAAAAAGGCAGGAAGAACATAAGCAGGGATTAAACCCAGCCCTAATGCAAACTCTGATCCTTCTTGCTGAAATTGTTAAAACCCAGGCATGTGGACACAGTCAATGAAAGCTTTCTTACTCAGGAAGGAGCTCCTGGGTCTGCTGACTCTGCACAGGTACAGTACCCTTTCAGCATGTCCACGTCACTTCAACACACCTCCACAACACGAGTTGAAAAATAAAAATAGAATAAACCAGACAAACTCAGCTTTCTAATCATAGAGGACTCACCCCTCTGACTAGGGGCTCTCTCTCTTGGTCACAGCTATCTAAAAAACACAGACTAAGCTTTCATCTTGCCCTTCAAAGGAATAGGGTGCTATTTTTGCGACACAGAAGCACTTCGGGCTTTTGGAGAAATACTCAGCTTTACATATTAACACCTGCCTGCCTGTCTGCCCAGCTGTCCTAGTGCCTGTTTGGATCAACAACCCCGTTAAGTTTATGATTTTTGGTAAGCTACCAGCTTCCTACAGAGAACGCATACAACACTGCGACAATAAAACTCCCTCTCTGCTTTGCACCAGCACTGGCTTTAAGAGCCTTTCAATAGCCATCGCAGGGCCCAACTGCAGTTGGAAGGGCGCTTTCAGTACAGGAACGCTGTTAAAAGTGAACCTCGATACAACAGCTTACCAAGTTATTACTTATCATTTAAGCTACTCAGGCCACCCCAGCTACAAAACAGAGCTTATTTCCGCACACGAGCAGAGCAGTGCTAAAGGGAGATCAGTAATTCATGAAGTTGCAGTGATTCAAGGGCTTTTGACTGCCCATACCCATAATTTAATATAATAACTGTATAATATAATAACCGTACAACTGAGAACACAGGAACAATTCGCACCACAGGCTGACTTACAAGCAACTAGCTTAAGCAGTTGAGAAGTCCTCAGCACAAATACTTTTTTTGAGCAATCTAGCATATTTTTCTATGTATAGAAGCATATTTTTGTATGTATGTCTCGTAAACACTAAGTAGCCATTGTTTCCCCAAGCACAATCTGAAAAGTTTTCCCCTGTTGCCAAAAATTCATTCAGAATGACACATCAACATGTTAAAGTCACCTACCAAGTTTCAAACAATACCAGCATCTTCGCAGGTCCTTGCTTCCAGGTCCCTGTTAACTCTTCAGGCAGCATCAGCACAACAGGTAAAACAGCGTGACTTTCAGCAGGTTTGATCTTCTATTTTCTGGACCATGACGGCCTTGCTCTGGGTCAGCACATCCACTTATTGATGCTCCCTCCTGTACTTGGTTGGCACCTTCTGCTTGCTCTTTTAAGCGTTGTTGCGAAACTGCCCGTTCCTGGCACTCTTAAAGACCAGCATGTTTCTGCTTGGAGGATCTTGGTTCTGGCAGGTGAGTTATTTCGCTCCAGGTCTTGCAAGCTGGAGGACAGTGAGAAAAGGCAGCGTTAGAAGATATGGATGTAAGGCTTACCAAATTGGTTTGGTGATTACTTCTAGACAGAAGGAAACAAAGTGGTTCTTAAAATATTTACGCAGGATGTCATATACAAGATTAATCCATGCTCAAATGGATTAGTCCACATTGAATGGGTCACTTCACATAAGATGCGTCATCCCTAAATTAAATGATTAAAAGCCCAAATTTGAGCTACTCATCCAGAATTCTTTTTATAGTCCACAGCAAGAAATGGTTGTATCCAGAGAGTGATTCATCCTACAAGAACCACCTGATGGAGGTCAGATGAATTGCCCTCCAGAGGTATCAGTGGCTGCAAACGCAGCCTAGGGTGAGTAGGTTCAGATTTCTCTATCTAAAAGTTCAATGCACAAGTTAAGAAAGATTAATCCAGCCTACCATCTCTGGATGCCATAATTTGCCTTTTGCAAACTATACGGTTCTATTATTCCTTGTTCTCCTCAGCGATCCCATCACTTACTAGTCCGTAACAGAGCTGGACAGTGAGAGGCAGGGTGGGTGAAATGGTATCCATGGTTTGCAAAAATGATCCCATGTTTCAATACACATTCATAAAACTCCCATTAAATGATGACACTAAGTTTGTATTCAAAAATCTTGATTAGCTATAACGATGCTACTCTGAAGCTTTTAGCAAATGAGCAAATGATGCATTAGGCAACGGTTGAATGACCCAGTATAGCCCTGAGGATCCCCTTTGATGTACAACACATCTGACCTACCCACAGTACTACGATTCAAGTAAATCTCAGATTGAGATAAATTGGGTGCTAAGGGGCAACCACAGTATTAAACCACGTTTCTCTTCGAGCCAGTTGCCACCTAGGCCACAGTGGTGCATTCTCCTTTCCCCACAGCTCTCCCCAGTCTGCAACAAGTCACCGTGTTTAAGGTTGCGGGGCAAAAGTCTTAAATTTCAGGCTGCCATCCTGTAGTGCTACGTGAACAGTACTCGGCCAGAAGGGCCCTGGGGTCTGGCACCCACATACCAAACTCATGTCAGGCAGGACTGGGTACAAGAGCTGAGTCTATTGCGACATTGTTCTGGTTTCTGTGGTTCAGGTTTGCCATGTGAAAAACACGTAGCAAGGTTTCTGTATCTACCTAAAAGCTATGCCAGTGACTGCAAGGCATTTGGAAAACAAGGATCAACTGTTAAAAATATGCAGGTTGATGTCCAATTCACTATTGCTTTTGAAAGTGGTTTTTTTTTTTTTTTGTTTTTTTTTTTTTTTTCAAAAAATAAAACACTTGAAGTGACCCCAAGGTGAGTTCATTGGGTTATGAGGGCATCCTACTGAGGTATATAAATGGAGATTTCCCCCATGATTTAAATAAAACAGAGCAGTTATTACAATAAAAGTTAGAAAGGCTTTAACTGGCCCGTGGCAGTTTGTGTAGCACGCTCAGTTCTTGTAAGCAACGATTACACGATATTCTCTTGCTGGAAATAAACATCTATCCCACAGTTTTTAAGAAATAATCAAGGCTCTTGGATAACTCTAGCGAGCATCTCACTGTGACGAAAAGAGGCTGTACTTCCATTTTTTAATTAAAAAAGGTAATGGCAAAGATGCCTCAGACTGAAAACCCCTTCAGTTTCAGGCAGGACAAACAGATGGAAAATGGGTAATGTCAGCATAATACTTTCTCTAGGCCTTCCTCCTCTGCACGCGTGCTCCCCTGTGCAGCTCTTACTGCAGTACTCACCTGGAACAGCTTTCAGCTGCCAGAGCAAGAGGACATGGGAGCAAACACCACCTGGAATACAGTCTAGCTTAAATATACCCTCATCCAGTCCCAGCATACACCAAAAAAGTAACTCAAGCCCCTCTCTGCCCTTCAGCCTACTGTGTAGAAATTACAGGTTACTTATTAAAAACAAGGGCTCTTTACTTACAGTAGCTTAAGGGTTATTTTTCAACCAGAGTGGAAGCAACTCATCAGACAGGTGGCAGCTGAACCACAGAACAGGCTGTACTTTGTTCTTGAAAGTGGGGAGTAAACATAACTCTCTGTAATCCAGCATGTGGCCCTCCGAAATAAGAAGCCCACAGTGACTGATGCTCTTTCCCCAAAGATCCCAGACTTCAAAAGCAAAGAGAACGTGCCCAAGCGAAGCAGCAACGAACGCAAAGGCTGCTCACATTAGCAACCAGTTTAGCAAAGACAGATATGGAAGAAAGGAGATGGCGTTGACCTGAACTGCAAGACTGTAAAAACTCAGTAGCAGCAACAATGTGAGACAAACTAAACTCATGGGATTAGATGCAGGTTTCTTGTTAAGCTTAATACTGCTACAAGGCTCCTGTGTCCAGTGACAATTCACATAGTTACTTGCACAAGGATTCACAGAAATGTAAGGGGCTTCGCACTGTAACCATCTTTCAGCACTTGATTGTAGGTTTTGACACTGGAGAACTTTATTAATTATGAATAGAACTAACACAGCAGGATTATCTTGATGGTGTTTTGAATTTAGAGGCTCTTTCACATAAGCAATGGCAGGAAGTTGCCGCTTGTCTCTTTAATTTCTTATTTTAACTTTGCAACTAAAAGGACTCAAGAATGCCCTCGCCTCCCTCCCAAACCACAGCCTTTCTGCTGTCTCCTTAGTTGACAGTTAAATGTACAAAACATGTATAAAAACTGGCAAAGTAGGACAGGTGCTCAGAAAACCTCTATCACTCCAAATTCTGTTCCGGGGGCATATAAACTGTAATTCAAGCGCTTGCTTTAAAACGGTGTACGGATGCACTGTGCTTATTCAGTACTTGCAGTTAGCCACTTCTTTTTTTACTGAAATACCCGATTTCCTCCAACCCACCCCTGAAGAAGGTTACCTATTGTACAGCAAAACTGCCTGCTCTGCTCAGGTGCAGCGGTTCTGAACAGCAACATGCACAGCTCCAGCCACGCTGGAGAGCGCTGAACCGTACGACTTGGTTCTTTAAATAGATTACATTCAGTAATGTGTAACTCTGAGCAAACCACGTTATTTTCAAAAAAAAAAAAAAAAAAAGACTACAAGAGAAACCAGGTTAAAAAGAACCATCTTACAAAGAAGATGGACAATCTATTAGCCCTTGGCAAGCTAGACAACCATTGTACACAAAACAACAAGCTGTACAAAACCAAAAGGAGATGGCAGAGAGATTTGTAAGGCTTTCTGCCCTTTTATTCTTCTCCTGGTCCAATATGTCTTCTGATCTCTTTCTGAGAAAGCTTCAAGGCCATGTCAGAACAGCCACGAATTCATCTCCAGTATGTGCAAAATTCAAACAAATTTACATAGACAGATAAAATTGCAAAGGTAAAAACAAAACTAAAGGCCAGAATCATGGGTTAAAATACTTCTTCTGAGTCCAAGAGACTACAGTTTGGGTATATTTGAAAACATGTTCCAAACTTCTAAAACAAGCTACAGTCTTTTTTGACTGATAAGAAGGTTTATTTGTTGAGGAAAACTAAAGGAGGATCCTTCCGGTGAACACTTGCTTTTTCCTTTCCAGTATATTCCCATTTTCTGACAGCCTTGTTCACACAGTGACTTTCTGTATCTCCTCCACTTCTCACTCTTCCCCATGGTTACTAGCTTTTTTACAGCAAAAACCATCTTGACTCTCATCTTGCCTTTGACAGAAATTTGACAAGGAAGCGGTATCTGTTCAAAAGAAGTTTGAGCTCAGAGATAGGGGAGAGGTATTTAAAAAGTCTATAAATAGCACACTGAATGTTTTAGGATTCTACTTCCAGGCTATGTTACAAACAAACTCTGGTGTCCAAGCCACCACCCTAAGTCATCTATATAAAAGTAGTGATAGCTAGACTCCAGCAAAAGGAGGCATCTTCTTTGGGACTTTGAAAAGTCTGAATTACCCCTTCCAAGCAAGTTTCCCTGGTTAAGGAAGACCCAAGATCAGCTGCTTCGTCTACAACCCAAAATGCACAGAAATGATATTCGCAAAAAGCCCTTTGGATGGGAAGAGAGGAAAGAAAAGGAAGACATTTCTTAAATGATCAATGCCACAGAACTGGGCTTTACACATCTGGACTGAAACATTTTGTTTTGTAGGTACAGCATCTTTTGCCATGGAATTTCTACCTAGACATCACAATGCTGACTCCAGACAAGGAACGTGACAGAATCCAGTCCAATCCCTAGCCATGACTGTGGTTAAGTAGCCTCGGGTGCTTGGATGGAGGATGACCACGGACTCAGAGAAGTCCTTGGAAAGCGATCCATTTTCAAATCAGTCTTCATAGCTGATCTTGGGTCTGCTTTGGAGATGGAGCTGTTGTCACAACCACAGTGGAAACTGCTTTAGTAGATCCAGACACTGTTCCCTGCTGGAGATGGGAGGCGGGTACAGTTTGAATTCGAACCTGTTTGAAATGGAAAGAAAAAAAAACTCAGCTCATGTTAAGAACAACCTGCTGGCACACTCTGAAGTGCTGGTAAATTATCTGTTTCTGCTGCCAACAAAAATCCAGTTATATGAACAAGACCAAGCGCCAAAACACAACAAGAACAGAATCTGTCACAAGAAGATCACTCCATCCACTGTTCACGTGGGATGGTGGCAAGAGATCTCAAGATTAGAGAGGAAGACCTAAAAACTAGTTTGAATAAAAAACCTACATGTCAGCTGCTTTTACAAGTTTTCAGAAGAAGGACTTGGATCCATTGACTACTTCACTTCTACAGACTTGTTACTAGCAGCTCTCAGTAAAGATTAATTATTTGGAATTACAGAACACTAAGTTTCCAGACAGAAAGATGGATATGCAAAGAAGCAATGTGATTTCTTCAAGAAATGGTGACCCAAAGAAGCCAAAGTACAAAGCACTACAAAAAGAGCCAAGTAAATAGAAACAATCCTTCAAGCAGTTGGGAACATTTCCTGACAGGATTTTTGGTTTTATATTCATTATACTACCAGTGTTCCAAAAACATTTAAAAACTGTATCTGGAGGGAGGGAAGGTAGAGAAAATGATGCATTGCACATGCTTAATGCAGACACTACAGCCAAGCTGCGTACCTGTACTTTTTATGGAACCCCATGTATCAAGTGTAAAGTCACCAGGAGATGTTAAGTCATAAAAAAGCAAATAATATTATCATTCTAGGTGCCGTTACCTGGGTGGCCTGGCCTTGCTGCTGCAGCTGCTGTAGTTGCTGTGCAGTCAGAAAACTCACTGGCTTGTTCCCAGCAATCAGTTTTGTCCCTGCTGGCATCGTAGTCAGGATGATATTTCTACCTAACCCACTGATGCTAAGGAAAGAGAATTGTTGAAAGGCTAGTAAACAGCACAGCAGGCTAGGTCTTTCAGACTCACTAAATTACTTGTCTAATTTACTAGGGTTCTTTCCTACAAAACTGGCAAATACACAAGTGACAAGTTTATGGCAACATTTATCACTATGATAGAGAATTACTTTATCACACGAATTAAACCCTCTAATTCTGGACTGTGCACATCACTGGGTTAGTCTGATCAGACCTGAACACCTCTCAAGGAATGCAGAAAATAGCCCAGCACACAGTGTTCTGCCTTGAAATGTTAACTACAGGAGACACTACCAGAATTCACGGAATAACAAACAAAAAGGCTTCAATATCTGAATGCCAGAGGAATTTTTACTGAGGCAGTCAACACTTTCCTAGTTTTTTTCACGGAGAGATGGCCTCAGATTACACATATTTTTAGGTATTGTCAGCAGGTTAATTCTTGCTCTAACAGAACTAATCGAACAGCTGGTTTTGAGGCAGAGAACATTTTTTCTTCAGTGTATTTGCTAGAACCCACACCTCAGGGCACCTAAACAAAGATTTTATTCTCATTGCCAGACACCATCTTCATTCCGTTTCTTGCAGCTAATGGACCTATTAACGGACTGTAAGTCTATTCCACCCTCCACTTGCCAGGTCCCCAGGAACCTATTGAACACAGACCTTCCTCAGCCTATTTCTGATGCAAAATACTCACTTGGCGCCAAGGTTGCCCTTGATGATGGGGGCAGTCACCACACTCTTGCCTTTCACCGGCTGGCTGATCACTGACAGAGGCACTGTTATTCGTGCTGGTAGTTTACCCTAGAGAAGTTGAAGAACACATGAGGACCCGTGGGGAGTTCAGCAGAGAAACTGCTTGACAACATGCAATTACCATTCAACTTGCTTTTTACTAGTCCTGGGAGTAGAAACCAACAGCAGCTTTGCTGATGAAATCTGTGCTCCGTTTCAGGCTCATTAAAATTCACCATCTCATTCACTTCACAGCTGCCTCAGCCCTGAAAACCCACATCATCTTCGCACCACAGTATTTCTCTGGGAAGGCTCATTGCATCCATCCATGATTTTTATCCTTAGGAAGCTCTGATAATGTCAATTAGGATACAGTTTATGGTGCCTTCAGCTTTGGACATTGTATTAATTAATTTGGACATTTGTATTAAACAGGGAATTCGGTAAAAAAGTTAATATAAGTAACACTCCTATTTCTGACACCATTCCAAGGGAAATTATTTCAGAGGCGTGGGGCAAGACGCTGAGCTGCACGAGGTAGGACTTTAGATAAGCAACGTTTATTTCATTTACTCGCAACAGGAAGTAAGGGAAGACATATCTGACTGCTTTTTGGTCATTCAGCATTTAGCTACAATTCCAACATCATCAAATTTGTTGCAGAATTCTACAGTGTTTAATTTGAACCTCTGTGGATGTAAAGAGAAGTTTTCAGACATAGACCATCAGTACACTTCAGCATTCCCCTTTCTCACCCACCTCCAGAAAAAGTTTAGCATTACTTACTGCCTGGGATGTAGATACTACTGTGGTGCTGACGGGTACCTGCCGCACAGCAGTGGCTCCTGTGCCTATAGTTATGGGAGTCCCAGCAGCTCCCGACGCCACAGCAACTGCTTTCGACACTGTGGCACTCATGGTTGGTAAAGAGACAGCTGAGGTATGGACTGTGCCGGGCACGCTCACTGCTGAGGAAGAGGGAACTTGCTTAGCATGAGTAGCTACCGTAATAGTCTGCCCAGCTTTGGGTGGCATCACCCCCAGCCCCTGCACGATTCTTATAGTAGCAGCCGGCTTGGCCTCGGTGGATGCCACCGTAGTTATGGCTTTGCTCTTCTGATCTGCCACAGTCATGCCCAGAGCAGGCATCAGTCGGAAAGCGGAGCTTGTTGGCTCTGCAGTCTTTAAGTCAGGAGTCACTTTAACCACTGTGCTTCCAGCTGGGCTGGAAGAGGCAGAAGTGGCGGTGTTAGTCTTGGCTGGAGAATCAGCAGTCTGGACAGGATTGGATGTCACGTGCAAAGTTGCAGAGATGCCTTTCCCACTAGCACTGCTTCCCGCAGCTGCTGTGAAGAGGTCCTGTGTCAGTTTGACAGTAGTGACTTGCGATTTGGCCAGGGTGGCCATCATGTCCGGGGTGATACGCAGCACAGTCTGTCCTTTCGCATCCGTGGTGATAGAGGACGGGGGTAGGCGCAACACATCCTTTCCTTGGATCCGAAAATTGGTCGCTGTGAGTGGGATGCCACTTCCAGGCTGGGCCTTCATGCCAAGTTGCCCTGTAATAGCCACCTGGAAGAGATCAGATAAACGGCTGCATCAAACCAGGACGTAGTCCAAGGCACAGTCAAAGTGAAACTTCCCAACAGGATGATGTGTGCTCCCATCAGAACTGAAGAGGTATGATGCTAGCACTCAGTACACTACTGAAAATTGTTTTGGTTGTGCATCAGATGGCATTCCCAAAACCACATGAAATATGAAATACTGTGGAGCTGCTTTCTTTTTTCAAACAAGATTAATGAAAATGAGGTCAACATCTGAAGACGGTTAATTAAAGAACCTGCACTAACACATCTTTTACGGCTCACTACAGTTTTCACTATCTTTTCACATCTGCGTATCACATCTGTCACAACAAACATGGAGCCCAGTTCCTTGTCTCTCCCTCTCTCTCACCTGCTTGATGATATTCTGGCCAGCTACGTTCTGGATGACAGTGGTAGAGGAGGTGCTTGTAGCAGAACTGCCTGGAGAGCTGGTTACTGGCTTTACAGTGGGACTGGGGGCTGCAGACAGTCCTGTCACAGTGATGCCCGTCTGTCCTGTCACGGAGCTTCCTGGTCTTTGCACCTGCACTGGGCTGGTTTGGGCTTTTACCGGCAGAGTCATCACAGCCTACAGAAAGACAAAGAGGCAGCCTATGAACAGACTAACACAACACTAACAGACTAATAATTTACTTTTTTGTCTCGCGCCTTATAGCTTGCGAGTTCTATGGACTTTTTACTGTAATGGACAATTTAATGGTGCCAAATAAACAGACAATAGGGAGGAAAAAAGGACCACTGACAAGTATTATTTATGCACAATTGTTTCTATGCTCTTGCTCTGCAGTTACTGCATGTTCCAAGCAAGCAAGTAATCCCTGTGCACCATACCGACATAGCAGAAGTCAGAGCTACTCCACTATTTCCATGCAGCCAAACTGACCTGGGGGAGCACTTTGGTTTGCGTGGCTGTAGCTGGAACGCGGATTTGAGGCACTGACGTAGGTTGCTGCTGCTGGGTTACCACCGGGGCTTGCTGAGACACAGCTGGGAGGCTGGACTGGGCAGTGACCACCCGGACCTGTGGCAGTCCTGAGGAAGTGGTATGACTTACCACCCGGGTGGGAGGTGGCTGTGGCCCCGGCTGTGTCTGTGAACTCTGGGCTGTGGAAAGCAATGTGCCAAGCTGTGGCATGGTAGGGGATGACACCAGAAGAACGCTACAGAAAAGATAAAGCCAGTAGATCAGCAAAGACGTAGGAAATGCTTGAGAAAGAACCAGTAACATTCACATGCGATGTATGAGACAGAAAAAGTACCTCTGGCTGGGTTTTGCTGGCTCTGATCCAGCGCTAGATACACTCTTGCTAACCACAGACACTGGTGGGGGTGAAATAGGCGTTGCTGGCAATGCTGGTGCAGTTGGTGTCACGGGAGTCACAGGAGTTGGTGGCATGCTGGAGTCACTAAGGCTCAGCTGACTGGGTTCTGATGCGCTGCTGGGGAGTGCTTTCACAGAACTCTCCTTGCTACTAGACTTCTGCAAAGAAATCACATCAAGCATAAAGGTCTTTACAAAAACTGGTTTTGATTGCTACAGTCTAGAGAGCGGGCTGAGCACGTTAAGCTGAGTTCTGTATGGTTACGAATGATGTCCTGGTGCTTAATCCTGAAATCCCAGGTGACTGCCTGCCTGTCTTTCTTACCTGCAGCCCCAAGTGGGCTGGTGCGTTTGGCTCCTCCTGTTTTCAGGGAAAAGTGCATCTCAGCAGTCACAAACATTCGTAACATGCAGATTTCTACCTTGATTAATTTGCCAACAGCAACTACTTTAGAGACATTTGATATCAATAACAACAAAAAAAAGACATCCAAACCCTGACAGCTTCAGCACAGCGAGGAAGAGAGCAGCAGACACGTTCCACACAGTCTGCTACAGATCAACCTCAAAACTAGATCTGAAAGACCATCTCTAAGATAGGGAGCACAAATGAATTCCACTGACCTTTCTGCTGAGATCAACAAGGTTCCCTCTTTCCCTCTTCATTTTGTGCACTGGTGCTAGACTAACACTGACATTCATAAACATAATCAACTGGTAACTCAAATATGTGGTAATTTTCATCAGCCACTATGGATGCAGAATTTATGGATAAAGTGAAGCCCGTATCTCCTTCCCAATCCCAAAAGCATCCGTGCAAACCTGCGCAAAGAAATTTACCATTTTAGCCGGAGGTTTTGGCTTCTGCTGAAGAGCTTTCTTGGCCTTTGCTGCAGCAGCTTGAGCCTGGTGGATCCGTTCTGCAAATAAAAATTAACAAGAGTTCCTGAACACGAGCAAACTGAGTTAAGACGCACGCCAATTCAGAACTGCAAGTTCATCTTCAGACGAGAAACACACATTGTCATGTAATAGTGCAAAGAAAAAAATATGACGTAAAATCAGCCAAAAAAGGCTGAAAATAAGACACAAAAGAAGTTGTGAATGTACATACATCTGCAGTTTTTGTACACAGGATGCTATTTTTCTAAGAAATACTTCAAACTGACACGCTGCTCTGCAAGAGTGAATTAAGTGTTGATGGGCTAACATTAACAAACTGAGCAGAGAAAAGAAGAGAGAAATTAATGTTCATTACCCAGCTGGACTGAAGAAGCTCAAGAGATTTATAAACATTTTCAGTTCTTAAGATATTACCAAGGCAGGCTTACCAAACTCTTCCTCACTCCTGTCCCGGTGCAGATAGATCCACAACTTGCGTCCAATATCATATTTCACACAGGGATCTTTCTCATAATGTAATCGATCCAAAGCACCACTAACAACAGTATTAACCTGAAAGTTCACAATTCACAGAATTACAAAATGGCCCTGGTTGGGCTAGCCAAAGGTCATGAATAGAAAAGTAATCTTATTTGGCATAAAACCTGAGTAAGCTGCTAGCAATCCATCTGAGTAAGAACTGAGAGAGAGCAGATGTTGTACCACAGGATGCTGTTCGCCACCTTGCATTAAATGGAGCTTCCACCAAAGCTGAGGGCTCTGAAAATTGACTGTTTCTGAATCTAAAATGTGAGCAGGTATATCACACAGTGTTAATTCCGTGGCTTTTCTAGCTGTTTTTTTATCATCCAAGAGTTTGGTGCAGATTTGCAGTAGCTCACCAGAGTCAAACATAGCTCTTATTTGCTAGTCAAAGCAGCATAAAAAATTATTGCGCCTCAGCCACTGAATACTGCCCGGGCCTGCACAGTGTATTTGTAGGAGAATCTGTTTGAGGCTAGACGTGACATTCAACTTACTTGAGCACTCGTGACATCAGGAGCTAAAAACTGGGAATCTTTAAGCAGCTCACAGATTTCAGCACGAGTTCCTTCTCCATTAGGAAGGCGAGCAGCAGCATCACGAACTGAAATGCAAAATCAGAGCTTACACTTCCAGCCGTAACTAGGTAGCTGTATTCAAGTATTTTAGCAGGTATGTTTCTGTATGGCTCTCTTATCCCTGCTCTCACAGTGCCTATTTGCTGACTAAAATCTAGCCCCCGTGATCCCTCAGAGATATGAGCAGAGATTATAAAGGATCACTTTGAAGTACATCAATTGTGCTGGCTTTGTGCTAGGCGTGATGAACTTGGGGAACAGCACTGAACCCCAGAATGACTTTGCAATGCTCCAACTTCACAACAGTGGACTGAAACCACCACTCTTTTGTCTTCCAGTTATCTGAGCCTTAGCTTTAGCCAGCCCCATGAACTCTCTCCTCTGTTTCCCATTTTCTCTCAGATCACTGCAACACACAGATGCCTTCTTTTCTAGTTATTCCTGCTCCCAGTATTTCATCACCTTTATGTCATAGCATTTATTTCTTCTTTGTTTATGTCATCCCAGCCTGCCCACCTCTTCCCTTTATAATGTAGATCCCTAAAGTCATTGTTTGGGGGGTCAGGAGAGCCCTTTTCTTCTGTAAAAAAAATTTCTTTGGCCATCACCTTACCAAGGGACAAGATGGTGACATAAGCTGGTCGGTCTGAGCGTAGGAGAGAATGCTCTCGGGCTTTGTTTAATGAGGTTTCCTTGTCAAACACCCCCTTCACAGGACCAACAACTGACTCAAAGCCATGCATACGGAAAGTGAAAGCTTTGTGGGGCTGGCTGTAACGGTAACGTTCCTGGAATTGGAAATAAGAGGACTGAATTTAGCAGGAAACATATAGAGCAAAGTCTTAAAGCTTGTGCTACATTTATATTATAATGTAAGTTATTATCGTTCCCTAGAGAATTTTTTTTTTTAAATTAAAGGCTCAAATACTGCTGTATAAACTTATTTTGGATCAAGACAAGCACAAACTACTTCAAGCAGAATATCAAGCACCATCTAACCAAAAAGTGCAGGTGTAATACATTAGAGTCGTTGTTAAGCAGCTGCACAGACTAGAGAGGTGCCAGAGATACACCTTCTGCCCACTAAACACCCCTTCTCCCAACAACAAGAAGCCCTTTCTCACTCCTCTAATCTGGAGAAAGAGAGACTTCCAAAATTTAACCTGGATATTCTACCACGCACACAGCACATGTACCCAGGAAGAAGAATCGTCATTGTGTTTACCCTATAATACACACTTGCATCTACTACAGACAAGATAACTAACTGTATGGGTGCACTTGATGCCACTTGTCTTCTGCTTGTACTCATACACGCCCACAAAATAGAGAGAGAAGTCATCCATTGGCACTACCAATTTCAATTAATTTTGCCCAATACCCATTGGAAGTACAAGTGCTTTTGAAGTAGCAGTTAGGCTATATTGTTAGTAAGTTTTATGTAAGACCAAGATACCTACTTCAAGGCAGAAGAAACACTCTAATTCTTTACATTAATAAAGTCTGTGTGGAGTATAAAACTGCCATCCCATACATATTCTCTTGTTTTAGTGGCCAACTGTTACAACATGTGTGTTTAAAATTAAGAAGATTCTCTTCTTACCTGCTCCTGAAACACACGTTTCTCCTCTCTGGTGCTAGGTCGGACTACATAGTCAGTCCTTCTGAAACAAAGGTCACCGTTGGTTCTGAGCAACAATCCCACAACAATCCCTAAGAACATCCCAAAGGGTTATTCACCTCACCCTTTCTGCAAATTCTTCTGAATAAATTCTGAAAGCATTTATGATAATATAAATAAGGCCTGTAGAGGTCAAAATATGCTCTATGTATTATGTGAACATAAGCAAGGACTGTAAATATGTAGTGATAACTAGGTTAACTTGGGGAAAAAAAATCAATCGACTTTGTGTAAAATCAGACTATCGAGTTCCCTCCTGCCCCATGATGTAAAATCTTTTTATTTTAAGCAACCAGCCATTCAGATCCAGGGGCACAAGGACCAAACTTCATAGCATTAGCATGCACTGCAGAAGCTTTCAAGCAGTATTACATACTTACACTCTGGGAACTGGTGTTGTGGCATCTGAGCTGTCTTCATTTTCCTATCGAAAAACAGAAATGTCAGTGTTGGATATAACTCAGTCAGGTTTTGTGCTGCTAGAAGGTAATTTTTTCTGACTCACTTTGAAAAAAGTCTGGTCTTTGGTCTCCAACCAGAGCTGAAACAGTGCTGCCAATTCCTTCTCGTGATCTTGGCAAGAAGCTAGTCCAAGAAATCAGGAAAAATAAGAAAGAGAAGTCCTTTATTTGTTATGAAGCTGGCTGCTTGTACTTCCCAGTCATCTCCTACTCCCTTCCCACCTCTATGCATCACCAGTCACAAGGCATTTTCCATACTTCACAGGTGCTCCAATTTCAACACTTGAACACATCCAGACTTAGGGAAGTGCTAAAACCTAGTTATTCTCCTATGTTGGTACAAAGGATGGTGCTTCAACTCCTGGCATAGCAGGCAAGATACCGTTTGAGAGACAGCCACCTGATACTTGCAGATGGTTCCTACTCTCCAAAGTAATCCCAGTCACTGAGTCCATGAGCAGAAACACGTGTCTACATAAGCTCCACCAAAGACTGTGACAGGACCAGAGGAATAACCTCCTGCCACCAAATCTCTACCAGTTTAAGCCTGAAAATATGATCACTGGAATCACTACAGTTAAGAATGGAAAATTCTGCCTTGCAGCTAAAGGAACGAATATAAACACAACCTATCTCTCATTCACTCAGTATGAGCCTAGGCACATTCATTATTAATTTGCTCTTTGGTTCCCACTTTTAAAAATTAGAATAGTATCACTTTGCTCCACAGAGAAGCTTAATTCATTTATAATTGTAATAACTAATAATTACTCTGAATAATCAGAAGGTATGCTCTACAGACAGGAACATATGAAGGTGTTCAGACAGATTTGAAGGGTGATATAAATGTGGTTAGGTCTGCAACATAAAGAAATAAAGCCCAGTGCCTTTGCTTACTTATTCTCTGTCTGCTGCTGATACTAATGTCTTGTGAAAACCTAGAATGTAAAACATATCTTCACTCAGCTAGAAGAAAAGGCCTAACCAATGAATTTAACAGCTCTGCTTGTCTTTCTCTCCGGGGCACAGCAAGCTGAAAAGTAAAGTCCTGGAGGAAGCAATCACCCTTTACTATGGTAGAAATCATAGAAGAGCACAAGATACTCACCAAGCAATTTCCACTGCTGAGTTTTTTCCTTGAATTCAACAAAAGGTGAGAAGCTAGAAGGAACATCTACAATGAAAAACATGTACGTCAGAGACATCATACAATCGTCCAACCGCCAAAATCCTACTGTTGTAATGCAAGCTGTTGAGTTAGACTCATAATGACAGGTAAAGCATTTTAAGTGATTATGTAAGCGCATCTCTAAATTTATACTTGCCCAAAGGGAAGGTAAGCATCTCAGAGTAACAGTGCCAGCACAAGAAAAGAACAGGACAGGATAACGAGTGTTTCATCTACAGGCTGTCAGATGAGATCCTGTTCATGCTGTGAGGCACCGGGAACTATTACTGTATGGTGACTATTGCTGGGCTCATGGGAAGCAAATTCAGGATTTACAGTATTCACCAGCATTATGGAGAACATCAAGTATCCATGCTGCAAAGGCTACTAAAATCTATGCTGTCTCTCCCTTTAAAACTTCCCACTAAGCAAATGAGAACCAAGGAATAATTTCATTTGAAAGGAACATCTGAAGCTTAGCTGGTCCAAGCCCCAGGGCAAAGCTGGGCCAATTTTATGTTTCTGGTGGATTGCTCAGGGCATCATCTAGTTTATTTTTTATTATCTCTGAAGACAACCACAACACCTTCACCCCGGCAAGAGACTAATTACTTCCTGCTTCAAATACGCTGCCTGAAACGCATGATCTGAACAGGAGAAACTGCCTGTCTAGAAGCAATTTCACACACATATTCACAATACTTGGGAATCAAGCTGGGTCTTATCTATTATCCACATGCAAAACAAGTCTACCACAATCAAGAAATGCAAGCCATAAAGCCTATCATAGAAACGCTGTCAACAATACAATGATTTATTGCAGTGATGAACTAAAAGTTGATTTGAGCTACCATATAAACCAGCACTGATTAGAAATGAGGTACCAGCATCATTAGTATTTTTAACAGCCATTCTTACCTCTGCTGTCACCTGTCAAGTACTGCAGGGCGGGCAAAACCAGTTCAGACCAGTTAGTGGCAAAGGAGAACCAGTTATTTAGTGCACTGGCAGGAGAAGATTGCCAATCTAGAACTTTATCTTCAAGCTGAAGAGGAAAAAGAAATATTCTATTGAAGATCTCATGCTTGAACCTGTGACTGTTATAACAGAACACAAAACAGCTAAACACATCCAGGGCACAAAAGATTTTTATCTATATAAAAAAATCACCCGACTTTTTCAAGTAACCGCAACATGGTATTTCAGACAACAGACACCAAAAAGGTGAAAGAACGTCCCCACCATCTCTGCCCTTAATATATAGACTATATTGAACCATGTTCTAAAGAACGAGTATGGAAAGACTTACAGATTCAACTGAATAAATTTATGAAATGTGTTCAAAACAGAATGTGCTACGCACTCCCAAAGGGTTTAATTTCTTTAATATGCAATCTACATCTTAACATAATTTACAGCAGGACAATTACGGAGAAAAATCACTATTACATAGCTATAAACCCCTCTATCCCACAATTTTGCTTTCTGCAAAGATTCCAAGGTAAGTGGGTGGTTCCTTACCACAGAGAGAGTAGCAGGTCCTTCCAGAAACAGGATCTCCAAAAGAAGGAAAAAGAAGCTGGAAGATATTTCATTTATTCCAAGGCATGGCTTCATCTCTTCAAGAGGTCTTCAAAGGAAAAGAGAACACACGCAGAGTAAGTTTCCCCAGTAAATATTCACTTTCATATACAAAGATGAACACCACACATTTCACACATCCTAAGCTGCACAAAACCAAAGCCTGCGAAGTCCCAGAAAAAGCTGAGCTGCAATATCTGTTGCTCTCTCCATCCGTGCAAGGCGTTCAGGGCCCTTTGAAGCACTTACTCCTCTTTGACAGATGACAGAGGGATGGGGGAAAGATCCTGAGACATTGGTGGGATTCCATCTGCGTTGCTAAGAGAGTCAGCCAAATCTTCCACCTCGGACTTAATAATCTTCAGCTTTTTTTTCTTCTTATCTTCCTTTTCCTTCACCTTTTTCTTGAGAGTTGCAAGGTCGAATAAGGCTTTAGATATGAGAAAAGGTAAGAATAAGAAAAACTTAACATATTTCATTGAGAATCATTAACTATATATTTAAACATATATTCAGAAACGTGGGTAGTGTGCACTCATTCACCACCAGTTCATTCCATCCTCCCAGTCGTTTCCATGAATCTTTATTTCCCCCCTCAATGCACTCTGTTTCAATAGAAAATCTCTAGTTTTTAAAACCAACGTATATGAAATTAGAAAGGCAAAGGTAACTGTTTAGAGCAGAGATACAGATTAACTTTCATCAATTAGCTGGAAGCACCTTCAGTGGAAACTGGAGCTGTCTTGTGAGCAACTGAAGCGGAACAACTCACCACCCGAGAGTGGTTAGCCGGCTCTGTGAAGAGCAAACGGATACAACAATCCATCGAGACCACTTTTAACCTTAGCTTTTCACACACACAGGATACCCTATATTCACGCCACGCACAAGTACCACGTCCAAGCCACTAACCTGCTAAGGAACCTTTCCTGCCAGCATTTACTCGAGTCATAATGTCCTCAAGAGTCAGGTCTGTCGTCACTAGATCAGGATGGTCCTACACAGGACAATGGGGTAGAAATTAAAACTGGGAAAGGACAAAGTGTTAAGACAGCAACAAGGGTACAGAAGATAACCAAGTACTGAAATGCCCCAAACTTATCCAGGAGCAGCTTATAAGGTTATTTACTGCAATAAAAGTAGGGAAGTCTTCTAACCCTGAATTTTGTCTCTCCAAAACACATCACTGAACTTACAAAATCCTTCTAAACAGATAAGCATAAATGGGAGTTGCATATATACGCTTGTTGCAGAGTGGCTTTATGAAAATGGTCACAGATCCACAGAACACTTGTACAAGCAATCTCCTTGTTAGCGTAAGGGCCTGATTACAGTAAGCCAGGTGCTGACAAGGAATTTATGAAGGTCATGCTGACCTCGGAATTTAGTGGTAAACAACTTTGAGAAAGTATGGACTGTGGAGACAAGAACCCTTGGCTTGAAACCGCAAGTAGGAGGACCATGTAAATGTAATCTTTAGAGCT
>VFFE01007073.1:114369-169194 GCA_008921705.1 Burhinus oedicnemus | reverse complement strand
TAGTAAATCTCTTTCTGCATTTTACTGTCAATCCTAAACCTAAAGTAGATTATATTGACCGACCAATTCACGCTAGCATTCAACAGCTTAAGGCAGGAGTTTTAAAACTCCAACGAAGTGATGAGTGGGGGTGGTTCTCATCCCTATTTGGAGGACTTTCCCCTGGATTGTTTCTCTTCTCAAGGAAGGCCTACGCTGGCTTGGCATTTTGTTAGCAATTATAGTAATTGTTAAGATAGCTTATTATTGTATCATGAAGAATGTAAAGCAATTGGCCGATCAAGTATTGCTTGTACAAAAGAAAAAAGGGGGAATTGTTGCAGAGTGGCTTTATGAAAATGGTCACAGATCCACAGAACACTTGTACAAGCAATCTCCTTGTTAGTGTAAGGGCCTGACTACAGTGAGCCAGGTGCTGACAAGGAATTTATGAAGGTCATGCTGGCCTCAGAATTTAGTGGTAAACAACTTTGAGAAAGTATGGATTGTGGAGACAAGGAAGAACCCTTGGCTTGAAACCGCAAGTAGGAGGACCGCGTAAACGTAATCTTTAGAGCTCAGCCAATTAAGTCTGATAAGTATGCATAATTATAATGAAACACATAAAAGAGCTGTATTATCGTAATAAAGTTGAAGCTTGCTTTATCACTCATATTGAGTCGGCTGCTTGTCTTCCCTCGCCGTCGCATACGCTGACAATTAAATACAGGTTACGATAAAGGGTTGGAGGGTGGTTGCACGTACAAAAAAATAGCCATCATTTTGTCACCCAAAAATACCCTGAACTTTACGGCTAACAGATAAAAGACTAATAGACAAAGTCCAGTCCCACCCCCAAAGACCTCTTGACATCTTACAGGTTGACGTTTTCGTTTTTCATGGTGCTTCTTCAACATCATCTTCAAATCACTTTCCCCAAGTTCTATCTTGTCTGCAATGAAAAAACATTCAGAGATTATTTGCACAGTTATTGTCACTTTACAGACCTCTTAAAATGCCATTTGCTATCCATTCCCTCTTTCAACAATCTCCAAATTTCAGTAACCAAATTTTCCTTATTTGGATTTCACCCTTTTAATCAAACACTTTATTTTCAACATGTTCTTTCTTGGGTCATCAGATTTCATTGCTGATTCAAGTATGAAAGTGAAAAGAAGTGAGAACCAGCTGTGCTGCACAAAGGGTTTGCAGACTTGATTACAGTAACCTTAGGAGGGATTCCCTCAGCACATGCACCAAAATATTTCAAACTGGACTATGCTAATGCTTCAACCATTAAAGGCAAAATATAACAGAGAAATCAGTAGGTTTACACAACCTGTAGACCCTTGTGTTAAAATACTAGCCTTCCAAGGAAAAAAAGATTAAATAAATTGAGAGAAGAGCCAGCTGTTTTGTAGACTGCAAAAATGAAGCATTACAAGATTTCCCATCAACCAACAGATTTTCAAACTGATTTCTTGCAGGGTCTCAAAGTAATTCTCACCCCTAAATCCATACCGACCCCTAGTTTGGTTCTCACCCGCTGTTTTCATGTCCAAGGTTGACAATGTTGGGATCACTCTCAGGGGAACCGGTGGACTCTGACAACGTGCTGGAGAACTTGGAGGCCAGGAGCTTAGATCTAAAATAAATAGAGAAATAAATTTAGTTCTGCAAGACCAAGCACCAATCTTCATAATTCTACTCCCCTGTGTTCCTTAGAGCACAGCCAATAAAACTAGAGTCCAGTTTCCATTCTTCTATCAAAGACGCTGTCCTCACATTAAAAATTTGCCTTTCTCCATTCACACCTCGAATCTTTAGTTCAGTCCAGGGCATTACCTTCTTCATCAGACGACAAGGTAGTATCTCCACACTCCTCTTTCACTTCCCTCAGAATCTTCAAGTAGCGCCGATGTGTCCGTTTGTCTCGTTCTTCTGTGTCATACGATGGTGAGAAGCGCTTTCTCCTGAGGGTCATATTGGGGCCTCCTTTCCGAGCTAAATCCAGCAAGTGCTGGAAGATGAGATGTGTGTGACATTAGCTGCTACAGCTCTGAACAGTTAAGTTCATCTCACACAATTTCAGCAAGTGTAATGTTTGGGGCTGGTGCAGTAAGCACCTCAGTTCTTTATAAAGTAACCCTTACAGAATATTAGTATCTGCTACATATGCCAATTTTAAAACCAGCGTTTTAGACCACCATTCAAAGCAGGAGGAAAGCAAGGAGGGACCTAATAAGAAATTTCTGCACCTTCATCTCCATGTACAATACCTCACTGTCATTTTATGTGGACTGTTGAGAGGAACCTAACCATTGATCTGAGATCGATTCGTGCAGTTTCCAGGCCAAACATGTAACACAAACGTGGAAAACTATCTCTTTTGAAGAAAACATTTTACCTCTTACGGCTATAGAGGAAATAACTTCCTATGCACTTCCGTATTCTTTTTCCCATGTCACTGTGAGGGGTTTTATAAAGACAGACATTTGTCTTCATCCATACATCCTATATGTTTCAATGTCTAGAAATATGCAAGTGCCTACAATGAAGACATTTAAGTTGGCAGCAATTAGCTGACAACAGTACCCATAGAGGAAGACTTCATCAGGCATTTACAGGCATCAGAATCAGAGTTTTGTATCTATTCTATACCAGCCCACAGCGAAGCTAAGGAATTCATACAGCTACATACTTAGCAACCGTATTTGTTTCACAAGGACAGAAATGGAAGAAAACAAAGGCTGAATGACTTGTTAATACAACAGTAAGGTGTAAAGGGGCAAATGCAGGAAGCAGGGGGCAAGGTGGGCATGGAAAAAAGACACTATACACAAGTGAAAGCTATGAGAGTTTCAAAACCTGAAATTTGCAAACATAATAATGTTTCTAGTGTTCTCATATTATAGAGGCCACTGGAAAACCAGAAACGCAGCATTCATTAAAGCAAAGACCTCCACGAATTGTGAATGCACAAACAGCAAGACCCTTTGTTGCAAAGACAACCTATTCCTTACAGAACACAAAAAAGCGATGACCGTGCCCTGAAGACACTCACATTGCGGGAAGCGAGGATCTGCTTGAGCAGTCGGTAGAAGTACTGCTGCTGAGAGCTCAGGTAGCGTTTGTACTGGGACTTAAAACAGAGCTGCCGGTATTTCACAACTTCAGGATTAAAGTGTCCATCTGTAAGAAAGAAGTAAAACACACTTGAGTTTTCATCAACTATTGATGAAATTTGATGAACTATTGATGTAACTGAGAACGTAACCCCAAAAATACACAGAAGTTTATTACATTCACTGACCCCGGAAGAGTTTCTGGGCGATGTGCAGTGGATTTCCAAAACGGAAGTTTTCACCACTGAACAATGCAGAGATGAGTCTGTTCTGATGCTCTCGGTTGTTTTCAGGAAAGTGAGGCAGGAATTTTTTTAGGTGGTCTTGCTGTGCATCTGTCAGCACCTCCTGCCACGTAGACAAACTGACAACTTCAAAGAAGATCTCAGGCTAAAGAAAACAAAAAACAGTATTGAAGAAAATGCATTTGCATCCTTAACAATTTTCTAGCTCTTAAGACTTTCTGCAGTTAAATAACACAAGACAGGATGCCGACTCACAACAAATGCAGAAAACAATAGAGCAGAAAGACGAAAGGTGAGGAAATTAACGATACTACTAGCAACATGAAAATAAGTTCAAAACTTATAACAAACAAAACTTTCTTAAAGGCCATTTTAAAGTAAGATAGATTGTTATCTAGAAAAAGAACATAACAGAATGGTTTTAAAAGACATTTTCCTGAGATTAACCAAAGGCCTGTTCGACACCTTTTCCAGGACAGTCAGAAACATTTCCCCTCTTTTCAGTTTGCTATGTAAGCCCCACAAAGGAAGATAAACAGACTGTTTATCAAGGCTCTGAAAAGGTAAAGTATCTTAGCACTACTCACGTCCTCCAGCAGGTCCTCTGGCAGACTAACCCTGGTGGTACCCAGCATACAGTCCTCCATGATGCCATGTGTGCCATTTCCTTCCCCACAGGGTCCCAGCTCCAGGGGGTCCGTCAGCATGTGATCCAGAGAGTCCATTCTTCACCCTCTCCCGCTCCTGAACAACGACAGCAAAACCCTCAGCAACCAAAAATCCCAAACCCAGGTACATCTGCAGCTGAGGAAAGGCTGAGAAGCTGACGGGGCTCTAAGCAACCTGACCTAGTGGAAGATGTCCCTGCTCATTGCATGGGGGTTGGACTAGATGGCCTTTAAAGGTCCCTTCCAACCCAAATCATTCTATGATTTGATGAAGTGGTCGTTCAAACGCAAGCTACAAAATCGGGCCGTGATATACGTAAGATGTTATGGTGTTAATTTACTGTTTGATTGCAACACAGAGGAACGCTTTACCAGACAGGGCGTACCATGCCCCAGCACAGGCAGACTGGAAAGTACAGGTGACCTATCTCACTTCGCTTCCCACCTGCAGGAGCTGTTGTCAACAGATACAAATACCACGAAAAACTGCATCTAAATCCTGAAAGTGGTTTTTAACGTGCAAAAGCGAATCGCGGGTCTCAGGTAGGATTTCTCTCAGGCTGAATCTGCAGCTATGACTGGGCCAAGAGCCCTGCTCCCCTCAAGCACAAGTGCGAACAGCTCCGGGCTGAGAGGAAAACGCATGAACCACACGGAATAAATCAACAGAAAACCACATAAACCTTTAAAAACCGCGTCGGACGGTAAGAAAACACATTAAAAAAAAAAAAAAAAAAGAAAAAGCGCATTTCATACCTGCTACGCTGGCTCTGGGCGTGACACCGGTGTCTCCCCGCTGGTGGAGGTGAAGGCAGCCCGAGCCCCCCTCCCCAGCCAGGCCGCTCCGCAGCGCTGGAGTCCTCCCGGAGGTTCGGGCGGCCCCTCGGCCCCGGGCCGGTCCCCTTAGCCCCAGCGGCGACCGTTGGGCCGCGGGGGCGAGAAGCCCCCGCACGCGGCCCGCACCGGAAGGCGGAAGGAGGCGGCCGTTCGCCGCGCTTGCGCGCTCGCCTTGGCCCCGCCGCGCCTGCGCAGTTTCCCTCAGAGAAGCGGCGGCCGCCATTGCCCGCCCTGAGGCGGCGGAGGGGGGGAGGGGGAAGGAAGGGGGGTTGTCCTTGTCGCGACCGCGCCCTCCGCGACAAGCGACGTTTATAACGCGCGCACGGCGAAGGCCCCAGCCCCCAGTGAACAGAGAGGTCAGCGCTAGTGTTTGGGGTTTTTTTTAAAAAAAAGAAAGATTTATTAATTTCATTTTTGTTTTGTTTTTTTATGTGGTGGAATTTTTTTGTTTGGTTTGTTTTTGTTTGTTTTTTTTTTTTTTTAAACACTTGCCAGGTTGCACAAGACTATGAACACAGTAACAGTCACTGGATGTACAACAAACATACAGAGTTAAATAAGACAAGGGGCAGAGCAGTCCAAGAGGTGCAAATTCAGGGTGCTTAGTTGGGTTTTTTTCTCTCCAGGAAAATACAGAATCGGACCCAAAAAAACTACAAGGAACAGTGTTAGCATTCACCCATCTTCGAGCAAAACGTGGCCCTTGCAGGACACCGAGCGGACTCCAGAGTTAAGCTCCTATGGGACATTACTTAAGAGAGAGATCTTTGGGTTGCTCTGGTTTAAAAAATAATAATTATGTTGTATCTTCTGCACTGCAGAAATTGGAAAAAAATCCATGCAAACTGTTCTCTTTTTTTTTTTGATGTCTTTCTAAAAGCAGGCCCTTGCCAACTGTGCGATCACTGTAGTTCCTTACTTGGGAAGGCAAATTCATGATATTTCCATTTTCAGGGCTGCTGTTTTCGCTTTTGTTTAACTTGGGACATGGTTAAATCACTGAACACGGGTACCAAGTACACTGCTGTTGCTGTGGGACAGAGTAGAATCTTCGATAAGGAAGATTTGAGTTCAAAGAGGCTGTTTTAAAATTGTTTTCTGGAACACCTCATAGTTTTCAGCTTTAAACAACTGATATCAGTGTCCTCATTCTCTGATCCTTTCCAACAAAGGTGAATAGAGCAAAATACTTTTAAACCTCACACCTGCAATATCATTAAGGGGGAAAAGTTCAATGTTCATCTATAAAGACTACAGACATTTTAAGACTTTAACATTGCTCCTGTAGAGCAGTATCCATCTGGAATACCCCATTTCCAAGTCTCCTATTTTCCTATTACTCATACCATTTTTTGACTCGTTATTAAATCACCTAGCAGCCTGAAGAAAGCCAAGACAAAAATCTCCTGTCTCTTCTCCCACATGAACAACATCTCAACGCCCAACATCGTAATTCAGAAGCACTCAGCAACACGCCAGATGAATTAGCGGGAACTGCAGTCACTTGGCCACGCTGCTGAAGCCGATGGGCTCCCAAATCCACTGAATTTAAAGACACTCATCACTGCACTTGACTAAACAGGAGCTCTCGTCCTCATTAACTTTACCCATCTCGTTAATGTCCCAGTATCATGGTACGGCAAGAGAAGTGAAATCCCAGGAACAAGTTAATCGGCATTTTGGCGAGTCATTTCAAAACTACCTCAAAACAGATCTGAGCTGGCCAGTATTTTTAATCTGATTTATCTCATCACGCATGATCACTATTTCCACACTGTATTAACAGGTATGTTAATTACTGAACCAATACCTGCCACAAGGCTTTACCTGCAAGGAACCAGACTTCCTCTTGTCCAGTCCGAGTGTGAAGTTCTCTCACGTCTAAGAGATACCACAACCTGTGAACATCTGTAGTGCTGAACTCACACGGGTAATCCTCATCTATATCCGTGGGAATACTTATGCGAAAGAGTCCCGCATTCACACTCAATGCAGCACGAGAGAAAACTAATCAAAAAAAAACCAAAACCAACCCTCTCTCAGTTCTTCAGTCTCAAGGGCCATTAAGACAAAACATCCTTCTTTGCTTTTGTTTTATAAATAAGTGTATCCTATTATGCACAGACATTCTGGGATGGGTTTTCAGGCAGTGAAAGGAGGTTTAGACATAACCAGCATATCCCATCAGGAGTCAATGGAGTTGTCATGTTCTCACAAATACCAGAATAACCAACCAACAAGACCTGTGAAGAAGAATTATGTAAGGAAAAAAAAAAAATTACACTGCCTTAAAAGATAAACCTTTTCTTTCCCTTTCTCCTGGTCCCTAAATGTAACATGAATTCTGCACATAGACCAGGTCTAAAAAAGCAGACAACCCTCGCAGATGGCTTGCTGTGTCCCATAAATAGTGGTCCACTAGCATGTTTCTTGTCTGTTTCCCGAGTCCAGAGCTGGTCATTTTATGGAACTGTCCAAAGGAATTACAGTGCATTGTTAACAAGGTTATTTGGAAAATCGGAGTAACCAGCTCTCCATCCAGTCTTCAAGGGGAAAAATACGTCCACTTCGAGGTGGCAACAGACAACTACCCTGCCTCTTCAGAGGTGTGCTCCTGTACCCTCATTTTCTCCTGGCACAACTCTCTCTAGGTCACAGCAGAAGCTGCTTTGCAGGCTAAGCTGAGCCTTTTTTGTTTACAGGCGAAAAGGTGATTTTCCCTGCAAATGCTGGAGGGGAAGAGAGATAACAGTGGCTCTGTACAACCCTTATGTGCTACTGTGATTTGGATCAGTTTGTTCCGCACAACACGGGTTTAAGACTGCACTTTTCATTCTTGCTGGCACTGCCTGGTAAAGTAGGGCAGGGCAGGCAGCATGTAAACAGTTCGAGGGCTGAAAAAAATAATAATTTAATGGACTGCTTCAACGCATCTTCACAGCTTCATTGTTATACCCATCCCCGCACACGTATGCAAGGAGCTACTGCTTTTGTGCTGCTGCTGCTCTTTTTCGCCAGGCAGTCTGCTCACATTGAGCTGGTATATTCCCTTTCACCTTGGCTGCTGAAACAAAGAGACAGTTCTACCATATTCTGGCAATTTACATGATGTCCTCCTGTTTAACGGCTCCTATTAAAAATATACATACGACATAACCTGCCAGTTAACCTTCAGTTAGGCAAGCTTTTTCCCATACAATTGAAATTAAAAGTTTACTGGAGACACTTCCAAAAAAGGAAAAAATAAGGGTCAGCAGACATGCCAAAAATAAAGTCCAGAGCAAGCAGAGGTTTCACTTCTCCGCATTCTTTTTGTTAAAAGCTGCATAAAATAGCATCCCAGAAGGATTTTGAGGGTACTTCTTCACAGTCACTGGGGACTTAAACCCTCTTAAAGCATTAAGAAGAGCTCCAAGATTTTAGTTGAAGTAAGCATATACTTTAAAACATATTGAGCTCCATATATCTGGGCTTTTTGGGGAGGTGACAAATAGAAGCAGGTGGCACCGCGAGGCTTCTTCATTCATGTTCTGCTGAGAAAGTTCTTGGTTTAGTGATGTGCACTTCACTGCCGCCGTTCCCGTTGGTGGTTGTAGTGATTATGTACTGAGTGGTTTGCTGCTGGCTGTTTGTTTGCGATTCCAAGGTATCCGTGTGGGCTGGTGGCTGGGAAACACCAACCTGTACCTCGCTGGAGAGTGAAGAGTTTTGTTTGACATCCAGATCGGGCTGACCTTCAGATATCACATAGTGAGTCTGCATGGGGAATATAAAAAAAACAAGTAATAATTGTTGCATCTTCTGTAACTTCTATGTTTTGATAGTCTGTAACTTTCCTGTTGCTGTGCTGGAAGACATTTTGGAATGAACAAGGAACTTTGAAGTTAAGTTGTATTTCATTTAAACGCATTTGAGAGCAACATAACCCTTGTCCTTAGTTTTGAAGCACATTGGACTACTTTGCATTTGGTTAACTTACAAATGGTTAAACTTATCACACAATAGCTACCTTTAATATAACTATTCTGAAAGTTTTTCCATTTTCCACATGTTCTAGCAAAAGTTGGATTTCCAGCATCCAATATCAATGCAGCACAACGGCCTGCCTCCTTATGCTGGACTGCTTACTAGGTAAGATAGCAGTAACTCTTGTTATTTTGTAATCCTACCGATAACAGAAAGCTATCAAAATGTTTCCAGAAACTGTTCTGAAATACAGCTTAGTCATAAATATTTTTAGGACTATTTGATACCACTAAGTCATACCTTGTCCTGTGAATGTGGTTAAGTGAACACTTCAAACACACAAGGGCCAGAGAGCACAGGCCAAGTAAATGCTAGATGCAGAAAAGTATTTGTAATCACCACATAAAGGAGTATGATGCTACTTCAGAAAAAAAACCAGATCTTTTCCTTGAAGCTTATGAGATTTCCTGCCTTCTGTAACCTCAAGTTGACAACATTTCAAGGTTTGAACAGTAGCACTTTTCTCCTTAGCTTATGACACATCATATCATTTCTTAGCTGTTTTGCCTATACATTCTACCCAGCAGGGAACTCATTACAGTTATTACAGAAAGCCAGTGCCCTTTTGGACTACACAGTCCAGGCCTCTTTATGTACACCATTATTCTCTACTGTCTGTGCCCCAGTCATCACTTTGGCATTCCTTTAACCTTCAAACTAAAGGCTTTAAGCCTGATACATTATTCTGGATGAAAAAAAAAAAAAAAAAAAAAAGGCCATGATTGTTTTCCTTACCTGAGTAACTGCTTTCACTTGCCCTGTGTTGACAGTGGTGACCGGTGTGCCTACAGCAGTCTCTGTGATCACATACTGGCCTTGGGGAATGGTCATCATCTGAATCTCAGATGCTAAAAAAATGGAAATTGGAGAATCAAGACCTTCAGTCAAACTCAAAGACCACCTTGAAATATAGTGTCTTACATCAGTAAGATTCGAAGCCTGAAACAGTGGGTTTTTGAATAGAAATTCTGGTACTGCAAAGCCTTGTAAAACTCTACAGACCTCAACAGAATTATGCCAGCTAACATCAGCTGCAGATTTGGCAATTCACACCTAGACAACATATCCTGTTCTCGCCCAAGAAATCATTAAATTACCATCCAGACCTGCATGGACGTGAGAAATCATTTCATGTCACGCTCATCTTCTGTATGATTCTTTCAAGCATCCATCCAAATTTGAACAAGATACTGTCCAACAAATGGATACTTGCTGAATCCAAGTTCCTTGGAATAAAGCAGCCCAGTCTGTCTGCCCAAACCACATAACAGATAATTACAGACCTACAGCAGAACAGCTAGTCCAACCATTTTCATTTGTCTGAAACCATTTATCTTCTTAGACCTCTATGAATATTAATCACGAAACTTAATGAGCTCTAAAAATACTATCCCCGTTGGTAGCTGAAGAAATGGAGCACATACTAGTCCCACACACTAGTCAGACTACTAGTGACACCTACAATAGCTCCGAAATGAGTTCCATGTGCTGGGAAGATATGTGTGCTGAACTGAAGACCCTTGCTGCTGCTGCAGGGCTTGGTTTGGTGTCGATGTAGTTGTCTGCATCTGCGAGGGGCTGAGTTCCTGCTGAGATTGTTGTGATGAGGGACTCAGAGGCTGACCACCAACCTAGGAAAGAAAAAAAAAAAAAAAAGGTATTTGTTCTCAGTGTACTAAAGATTGCATACCTCCATTCTGTTACAAACACCCTTCTTAAGAGAAAACACGGGGGCAGGCAGCAGGTTCTATAGCATATCAAGCACAAGAACTGCAAAGCTCTCCTCCCTCTCCTGCTTGCTTCACTCTATGGTTAGTAAGCAGAGATAGGGAAACTGAAGTAGAGATGTTGCATGCCAAAGGTTACATCGCAAGTCTGTGGCAGAGAACTGAGATGAGAGGCTAAACACTACCCAAGTGCATTGAAGAGCTGAGCTCCAAACATTTGAGGAATGCCAGTTTCTATTTACATCTTTCAATTGGCTAACTTTATTAAAGCTGCAAATTTTTCTGTTCCCAGCCACTTATTTCTACCTTATATACAGTTAGGGGAAAAAAAAAACCCAACCAACAAACCCAAACAAAAAACCTGCACAAAACCACAACAAAACGCCCCCATAGACCCTAGGAACATCTGGGAACTACTTGATGATCTCAAGAGATGTTCATGTGAGAGCCTTTTCATGTGTGCTCCTTTAGATGACATAGACAAGTCTTTATCTCCTGCACCAGCACATATAATATGCCAGCTGAGCAGACTGCTAGGGAAAACATTGCCTGCAAGAGAAGACTGAAATACCTGTGATGACTGTGTTGCTGGTGATGGCTCTGTGACCTGGATGTGCTGCACCTGGATAGCATGCTGGGTGTATGTCTGGGGGTCATGAAGCTGCCCAACGTCCACTGTGGAGTGCTGGGACTGGTGAGGTGAGGTAGCCTGGAGAAAAAAAAAAAAAAAAGAAAAACTAAAAAAAGAATCAAAGCAGAGGTATATAGTTCATTCTTTGCAGAAGCAGCCAGTAAACCTCTTCTGTGACACAAGGTCTGGTCTGGAACAAGGAGGTATGAGCCTTAGTGAGGCCACAGAGTGAGCACTGCTTGTTCAAGTCTGAGTTTACCCTCTTTGCACTCCTGGGAGATAAAGTAGATGTAATGGCACCCAGATGGCTACATCTTGGTGATATCAATGGAAAGGACTTGCCTAAAAGTCATACAGGCTGTCTGTGGCAGACTGGACTCAAATCAAAAGGTCTGAAAAACAGGGTTAGTGTCAACCACTGGGCCATCCTTCTTTGTAAGCATCTCTCTATAAAATGTATACATAATCAAGATCTGCATATCCAATACCATAGTTTGACATAGGCCTGTATCAAGATAAGTGCTCAGACTCTTACTGATTAAAGGCTTTTTTGAGCAACACCTGCTAATGATACCAATTGGAGTAACTGAATTACAAGTCTCAGATCTTGATAAAATGAGTATTAGCTGCAGAAATCAGTATTCATGCTCTTCTATCATTAGAACAGCCACAGTCAATATAAACTGGGGCCGTTGTTTAGGCCTTTATTAACCAAATTCGTAACTTCGTTTGTAATGAGGGGCCAGCGAGAACACGAAATTTCAGATTCAAATACAAACACACAGTAGTTTCAGCTTCACCCAGAGGATAATAGATTTGAAGGCTATGGTGATTTCTTATAGCTGCATGACTTATTTTCCTCAGCTCAGTTACTCTAGTTACGCTCTCTTATTTTTAGGAGGCTGCTGAGCATCATAAAGAAAGAATATTCTAATAGATGATACGAAGGGAAAAAGCAAGCGCTTTCTATTTCTTTCCAAGTTTTGGCTCTGGCTCACTGAGAACAAGGAAGTACAAATTAGTCTTCTCAACTGCAAAAATGGGTCACCCACTGACCCACTTTTCCAGCTGCTGGAAAACCTTCCTAGAGCAGACTCAAGCTAAGGTGCCTGGATAGGTAGAACTAAATTAGAACTGTGTTGATACACCTCTGGCAAGCTGACCAAGACTGGCAGGACTATTTATGCCCAGTACACGATGCTTACAATAGGAAGCTAAGGCATCATCTATCAATTTATCTGTAAAAGATAGTGCACACCACTTTTTCTAACTATTCCTTAACAAGCTTCCAAGCACTGCAGCTCCAAGAAAGCATGGGCTTGATACGGAGGCGGTCAAAAGCACATCAAGTCCCCCAACAGGTTACTCACCTGGGCCACTTGAACAACCTGCAGCTGTATGTGCTGAGGCTGCTGCAAGCCAGTTGTGGCCTGAGACACGGGGATGTACTGGATTCGCTGGTAATCTCCCTGGGGAGTTCGATAGTCTGTCGTGAGGGTCTGGGATATCTCTGTCATTGCTTGCGTCAGTAAATCCGTTGTCTGAGCAGGTAGAGAGAGATGCAGACCATCATCACATATTGCCTACTGGACTGAACACTTTTACAGGGCTGTAGTTCTTTCATCACACTGAATCTACACTTACACCATTGGGCCTAGTCATTTATTTACAAGAGCTTAATGTGTAGAGAGGATGGAGTCATAAGGAACCACCAGGGATCATCACTAGGATTGCTCTCTTCTGTCTAAATGCTAGTCAGGACCATTAAGAACTAACTTAAAATACAATAATAAAAAACCTATTTTAATCTTCTGACTTAACAGTATTCTATCATACAACAAAAATCCTGCATTTGTAGAGTTGACTTAGTTTCCAAGTCAAAAAGTGCTTTCTCTGACATACTCCACTTTTCCTCCTCACCTGCCAGAGTGATACTTTTCTTGACAACTGTATTGCTAAAGTGTATAAAGACATTTAGCACCTAACTAATCACATTTATGAAGCCAGTAGCATCCTGGTTGAATCTGCCCATTTTCAAGCAAAACAGCCTTTTATCCAGTTTCAGTCTTCAAATAGGAAGCTTTAAACTGTGGTTACTAAGATTTTTAACACTATACAGCATCCCAGCACCACTAAAGGACACAAGACTGATTTTTCTAGTCTCAGCTTTCACTTCTGTAGCAGCTGATGTATTAACAGTAGAAAGATCAGCCACTGGAGGCTCATAGCACTCAGTTCTGCACCCGTCCAAAGGATTACAGAGAGATCTTGACTTCTCTGAACAGAGTTTGATCCAGTCCCCAGTCACTGTTAAACATGTCCTCTTGATGCCAAGAACTGCAGGCACCTCAGGCAAACAGTCCCAGTGAAAATCCACGAGATGTGTATTCCTGAGTTAATTAGGCATGCGTGGAAGTACTGTGTGGAGTCAGTAGCATATGGGTCTGAATGAAAGAAGGGAATGCAGTAGGGAAAGAAGAGCAGTCCTTAGAGCTCCAGAAAGAAATACGTAATTCCTGGCAGAGCAAAACTAAAACACACAGATTCAATAACAGAAGCAGTCTCAAATAATGTCTTTACACACGCTTTAAAATTATGTCTGCCAAATAAACACTAAGACTACTATACCAGAGGGCTTCTGTTCTGCTTGTTTCCCTCTGTTGGCCTGATATAACACATCTTGAATCCTTACCACAACAGTCTCTCCGGTAGTGCTGTCGGTGGTTAGAACAGCAGGAGTGGAACTGATGACAGCTGTCGCCAGCGGGGCATGTATTGTGTTAGGGAGCTGAGCAAACTCTGGGTGCTTCTTGCGAATGTGTTGAACCATCTTCGTCTACAAAGAGATACAAAAGAGCATTAGAAAGAGGGTCAGCAACTCTGCTTCGGGTCAACCAAAATCAAACAGCCCTGCAGACTGCAGCTTTGAAGTTTCCCTCAGTAAGGCAGCATCAAGATTCACACTATGGGATGGCTCTGGTCAGCAAGAAGAAAACAAGGATCACAAAGTTATTGCTGATTAGAGCTCTCTGATACTGAAATATTGCTCCAAACATCACAACCTGTAAGTTTTTTACCCTAACACAGCCAAATATTTTGGGGACCTTTTCCAGAGGTCACTTTTTCTGCATTTTGTTTCCCTACGCCTCCTACTCCCTTGTCACTGTCAGTGAGCAGTTTCCAAGCTTTTCCATTTGTGACCGCACTCTGATAACATTTCAATTTCTTCTTTCAAGTTCATGCCCTCTATTTAGGGAACCTTTTTGCTATAAAACGAGCAGGCTCTGGCTGTATTGTCAGCACGCAGCATGAAACCAGCACTCTGACTCAGAATAAAAGAGCTCTGCTTGCAGATGACAGAGACCACGGCGAAAAAGCATCAGCAGGGAGAGGCTGTCTTCTGAGGCTGAGAAGACCCCCGTACCTTACTGCTGTACTGCTTGGAACAGTGAGGACAGCAGACCGGAGGGGTGGCTATGGTGCCTGTCAGCTGGGTGTGGGTGCTCAGCATGGGATCCGGCTCTCCTGGGCCCGCAGGGCGCAGTTTCCGGATGCTTGGAGGTAGCTCAGCACCAGGATGGTTCTTCAGGATGTGTGCTTTGCGTTTGCTGGCACTCTTGTACACCTGCAGGGTAAAGATTTGCAATGAAAATGGTGTAATCCTAATGTCTCCGCAGAAAACAGCTATCAGTTGTCTTTATCTGGAAGGTCTGCATGTTGCTTTAGTCAGTATGTTTAGTTAAATCGTCAAACAATTACAACATAATGCATGAATATACATACACTTTCCACTGTTTATCAACCTGTAAGAGCAACCCCTTTTTGCGTAGCATTCAGAAGTCACTTGAGAACATATTGTGTCCCACAACAAAGCAAAGCAGGACAGGAAGGTAAGAGGAAAACTTTCTTGGCCTGTCAGAGGCCTTCTGTCAGAGAAGCCACTGACCACCGAAGCTGTAATTTGTCCAATGTTCATTTGTCATAAGGGTTGATGCCTCCACTCTCGCACAAAGCATCAAATGGTTTTAATAGCCTTCAGCGATCAACATATTTTTAAATTCTTTTTAGGCACATCAACAAATGACTATTCTGTAACATTATTTAAAACTATCTGGTTTTTTCCCCTTTAAACAAGAGGAAGGAGGCATCACGGAAGAATGTACTGAGGATAAGAACAGTCAGTCAAAATATACTGCCCGGTAAATAAAAGCCCACATGCATAAAAAGCAAAAGCCAGGGAGTAAGAATGGGAACCCAAAGGCAGTGTGCAGCTTCAGGTCCACTGAACACTGGGAATTACTGGCATGTGACTAAGAAAGCAGCTTAAAATAAAAGGAGTTAGAGACTAATTTTTAGAAGTGCAACAGAAACCAAAATAAATTCGTGTTCAGGAATTACAGATAGATAGGATACTTAGTCCCGGGTTGCAAAAAGTGATACAGGACTAAGGGTGGGTGACTGCTTACTGGATCACAGTATTTAAGTTTACCAACTCCAAAGACAGCAGAAAAGGAGAACTGTAGTTTTCAGTCAGCATTCAGCTGCCTTGGGCTAAGTGCATTTCATCTTAATTTCTGTTGGACAGTGCTGCAGAAATGTTGCTGGCAAGCACCTCAAAAAACCCTGCAAACCCTGCCAGATGTTTCTATGCAGAGACAAATTGGTTGCAAACAGGCCTAGGACTGAGCTACCCTCCGAGGGGTGACTTCCTTACATACCTTATCACAGTACTGACAGAAGTAATCTCTGTTGGGTTTGATGATGGGCAACGTGAGCTCTGGCACCTCTTCTATTTTCATGTCTGGATGTCTCTTTGATAAATGATTCACCTTAGGAGAAAGAAACAAAGTGAACAAGAGAGCATATTACAGATGGAAGCCAAGCAATTGCTTCTTCTCCTAGACACGGATAATGGCCAAACCAAAACTGTGACGATGCTAGCCAGCAGCACCGGAAGCATTTGCTGCTGCAAGGGTTATTGTGCATTCACAGTCAGCTGCTGAGGGCAAACATGGTCTTGCTACACCTCATTCACAGTTTCTCTAATCAAAATAAGATGGGAAGGGGTAAAATAGCTTGCCAGAACTCTTGCAGCTGTGAACGAGGTAATGTAAAGGACCTCTGCCCAGGGAAGCCTTTGCTAGCAGAGATGACAACCCTCATGAAATATTCCCAAATAAGATCTCTTGCTGCATAACACCCTTTACACAATGGCAGCTACAGGGCATGGCCAGGAGAGGCCTCTCAAGAAGAGGGAGAAACAAAAAATAGGAAAGACAAACAGGAAAACTGAGGCAGTAAGGCTGAACTAGGCAATACATTAATCTCATTAATCTCTCTAAATATGTTACACATCAATCAGCATTAGTGTTGATATGTGGTAGTGACAACCAGACATAAACACAGGCAATGAAATACGCGAAGGCACACATTTGCTGAAGAGACAAGACACACAGTTTTAAAAAGAGATACATAATCTCAACTCAGCTACGGAATTCTCCCAGTTTCACAGCATACTTACGTTCCAACCACTGTAATTCCATCTTTATTCCTTAACTATTCATGAAAATTGAGTATAGAAGTTGTAAGAGAACCTAGAGCACACACTCACCAACATCCCCCTCCGGCGGAAACCCATCATACAGAGTCGGCACTTGAACATGAAGCTTTCGTAGTCAGTGGAAGCTATCCGAGGCTTGAACGTTTTTGAGCGGCTGATTCGATCAGCTTTCTTGGCCTCCCTCTCCGGGTTGTGCATCCTT
The DNA here is from genome assembly GCA_008921705.1 of Burhinus oedicnemus. Lineage (NCBI taxonomy): Eukaryota > Metazoa > Chordata > Aves > Charadriiformes > Burhinidae > Burhinus > Burhinus oedicnemus. Next base: position 152,194 of record VFFE01007073.1, on the reverse strand, counting down.
TGCATGTGCTCTCGCAGCTTGTCTTTCCTCTAGGGAAAGAGCAATCGGGGAGAAAAATATCAGCACCGCTTACTGCCTTACTACCTCTTCCAAGGAAGAGCCAACAATGCAAGTTGTTCCGAGATCTCTTTGGCTTTTCCTCTCCAGTGCTGCCGTGAGATGGAGTTGCATGCTCAGTGTTGGAGAGCTCAGCAGGAACCCTTTGGGCTTAGGTTTATCCTTCAAACCAAGCTGAGGTTGCTCAATCACAAAAGCAGGAGCCAAACTAATACTAGTTTAGCAAGCCTCAGGGAGAACAAATTCAACAAAAAAAAAAAAAAACAGAGTGGAATTTATCTAAAATATTAGTGCTCAACTCTGTACAGCTGGAAACTTGCATCAAATAATGCTCCTGACTGAGGAGAACCTCAAGTCCTACAACAGTACTGAATCTACTTCCAGATGCAATCCAGCCTCTCTGGACACACGCTGTGTAGAATGTGCTTCTTCACCCATAAGTATCCAGTCCCTCAGTATCCCATAAGAAACTAAGGGACAAGGCTGCTGCCACCACAGTTTACGTGACTCACAGTCTGCTCCATCTGTAGTAGAGGGATCTGGAAAGGCATCTGGCTGTCATGTGCTGATAAGATGCATCCCATGAACACAGGCACCTCAGCCAGGAATATTATTAATCCATTGATATCATCAAGAAGTTTTCTTAACTAAACTGATAAAAGCAATACAACCCAAGCACCTGGAAACTGAGCTGTATAATGACCCAGTTGTTAACGAGCAGATGAAACTTTCTGTGGTATTAAGTTATTAGAAATCGGATCTGATAGATGAGACACCCTGTTACAGCAGAGCATGCTGGGGTGGATCTTGCCCCTTGTCCATCAGAAATGAATGTCATAGCTCACACACAAGAGGAAGCAGCACGTGCAACCTGCAGCCAAGTCTAGCCCATTTACACGTGCTAGTTTCTTCCACCTTGGAGAACACGAGCTTATCTACTTGAAGGAGGGTAAAGAATGGTGTTCTCCACCTGTAGCAGGAATGATCCAGTTAGGAGTCATCTTACCTTGAACTGCTTGCCACACGTGGAGCACAGGAAGTCTTTGCGGTCCGAGTGTCGCAACATATGTAGTCGCAGCTTGTCAGGACGGCAGAAAGCCTTGTCACATTCTGTACACTGGTAAATCTTTTCTGAGTGGAAACTGCGTACATGTTTCTTGACCTAGAATTGCAGATCAAAACAAAACAGAAGTTATTCAAAACAGTGTGTGGTAGAACAGTCTAGGAAACTCTTGGCAAAAAAAGGCAGGGGGGGAGTGCACAGGAAGAGAGGAAAAAGGTTCTAAGAGATCTCTAATCTGCTTTGGCTTAAGTAGTACTTTATCATCAGAACAGCTGATACCTTAGCAATAGTTTCTATGAAGTTGTAACATCTCTGTGATCCATCTGGATGGGACAATTTGATTTCCTCAAGACTGATTCTTGAAGGCATCAGCTACTGCACAGTTGAGCACTTAATGGGCAGCAAAAGACCACGATATACCAGTTTTACTGAATCATCCTTGAGTTAACACGTTCATCTGAGGTTCATTATCTTTACTTAATTTATAAGAAATCCAAACGCAAGGACTAACTCCTTTGAATCAGAGAGAATGAGCTTGCAATTACAATTGGCAAAACCAAAAACTTAGACAGAAAAGCATTTGCATGCCATTCCTGAGTGGCAATTACTTTTGTATACTTGGGACTACCCTTGATCTCTTCAAGCATCTTGTGGGATTTTTTTTCCCCCCAATAAAGTAACTAATTAAGTTTGACATTTGAAATCCAAGCACTGCTCAGGAAATGGATCTCTAATGAATTCTTCTGATCTTGTAATACTGATCATACACGGAAGAACTTGCTATCTTTATCTGTTCCACATAAAAACATTTAAGTAGGCAGCAATCTATGGTGACTAGATTTAATTACTCACATAGCACCAAATGAAAAAATCATCTTTAAATTCCAAAATAGAGCTGAACAGCTGGAAAAAAAGCTGTAGGATCTTCTTCTGACTGGCTCAGTTTCACAGAAAAGTTTATGGGGAATTAGGTTGCAGTACAGCATTTCTGAATCATCAGCATTTTTCCTTGTTCATCATTTACAAAAGATAAAGGGTTTTTACCAGGATGGAATTGTATTAGTAAAGCACTTTCCCCCATCCTTTCCTCTTTAGCCTATTAGTCTATCAGTTCCTATTACTTGACATAAACTGGATTTCTACATTTCAATTTAAGCCAGGCAGCACAGCAAGACATATCAAGCTCTTCGTCCATATGAAGGATAATGAATACATACATGGTACATCTCAGATTTTTCCTACCGAACATTGAAATAGCATCCTAAATTCTATTAATGACCTTCTCCAATGACTGCATACTGCAAAACGTAGTTACATTACTCGCTACTCCAGCACAACCTCTCCTAAGCAGTGTGCAGAGAAGAGGAATAAAGGACCCAGCCGAAGCCCAGGGGGGAAGTCAAGAAACAGAGTATCCTGATCTGTTCTGGCATTTCCACAAGGTGTTCAAATGAATTACCCTGACAAAAACAGTTACAGGATTAAAAGATATTTGTGTCATGTAAAACCTCAATTTTATTTTGGTTCAGAGTTTTAACGACAAAGGACAAGGTGTATTCAAGTACAAGCTGCACACAGCAAAACACAATTCCTTTTTGTGCCATGGATCTGTACTGACTAAAAGTAGTCAGGACCTCTGCTTTAGGCATTTTTGGGGAACACAGGACCGCCCCTCCAACAGTACAGTGCCTTCTAATGCCAGATTGAAGTACCACATTTGATGATTTAGTGGAAAGAGCACTTCAGTAGCATAAGACAACATCTAGCAATGCTTGGTCACTCTTTTTGATTTCTGGCTGACATGGACCCCTTTATCTTGTGAGAATGTACTGACAATGCAGTGCGACAAGAGAACAGTACGGAAAAATTCAGAAACAGAATGCTTGCAAGAAGTGCTTCAAATCAGTATGGCATCTCACCTGGATAAAATCTGGAAAGCGTTTTTTGCAGGTAGGGCAGGTGAAATATCCATCATTGACATGGATGGCCACATGATCTTTAAGCAGATCCAAGCGGTCGAAGGACTCAGGACAGAAAATGCAGGAGTATGTTTTCTGGTCCATGTGGAATTTCATGTGGCTCTCAAGAGCACCGCTGTTGATGAAGCCCTTGTTGCAGATGTCACAAGTCAAAGGGCAGTTCCCTTCCCGTCCATGAAACCGCAAATGCTGATCCAGTTTGTCCTTTTCGCGGAAGGCCTTCCCACACTGGAGGCATTTGAATGGGCGAAAGGATTTCCGTATGAACAGGTGCTGAAGAGCTGCATTCTGAAACAAACATTGAAGGGACCATTACCTTTTATTATTATGTATAGATTCCACATCCAACTGTCTTCAAGATTAAATATACCAGATGATCAGTGAACCTAAACTTCAAAAAAAAAAAAGCTTTTATGTTATAGCTACTGTCTCCATTATACAGAAGGGGAGGCTGTGACAGGCAGAATGCAGTTAGAAGAACACAATGCAGGAGTTTCCTCTCCAGTCCCTGTCTTCTGCTGATTCAGCTAACTTTTGTCTTTAGCATGGCATTTTTCTGTAAAATAAACCTAAGTCCTCTCTGAAGTACAGACCTGGGCCTGAGAAAAGTTGCAATTCCAGCTGATTTAGGGGGATTGGGTCAAAAGTTCAGCCACTATACAAACGAAGGGCAGGCTAATGCCCAGTCTTTCACACAGGAGCAGGGCTTATGAAATTCCACAGCCCTTTACAAAAATCAGCTTCTGCACCAAAGATCACCAAAGAGATGTGCAGCAGTGGTTTAGCATTGCCTGGAAGACTTCTGGTGAAACCTATATTAAATGTTTTTGTTATTACCAAAAAGAATGGAGTTTCAAGACCTTACAACAGGGGCAGAATGGCAGGTTTACAAGCAATAGGTAAGAACTTGTGAGCAATTCTCCTATCTTTGCCATTTAGCATATATCATGTGCAAGAGCTTGCATAATGAAGAGAGATGAAAGACAAACACACTGGTGCTAAATCAAGAGGAACTCTGATAGATTCTGTTGTCTGCTCAAAGGGTAGTTTGATTATACACAGTCAAACCTGAAATTGCTTTTCTTGGTATTGCAAGAACCTTTAAGAATATTGTGAATTGAGCATAATGTGGGTTGTATGTACATTAATTTTAAAATTTAATACACGGGGCTGCTCATCTCTGTTTTTGTCCACTCCTACCAGGCACAATTTCTCTTCTCAGTCCCTGCTTTCTTTTGGTGTGTGCTTTCCTTCAGTCTATCTTTTCTGTAACATTTCATGATTATTATTTCTTCCCTTCCTCCCCTTCCCCTTCAGATAAATGCTATAGAGCCATCCCAGTCCTGACACCAGATGCTGCTGGACATGTTGCCTGTAGAAATAGGCAAGTGCACCCTGCACCTGCATTTCAATACTGGATGAGAACCTTTATGTTGGCTGGTGGCAAAGCGGGAAGTCAGTCATACCTCTACATGCATAAATTCCCACAGCACACTGTACTGAAAGTACACTGCAATATTGCTATTTCTCTGCAAGCCGCCTAAGGAACATTTACTCTTCTCCAAAATAAGTTCTATACATTGGTATTAATCAATGTCTTCTCTTTTCAGACGTTACACACACAATCAACATCACAATAGTTAGAGAAATAGCACTAGAACATTGCTGGCACCTATGCTTACACATGTTCAATATTACATACTTCTCCGTGAGATACATTCTGCAAACAGATTTCCCTGGTTTCTTCTCTCCTTTTCTTGTGGGAATGTCTGGGCTGACATTTGCTGTGTCCCTTAACTGTGTGCCAACAGCTGACACTGAAAAAGTAAAGTTAGGAGCTTTTCTGCTGGAATACGGGAACAGCTTGGGAATACTGTGAAATGCTGTGCTAGAGATTAAATTAGTGAACCTGAATGATCCTTTTCACCATCTGAACTGCAGAGGGAAACCTATACTTTCATTCCAGAAAAAGAAACATGACAGCAACTGTTTCACCATAGAAAAAGCTAAGTTTCATACAGGAGCCCCAAATGAGTCCTCCCCCATGAGTTGACATCATCTCCTTTCTCCATTTTACAAGTGGAGAAGTGGAGACAATGGGAAACACACAGATCTGCTGTAAGTCACACCGTGAGTTGGAAAGATAGACACGTGCCATGTAAAAATTAATGTGTTGCATGGAGTCAGAAGTATATAGTTTTCCCCTTACCTACAGGGATATGCTAATAAACCAAACAGTTGAAGAGATGCACTTCAAGTTCTTAACCCCACTGTTACCGTACTTTGCTATTTGTAAGCCCCAACAATCTGACCAGTAAGGTAGCAGGCCAAACTTCTAAATCAACATAGTCCCGTTGCTATTTCAAAGGCTACGGAAGGGTGAAACCTTTTACTGCTCTTTGGTTAGATAAACTATCAGCTATAAAAACAGAAAAAGAGAACTAAGTGTTGTCTCATTAACGGATAACATTGATCCAGTGCAAATAATTGCGTAAACAAATCCTCCAGAACTTTAAGATGGATATTATAGTATTTCATCCAAGTAGTTTAATCCCATAATATTCACCTTAAATTTGCAGTTAATTAGTATGAAAAGAACGAGGACAATGCAAATTGTTATTCAGGTAACACTTAGTTTTGGACATTGGTTGCTTAAAGAAGAACAAACGTGACAATTTACAATGCGGGGTCCATCAGGAAGCACCGAACAGAAGTTGGACAAAACAACATGGAAAGCGATGTTGTTACGTACCATTTGATTAGATACAGCAAAAACCCAATGAAACAAAAACCCAAACCTACCTGCAGCTCCAGCTGAGCAGGCAGCATTGAGGGAGAGAAAAATACTTATGTTATGCAATAGACTTTAAAACAGAAGCCTTGACTTCTGCAATAGTCATGCTTCTGCGGGTCACTACGAGGGCCAGCTCTCCTAGCTAGAGTTTACTCCTTACTTAGGCAAAACTCCTTTGAGGTTTTTGCCTCAGGAAACACTAAGCAGATCTTCAAGGTTTACCCTGTAGTTAATAACTGCCTAAGGGGAGTTAAAGGGCAAAGATAAAACCCACAGATAATCTTGAAGGTGTTTTGTGACCTTTCATGTTTTCTCAGAGCTGATTAATAATGATGTAATGCGTACTGTAGAGCCACAGTGAGAATGAAATGCTTTTAGCAGAAGGGAATAATTAGGGCAGGATGACAACAGGGCAAAGATTAGAAGGGTGAAAAAGTTAAGAAATAGGGACTTTTTTGTAACCTCATCTTACTGTTTGTACTCTTCATTATACAACTGCTTGCATTTCTTTCAGCACAAAGGAAGTGACTGTGCTTTCCAAACCATATCCCTATCCCTGCCAGTTGCTTCCTCTGAGGAAAGCAGTCACCTATACAAAGGACATTTTAGGGTCAGGTCTGTATGTAAAAAAAAAAAAAAAAAAAAAAAAAAAAAAAAAAAAAAAAAAAAGGGGGGGGCAATTTGGAAATGCAGATGTTTTTGGGATCAGTCCACAGACACTCTGGACATTGCCCAGAGCTGAATTAAAAACAAATATTTATTTTGGCTGTGGACCACAACGTTCCTCTAATTTGTCACAAGAGTACCTTGAAGAGTGGGTGTACCTCTTTTCAATACTAAGGACATGACTGCCATATTTAAGGCCCGATCTCCAAGGAAACTCCACAGGCTCTAAAGCAGATGATGAAATATGAACTGATCCTGTCAAGACTCGAACCCTGGGGCACCAGAGATCAGTACTTCCAGCTAGAATGGAAGCACTCTCCGAGCATCACTGCCTTAAACCTTAGAAAAGTTGAAGCAATTGACAAAGAATTACTGGTTTTGAAAATAAAATCCTACACAAGTAATAAGGAAGAACTAGAGCTATACACAGGTCTCCAGATCATAAGCGGGAATCAAAACTTTCTACCTGTTCTTTGGAAGTGAACGATGTACTACACGTCTTAAAACCAAATGTTTGCTTGCTTATAACGTTAAGTGCATGCTATTATAAGAAGGTGCTAGGAATAGTTGAATGAGTGCTCATAGGGTGCTAGAACTTGCTGGATTTGTCAGTGCTTAAAAAATAATGCTTGCTAATTTAGTCTTATCTCAAGTTCTCATTGCTCACAGTCTGACGCAATATGGAAGGGTGCTATGCAACCATCCACCTGCCATTCTGCCAGTGCCTCTATCTCCAAACATCTCCAGGACTCTGCTGAACACAAGCTGCCAGATGTATGGGAAGTCAGGGAGATTTGGAGATATAAACATGTCACTGAGGACTAAACCACCACTGCACTCCTCTTAGTTATCATCCGTTTGTGATGAATTTCCAGGGAACACAAGCAAAGTCACAAGACAACGAAGAAACTTCAGAATTTCTATCCCTTTCTTCCCACATTTACTGTTTAAGAAAATCTGAAGTTCACATCTTGGGTTCAAAAGTTTGGGGAAACAGGCAATGCCTTCTCTTCCTATCATACCCGGACCTCAACTTTCTACTGAGGAAGTTGTGGCATATTGTAAGCAGTTAATACCCATGCTCTTTACTGTCAAAAACGCAGCATCTGTCTTCATACTCTGTTATCCACCCTTCAATATATTCAGTAAAAATCCCCCAAGCTTTTAGCATATGAAAATCAAACTACTGGTAGAAACTTGTCATTCAGAGACTGCAAGCATTTTATATAGTTAAAAACTCTGCAGTCTTAATGTGCCTGAGCCAAATTCTTCCTTCAAGATATGCCACTGCATTTATGGGGTAACACCACCACTGCTCTTGCATACATATTACTATAAACTGAGGGCAAAATTTGGCTCAACATCTTCCTAAATGGAAGAGTTACTCTACTCTGTTCTAATCCTTTCTCATCCCCTAAAAAGGAAGTCTTACCCCAATTGCAGCTGTTCCTTTCTGTAATCAAAATTTTACACATGGAAGAAAAAGAAAAATATTTTAGGCTAAATAAACCCATCTCACAGTTACACGGCTTGAAGGATTATTTGCTTGAATCATTTCCCTCCCACACACAGTAGAGAAAAAACCGCTCACCCAGTTGACACAAAGCTCAGGCTCAAAGTGTTTGCTGTTGGTACAGAAAGCTCTTAGCACAGGTTTTAATCCCAAAGACAGGCAGGTTTTTCTACCCCAAGAAAGGACTTTATCACTAAATATCATCATCATCAATTAAGTGGATCTAAACTGAGGTCGTGGTTCCTCTTTGGCAACTATTTGCAAGACAAGAGTTCTGAGAGACACAGATGGTGCTGTGAACAAGTCATTAGTCTGTGCCACAGTACCATGATTCAGCCGGCTGTTTGAAGCACTCCTGCTTGCCAGCTTGGAGCGACTGTGTTTCTGTGAAAGAATTACTGTGCTGGAATTGAATCAGCTCCAATTGGTGACCGGTTCTCACTAGCATCTCATGAGATACTAGCTCTTTACAGGAGATTTGTCTTCCTCTCAGTGCAAAGAAAATTGCTAGGAATCAGACGCTTTATTCAGGATTTGGAAATGAATATGACAGTGGGAGAAAGAGACCAGCTGGTCGCGGGCAGGCAGGTCCAGCATTCTCTGGGTTACAGCAAATGGAGAAGGTGAGAGAAGATGTGATCTGCCGTCCTCTTTGCTTACCCTGATACGCTTTGCTCGCCTCATGTCATCTGCTGTCATGGTGCTTTGCGCAGGCACCGTGCTCTCATCATGCTGCGGCTGGATTTGTAGCGGGTGGTTTTCTGACTGCTGCTCCAGTGCCGACTGCGTGTCTGATGGCACTGGAGTCTGCTCCTGCTGCTCCAACCCATTCAGTGTGGCTTGTCCGGCCTCATCAAACTGCCCCTTGCTGGAAAAATGCAGCAAGTCCTGAAATCGCAAATCATACAACCAGTGATTATTTCCCCCCACCCACTGAAAAATGCTTTGATAATACTCAGCAGACAAGAAGATTTCTACATATTTAATCATAAGCTATAAGCAAAATGTGTCTACACTAATGCTTTCCTACTGTGTTCCACTAATGTTCTCAGCAGATCACCTCCACCTACAGCAACAACAACATTCAGAGTGCCAGGGACGAAGCGCTGCAGGTAGGCGACTCTCTCAGTCATCACATTGTCTGACCAGACACAGACAATTTAAATGACCCAGCTGTTAATAGCCAAGGAAGTTCTTCTGCACTGGTGACCCTATTACTGCTTTAACCAAAGATGACGTAGGCTGACCTGTGAGAAATTTTACGACCAAAGTGACTAGCACAGACGAGGGAAAGCAGAGAATTTCTGTCTCGTTGAAATTGTTGTCACTTTGAAACATTATCACATATTGTCATACAGTGTCTTCTCCTTTCTAACAAAGTAGCTGGAGTGCTGGAGAATGACAAATGAGATCATTATATCGTGCACTGTGTGTTTTGCTATCCAGTTTCCAAGCTCTGCGTACTCTCATCTACCCAGCTGCATACATCACTTATATTTATCACACAAAGCTGTTTTCCTCCTTTTCTGCATTAGCATAAAAGAAACAGGAGGGTGCTGGGAGCAGGAAGCACATGCCAAAAATCTACGTTCTTTCCATATAAGTTCCAATAACTCCTCTGGGATGGAATCCTCTTGTATTATGAGAGGAAAAAAAACCACAAAACCATAGAACCTTAGTTGACATCACTTAATTCAACTAAGGAAACTTCAAAGCACAAGCTAGGAAACACAGTGCCAAAAGCATATCAGCTCAAGGCTGATACTGTCAAAGCGCAAAAGCAGGTGTGGGAGAAGAAAAACAGGGAGGTGCCAGGAGGAGTGCAGCTGTTACAAACCGCAAATGCTTACCAGATAGAGACACTTAGTAGAGCAACATACCAGCCAAATGTCCAGTCCTGGTCTAGGTGGCAAGTTTCCACGCTTGCTGACACTAAACTGTGCTCACAGCATCCCGAGTCTCAAGTTCTCAGGCAGATGAACTCCTGCCTAGTCATTAGCGAGGCAGGCAGACCTCCAAAGGCCTGGGACATAACCATGGCCCTGCTCGATTGTATAGACACACGTGAGCTAGCTCTGGGCCATGCTCCAAGCTGGCAGGATGTGAGCCACCATTCCAGAGGCCATTCAGACACGTTAGCATGGGACTGAGCCCACTAAGCCCTGTCTCTCTGGAGTTAAGAGTTTGGAAACAGCATTACGCTTACTTGTCTAAATGGAGCTGGCTTGTGTCACGTCAGCTTGCAAAGAGGGTGATCTTGCAACTGTCTGCACTTAATGCAACGTTTAGGGCAATTCTGCACACTCAGAAAATGAGTGGCAGGCGTTCATAGGCAACATATACCTTCCTCCCTCCGAGTCAGTGCTGAACCACGACCCAGAGAGATGCCAGAGGAAAATCACCACTCTGGTTATCAGGTTTCAGCTAAATCATAAAACAGAGCCACTGATCCCTTGTGATACCTTTCATAAAAGGACTTGGTGGTAACCTAAGTGTGGTCAGCATCACAGAGAATTTAGCATTTTACTTATATAAATGCATCATATTAGGTCCCTACAGAATACAACCAACAGCCACAAGCAAGAAAATGTTTTGCAATAAGTGTGCCTACAGGAGGCCCTTTTGTTACTATTAAAACATCATAAAGAATTGTAGCTCAAACTGATTTAATTCTACCAGCAAGTTATAAGAGCAGGCTCTGACCTGAAAGGACAAATACGAACCTAAATTCCCATTACAGTTTTACTGTCTAAAATACTTTTTGTGATGCTGCTAAACTGCCACAATAACCTATCTCACCGCTAAGTGCTTTGGAAGGAAAGTTGCTGTCAAAATGCAAGTGATTTTACAGTTTTTATAGAAGGGAAGCAGCGTGCTCCCCTGGCAGAGAATCACAGCTAGAAAACCAAGAATTACTTGGGTATAAGCCCGAAGCACACCCCCTATTTGCACTGATGCCCCAAATTCTTTTAGTCAAGAATTTACATCCCACATGATACTTGGTTTTCCTCCTCCCCATCCCCCAAAAAATACCTGTGTCCCTTCTTCACACTTTTCCCTATTTTCACTGGTTACTTCCATACGCATGAATTTGGGAGGGCGCCCCGGTCGTCTGCCTGGTCCAAACCTCCTCTTTCCTCGCCCACGACCTCGGCCTCTGGCTCTGCAGAACAGATAGTATTCCAGGTTAGAGAAAAAAAAAAGATGGTTTTGGAATCTCCACTGATTTTATGCATTCTTTCTCAGCATACAACTCAATACTAATGGCCTGCAGTAATTAATAAGACCTGGCACCAATTAAAAATAGGATACTGGCTGGTATCTATTTTGCACTTTATGAAAAAAATCAAAGTCCAGAACACATTAAAATTTATTTTGGTAATAGTGGGACCGAGAGGACTACCGGCTTCTAGCAAGTGCTCAGCCACGGCAACTCTCCTGCTTCCAAAACCCCAGTGTACAGTGTGCTGGAAAGCACTGTCAGCTAGATGGAACAAGTGCACAAGGAAACCAATTTAAAACCTGAAACCATAACACCCCTCCCCAAAAAGGCACCATTGATGTCAGGCAGTAAACTGAAGTGACCAATTTTCTGCATCAAAAAACGAAACAAGAAAACCCAAAACCAAAATACAGCTAAACAAATTGCTAAGTTTCCAGAAAAAGGCGGCACCAATGTCTTCTGCTCTCTCATGGATGTTTGTAGGTTCAGCTTTTAATAGGCCACGATAAACTATCTTGCCAGCCCAGTGAGCAGCCATAGCACTAGAAGTCTTGTTCTCCAAGCTGTGTATCTGCATGCATCTGAGAAGCATCAGTATTTCAATACTGTGGTACTGAAATACTGCAGTTAAAGTTACTGGCAAAAAGCCAAAAGCAAACCAAAAAAATCTCACCAGTTTCAACAGGGTATTCATTTCCCTCAAGCTACCTCTTTCATAGTCTCTTGCACCAATCAGCTTCCTGATGTCATATTCTTACCTTCAGGTGCTGAACCGTTCTCTCATGGTCAGTATGATCATACTGGTCAGTATGATCTGCAGGGCAAAGACCCTTCCTTCTGCAAGTTTGGGGAAGCACCATAGCGATACACAGACAAAGCTACAGCTTTCAGTACCTGCTGAAGAAGTCCAGCTTCTCATCATGGGAGTTGAGGTGCTGCTGGAGTTGCTCTGAGCTCATGAAGCGACGATTGCACTCGTAACACGGCCAGTTCTTCTCCTGCTCTCTGAGAACTATGTTCAATTGGAAATGTCAATAATAGCATTTCAGTCACCACCAATTAAATGCCTCATTTTTTTTCCCCAAGCCCTTCTGTCCTCTGTGGGCCGTATTTCTCCCCTGAAGGTTAGACAGACTGCAGAATACCCAGCACCGCTCCATTTAGCTTTGCTTTTATCCCCTCTGCACTGTGGCATGACTACAGCTCATCACAGAAAGACAAAAAGGTCACTGGGGACAATTCACATGGACTATAAACACAGCTTAAAACTCAGAGATTTTGAAATTTACCCTGGTATGGAAGAGCACCTACAGGATTGTCTCTCTGGCATAAGTTAGGGGACATCAAGAGAAATTTCTCAATCTAAAGCAGTAGCACATCGGTTTATGACACAGACTTAATGTTAGACATCAAGCACAGAAACATCCCTCTTTCCAGCATCAACCTAATGCTTCCCAGAAACCGAGGCAGAAGGTTAAATTCTTGTAGTATTAGAACAAGAAGAGTTAGTAGAAATAAGTCCCAATAATACAATCTAGATCTGGTTCAACTTTTCTTAAACCTAGCAGAAATTTGGGAGCACTATGCAGGCCATATACTTAAAACTAAGAACAACACCCAGCCACCACCACACTGCAAAAACAGAGAGCAGAAGAGTCCAAGTTACCCTTCCTTTCCTCCTCAGATATGTCATGGATCTTCTGGTTCACAAACTCTGCGTATGAGGCAGCATACCACACCTGCAGCAGGCATACAAGGTAACAGAAAACTTTCTTAGGTGGAACCAGAACTAAGGGGAATTCATTTGAAAATGGTTTTTAAGCAATACATTTACTTCACTTGCCTCAACCACTAACTCTTATTGCTCCTTTCATCCTCAATAATAAAGCCTGTTGAGATCAATATGCCCCCACTGAGGAATAAAAGAGCTTTGCTCAGAAAGCATATCCATTTAATTTTAAGGTATAGCCTCCTAATATGAATGTTAATCTCACACATGGCTACCAGTAGCTCTAAAGGAAATAAGATTAATCTCTTTAGACCCAACTGTATGATCGTAAAGGACAGATGTCAGCAGAGTACTGTTACTTGTTGTACCAAGGGGAATGGAAAAGTTTTTAACTCGCAGGATTTCCCATTTCTTTCCTGCTCTCTTTACATAGACAACAGGCAGCACTGTCCACAGAGACTCATTTAAAATGTTTCTGAACTTCTGAAGGATTGGAGCAATATGGTCTTCCTTCCCAAAGCAAAGAACTGCCGGGCTGCAGCATGCTGGACCCACTTTTGTTATACAAGGGATTTAGGAAGCCTTCAGCAGTCAGAACCACAGGAGGCAGAAAGACAAAGTTTATTAGACCCTAAAATCAGATGCTCACATTTAGCATAAGATTCTTGCATCGTTTCTCATTTTATCTTATTGTTTGATTAAAAAGGTTCAATTTTAAGAGAGATTTCTTAAAGAAGGCATGAACAGATTTTCAGCATGAAAAACCTGGGCAAGTTTAAACTTGTAGTGGGCCACGGGCGTTTTCATAGCAGTGGTGAGTGGCATTTCTAACTCCTTCGAAGACTCACTAGCAGGTGCGTGTTACCTTGCAGGGATCTCACTAGCTGGACAAAGAAGAAAGCCTGGAGCTCCTCAACTACTCACCTGTCATGCAATACAGAAGTTCTCAACTCAACTGACTGATCCTCCTAGTTCAGTCTTTGGACAAAACTTACATGAATGCCCTACATTTGTTTGGGGAGGAAAACTCATTACAGAGCCTAGGTAATTAGCTTTCAATTATCAAACCAATTTTACCCTAAAAGACACTACTAACACATGAACCAAGAAAAACGGTGCTTCTACAGGCAGGTGTGTACAGATTTAATTAAAATCTGATTTCAAATTGATTTAAAAAACTTTTGAGAAAATGATGTTTGGATACACTTAAAATGGATTATCAAGGTTTCTAGTGATTTAGCTTAAAGAAATTAAGGACTGATTTCAGGGAAACCAAGAAGAATCTTACTCTTAAAAATCAGCAGCAAGTGTGTAAGCAATCTTTTGCCCTGGTTTAGCTAAGTGTGTATAAAACCATTTTCTTGTTAAATTGTTGATGTTCACGTGCAAGGAAAGATTTGAAGAAGAACAAACAGTTTCCTGATACCAAATTTTTTTTAATTACCCCCAGTTCCCCAAAAGATGTTGAAAACGAAGGCCATCTCAGCCAACCACGGTGCTTTGAGCTCAAAGTAATGAATACATTTTTAGAGGGAACAAAAAGTAACTCACAGGGAAGTCACAATATCCTTTATCATTTTCCACGTGCAAAGTTTCAAAAGTTCCAGGAAAGCCAGGTAAAGTGAGAAACCATATTCACTTAAAGCACCAGAAAACAAGTCAAGGGCACACAGGGCTAACTAGAAAGGGCATCCAGAACTAAAAAGAATAAGACTGCTGCAATAAAAACTGATTGCATCAGCAAAATATACGCAGTATAAAGCATGACAGTGACAGACAAATCATTTACATACTCTCATTTTAAACTTCCTCATTTTATACCTGAGCCAAAGCTCATTTAAAATCTGTAAGTTAGTGGCTAACTATTTACTGACTTCAGTGACATTTGATTCAGGCCATCACGTGCTTTATCAGAGAAAAAAGCCCTAAAACTATTTACAGCAATCATTTCTGGCACTTGGAGATGCACTTATTAGGTAGCAACTCTAAGATTTGACTTCACAGTAGAAAAATGAGTCACGAAACAAGAGCAATGCCATACCTTAAGTTCCTGCTTGGGCTCCACGTTTTTAATGGTTGTGTAATAAATATGGTGGCCGTACTGATATGCTACCAGGTTCTGCTCCAAGTGGTTTTGAGCTGGACGCACAAACATCATCCAGTTACAAAGAGCCTCGCTAGAAAGTTCAAACCACAGGTCCTCTTGCAAATCTCTGTCTTTTCTGTCACCCTTATCAAGAGACACCTGTAGCAAAATCCAATTACATGTGACTAACTGCCTGGCAGCAGGTTCAAAAGAATTTGATTTTTTTTTTTTAAAAAAAAACAACAACAGGCTACTGTGACCATGCAACTTTTACATCAGGAAAACAATGAAGGCATAGCTAATTTTCTTTCTTCGCTAACAAGGATCCAGAAACAGGCAGCACTTAGAAAAATACTTAAAAACAGACAGAGACACGATGGAGCCTTCCGTGGATTTCAAGGGCAAGAAGCATTCATTAAAAGGGTCAGGCACAGTACTTGACGTGGGGCTACAAATGAGGGACAAGAAGCTGTAGCTTTAGTAGGCTATACGGTATCAGTTGTCAGATGTTTCTAACTGGCAGACCCACTTCTCCTTTCATTTAATGACTCAGGACACTGCCTCAAGCTGGAAGCAGCGCTTCTTTAGCTCAATTTCTGTTGGGTTACTAAATCTGCCTGTGGTCACAACTTCCTTGTCAGCCACTGACCATCAGAGACCAGCACTCCTAAGATTGTGGACTTAATCTCCAGTAAATAAAGGATAAAAGTCAGTCAAATACATTATACCTCCCACCAACAACTTGGCATGAGAAAGGGGAGAAAAATCTCTCCTTTCCCCTACATCTTGTGGGGGAGAGGAGGGAGAGGGGAAGAAAAATATTTTTAACTTAAGTCACAGCATGACACAAAATAATGGCTTCAAAACATCCTCAGATGGGGCTGCTATTTTTTGTGTCCAGATGCTGCTTCAGCCCATGTGAGAGTGATTCACAGCATTCCATGTTATGAATCCTATACATCGTAACACTACAAAGCTAGAATATTCACCATGATTATTGTGTCTCCCTGAATAACAGAGTAGATTCCAAGCTAAAGCAATGTAGGTATTTGAGTTACATTCAGAGATGGATGTAACAAAAGAACATCTGCAGTGAAGTAACTGATCAAGGCAGAGCAACAGACTCATGAAAAAATCAAAGCTTAAGCACAAATTGGTCCATTTTCTTCTCTCACACGTACACCCTTACCTTCAAATGGATGTAGCAGTCTTTGAGTTCAGTTTGTCTAACCAGGGGTCCTTCCACAGGTCCAAACTGGGTGCGTTTTGGGATACGCCTTTTGGAAAACACACCTCCCAAAAACCTGTCTATATAGAGCACCAAGGGGAGGCTGGCTCTTGCTCTGGTCAGCACATGCCGGTTTGGGATTGGATGCAAAGGTCCATGTTTTGGACACACAGAGGGATGTGCGTTATTACACTCTTCACACCCTACAACACAAAGTCAGAGAGGACATGACTGTCAGGCAGACACTCACACACCAGCTCAGAAGAGACAGCCTTATCTCTCTCTAAACATCTTTGGCTCAGCTGTGGGAACATTTATTCCAATAGTCTGTCTACGTTTTAAAACATTAGAGAGGGCAGCCTCCTGCAAAATGAAGAGCAAAGCAGCTCAGAGACTCCACCTGAGACAGAATCTTGTCCTTTCAGTAAAGCAGCCCAATATGAGTCTACATTTCCGGGTATAAAGGGGTTTACTTATTACTGCTAAAATCTGAACGGTTTTCAACTCCATTTACTAGAGGGCTGATGGAGGGGAAAGAAAAAAGGGGAGGGCAACTAATATGCTACATACTACTTCATATGCTTACACAAATCATTGGGATCAAAGGGTCGAGGCGGATCTGGATCCCATTCATCCATGTCAGTGTCTTCCCCATCTTCATCCTCCTCTTCATCCTCATCATCTTCCTCTTTTGTTTCCATCCTTTCCATTTGATTCTGCAGAGGTGCTAAAGGGTCGGAACCATCCACTGCCTCCATAGGAGGTAACACCTGGTTATGCACCGGTAATGATGCCTGAGAAGAGAGTTCACAATCAATCGAAATGGATTCATGAAGAAAAACACACTCTTACAAAGACAAACAGTGAAGGTTCTTACTAGTTCACCCTTTCTGCTTCCTTTGGTAATGGAAAGAAGGACAAGGGAAGTGAAGTGACATGATAAACGATTGCCGAGGGATGTTTTGCGTCGCTGCTGCTGACAGCCTCACTCAGGACAGCTCTGTGTCACTACCTAGCTCTACCCTGCCAAAGACTGACTTCTCAGGAAAAGAAACTAAAATCAGAGAAGTTCAGGACACTCACAGAAGGTTTGAAACAAAGTCCAGGCTCCGCAGAAATTACCTAGAGCCTAAAGCTGTATTTTAACTCCTTTTGTACAAGTGGGAGAATCCTGCACTTTGGCACATGATCTCCCCTATTGTACAATCAAACAAACAATCCCCTGAGCACACACATAGAGATCAATAAGAGATGAGATAACATGGGGACTCGATATAAACTATGAGATGTGGAGGACAGTTGAGGGCACTGTATTCTTTCACTAGTTTTAAAGTTTTCTTTCCTTAAAAAAAAAAAGGCAAAAAATAATTGAAGTGCACTGCACAGAATATTCCATCACCCACGCAGGTTTCTCAGGTAGAGAATAAGAAATACTACACACAGTAAAGCTGTCTTAGAAGACTGGCAGAGAGACCCAGTGGATGTTGGTCCTATGTGACAGTCAGCATTGCACCTTCTGTTAACTTTGCTTTTCAAAGCCGAGAAGAGTATTTTACGGTGGCTGCTCAAGACAGAACAATCTGTAGAACAGGTTTCTCTGTATATTAAATACAAGATCTCTCCTAAAAACATCCCACACATTCCATGGTGAGACTATGAAAGACAGTACAAATCTGCACTACAGCTTTCTTGCATCTCCTCCTGTATCACTCAGACACGTTCCATCACCTGTGACAATGGAGCAATGAAATCGGTGTACTCACACATTTAAAAGAAAAGGGTGCCTGGCAACTTACTCTATCTGCTTGTGGACCCTGCTCCAGAGCCATTTGCTGGGGGGATTCGGCAACGCTGCCGAGCACGGACAGGTTGTTGGGATTCATGCTCTGAGCAGCAGCAGGCAAAAGCACAGTTACCTAAAATTATAGGCACTCATTTTAGCACTGCGTCATTTCCATCAGTCACTTACATATGGGCAGTGCCCTGCATGCAAAGCTCCCTGGAGTCCTATACTAGATCAAAACCTGCAGCATTTTAATGATTTTTTTTTTTTTTTCTTTCCCCCCCCTTAAGTAGGGATAATGGACTTGGACAAAACCTGCAAATCAGGGGACAAAGGGAAAGGCTTCAAAACTCAGTCTAGATTTGTCAACTTTTAAATTTCCTATCTCCTGCTCCTGGTTTTAAATTAAGGTCCTATCCAGACTGGGTTCAAACTGCACTAAAAACAGATGCGAGGAACTCTTTAGCTCTTGGCAAAACCAGTAATTTGGGGTCTTTTTCTCTTCTGTCTTCAGATTTACTTTTTTTTTTTTTTAAGGGAAAAGGTAAAGAAGGAAAAAGAAGCATCTCCTCTTTTTGCCTATCTTGCTTTTTCTCAAGCAAACCAAGATCCATTATAAAAACAAGATGGTGTATTGACCTTGTTGGAAGATCAAGCACTCAAATGAGAGGTTTCCAACAATTATTTTTTCATTACATTATGTGGTCACACTATACAGTTTTGGTTGTCTTCATACTCCTTTTTTGTGTAGTAACAAGAAAATTAATGCATATTACCATACTGCTCCCATCCATTAAGCGATAAACCAAAGCAAAATTAAGATCCTTGGAATCACCTTTCCTGTCTTCTTTCCTGCTTCTCTACACAGGAATTTGCAGTGTTATCCTGCATGCTTTTTCAACCTTCTCTGTAGTTGATATCATGTGGCTTCTAGTTTGTGCCTCTGACTGTTAAACAGCTTTTACGCTAAAATTAAAGCCCCTGCTCCTCTACAGAGTGCTTAATAAATATCAGATAAATCCAAGAACAGCAAGTTGTGCCAACAGTGAAGGAGCAGACAAGAAAATCCGTAACATAAGCAGATAGTCTCAAAACTTCAAATCTAGTTGTTTTGTTTAAAGATGTATTAAGAGTAAGTTATGAAACTGCTTAAAAACTACAGCAAAAAGACTTCAGGGAACCACGTGACAGTGAGCAGGAAAATGCCAAGATGACAGCTGAACCAATCTGTCTGGTATTGACATTTCTGATGCCAAGTGGTAACAGAAAAGGCATCATTATTCAGTGGCACACCTCCAGGTCTGCCAGCAACGAGAGGCTGACACAAGCTTGTGTCTATTTGTACCTCATATTAGCATTTCCTACTACTAATCACACTTCAAATGTATCCTTACTTTCACTTCCATGTCAGACACGGCAAGGAATACAGGCATTTAAAAAAAAAAAAAAAACAACACCCTCCAACTTCTTTTTAAAATAAAGTTTCTTTTGAAAGACAAGAGGAGCTTTGGTTATTATTTTAACATTTGTTGCCGGTTCAGGGATGTCCCACGTGAAATGCTGATGTAAAACACCTGCAAAGGCAGGAGCTGCCACAATGAGGGACTCGCCATTCACAAGCAAATGAACATCTCTGTTGGGACTGCTGTCACAGGCAGTGTTGGAAGGGAAGACAGGCTGAGGACACACAGACAAGTGCTCATGCCCTTGATACTCAACACAGGATAGTAACAGCATACCACCTCTGCTGTCAGTGTGTTGTTTGCACTGCGTATATAAGTAACATCTACTTTTAATTGGATCATATATTTATCTGGTAAATGAGCTTTAAGACAATTAAATAGGATTTTTCGACTTCTTAATGGAAGGAAACCAATGTGGCAAAAAATTCCAAAATGTCACTCCAAATACCTCCACAGAACTGGAAGAAAACAGGTAACACCTTTACTGTGTCAGTCATATCGTTTCCTGCCTGTGCCTCAATAGTGTAGAAGGTCTCCTTTTAGCAAGGAGAAGATTTATTTTCAGTGCACATTCAACCCTTCACTCTGCCCCAAGACTGTCAATAAATACGCATTTTAATGATGGCATTAGTAATGATTCAGCTCTAACATGTCAATTCACACACGCCATTAAAGACTCACCAAGCAGTAATGATTTTAAGTCTCTATAACAAGCGGAGAATTTGAACTAGAGATCTAGATCTGAAAGCACCTATACCTGATTACCACAATGCAGTCCCCAAAGATGCTAGTAACAACAACACCTTCCCATCCATGATGATGGATGAAAAAAAAAAAAAAAAAAGAAAAGTCATCCAGACTTTATAAACATGGGCTCCAGTTTTATTCTGCTCCTAGTCTACTTCACCCTGGCAAGCACATCAGACCTGGGAAGCCCTGATAAGGTAAGGAAGCTAGTAATTGAACTTCAGGTTTTACAACTAATTTCCTGTGAAGTTTCTGGTAAATCTAGAATTTGTTCCTAAATTTCTATCCCTCCAGAGCCTTCAGGTTCAGAATCTGTACGAGCACTCAGTCTTTCTAGAACGACATTAAAATAAAGTCAGCCACATCAGCTTGCTGACTTAAAAGGACACTGTTAGAAGATTTTTCATTATATCTGGGGCAGGAAACTAGTATTTTTGTTGAATGTGAATTAAAAAAACCAAAAAACAAAACCCAGCCTCCAACTCTCTTAACTTTTTGTTGTCATTCATGCACAAACTAGCCAAGATAACAGTGGCTTGTTATCGTAAGCTTTTTGCCCTTGATCCCTGGGAAGACAGTAAAGAACTGAAGACTGCCATTTGACAAATTCGGAGATAGCTTATTATGCTCTAGCACCACAACAATGTCCCTTTACCTTCCATAACAGTTTCCTGACAGTTGCAGGCCCCAGGAAAATAATGTCTCTTTCTTACCTGCTGGGTGGTGGCATCCTGTTGGACGTAAGCCACTTGGGACGGATCTGTAAACAGAGTCTAGACAAAGTGAAAAAGGCTTATCAAACCGGCCTTGGGGTTGTTTACTCCCAACTCACACAAAAATTACCCTGCCACCAAGAAGTGATCCACATTTGATCCTTTGCTAACTTCCAATGTGCCTATTGCCACAGCACACTAATTCAACTTACCCACATGAAACTACATTCATAGAGATTAAATTAAAATTAAGTAGTGCTCCATAAAAACATAATATCATATTTATGTGGCACTTTTCATCTATACACTTAAAGTGCTTTACAAGATTTTTTTTTATTTTTTTAAATACAGACATTGATTTGTCAATTGTTGATTTGATAAATTCTACAGAAGGTATGAAAGCTAAGTAATACTTGAGGGCAGGACAGAAGATGACTATTAACTTTATCTTTCTGCAAATTCACAAGAGAGTTCCTCAAAAGAAAGCATGCAGATATCAGGCATATCCTACATCTGAATTTGATATGCCCAGGATGTTGCTTTCTTAATTTCATAGAAGACATGCCAACTCCAATATTCTGACAGCAGCCTGCGAGAACAGCCCTGATGGGAGGGCTTCCCCCTAGGAAAAGCAAGACTCAGCTGAAAACTAAGTATTGACCGAGGTCAGCCTTGCTTACTTTGCTAAAACTTGAAAATACCTGACCTTGTAACAGTCTGGCTCCAACAAAATAAATCATGGCATAATAAAATTTCCATTAGCACTTTGATAATATCATCTCAGTTGCATGACAGTGTCTTAATATTACACCTCTTTTGACAAAATGGTAGTATTCAGAGTTTTGGAGTTACTTGGTCAGTAAGTTCCTGGGAGATATCCTCTCAAAGCATCTTACCCTCTCAGAACATCCCATCATGTAGGAATTGTTTTTACGTAACAGCTAAGAACTGCACAAAAGAGACCACGCTGCACGAGGCTACACCAGTGTTGCTGCGGGTGTCAAGTACGTGCACTTTGTAGCATTGCTAATCTGTCCTGTCAGCAAAGACAATATAAAACATTCTTGTCAAAGCGTGCCTGGTTCCTCTTTTTTTATCTGTCCACACAGAGGTACAGATGCATACTCTATTAACCCCATACAAACACATGCTGTCAGAGAATAAAAGCTACTGGATATAATTATGAAGAACCACCTAGGTCTGCAAAATCAACAACTTCTCTAAAAAGAAACTACAAAATTAGACCAAATACACAGCGATCCTCTGCAAAAAGACATGACTGTTATTGTAACTATCAATTACGAAAACTGTAGTATGCAAAACAAGGACTCTTCCAGAAGACACGTAGATCGCTCTTAGCTTTTTACAGAATACAACAGAGGCAGAATTTCTGGAGAGATTATCCGTGTTTTGGAAAACATCTTTGATTTAATTATAATCTCATCCACCTTCAGTGAAATAACCAGCATTTCATAATTCATAGCCTCAACATTCTTTGGTTACCACATTTGCATATCAGACAAATGGAACAGCCTGAAGTCCCTGTTCAGCAACGGGCAGATAAAAGTGTTAAGAGCAACTGCCTGCTATTTTGCAGTCACATCACTTGGCTGGTAACTGGCTTTCATCTCAAATAAGATTGCTTTGTTTCCTAGGTGCCAAAATGGGGTGGGGTCAGAACCACACATGCCTGCGTAGCTTCCACAGGATGGATGTAAACGAGCGTGTGCTCCGAGGTGTCCACGGAGGTGTAGGAGGTGCCATCCGCCGTGTAGACCACCTGCTGCGAGGGACGGTCCTGCTCATCACTGTACACAATCTGTGCCACTGTCCCCCCCTCAGGGACAAAGTGCACCTGGAAGGGAAAAAAAAAAGCAAACAGATCCTGTACTGAAACCGAAACATGCTCCTTTGGGAAACAACACAAGACACATCGGTTGCAAGGTGCCTTGGAAAGCAGAGAGTACCTTGTGTTCCAACTACCTAGCCAATTGTTCTGAAAACAATAAAAACCTCACTTTATAATACGCATTTAAAATCTCATAGAATTATGCTAGCAACATAGAAATCTGGACATACACTGCCATCGGTTTCTGATCTTACTCTGCATTTTAACTCAAGACCTAGCTGGTATAAAGGTCACCTACCCATACTTATCTCTTGCACAATGCTTTGAAAATTCATGAGAAAGAAAGTTCAGATTTCAGCTGATGCATCTATGGAATTTATTGGTATATTGTTTCTCCCCTCTATTCTCATACTGCTTTCTGGATTTATGATAATTACTTCATTCAGCTAGTTCTGTAGTTGGAGGCAATTTTTTTCTGTTTGAAGAACAGCTAACAGAACCTATTAACTTTGATACTGCTTCAAGTAATAGTATTGCACCTATCATGAGGCAGCAATAGCATATGTAAGATTGCCTCTCTGTGGTATGTACATGCAGCATCAGTAGAAAATTCAACTATTTAAACAGAGAAACATATAACTGAAAGTATTAAGCTATGACTCCAAGGACTATTGGAACAAGTTATGTCTAGGGCAGCAGTTTAAATCCAAACAAGTTGATTTTGACAGAACATTATGATCATAAATGACGATCAATGGCCCACATTAAACAAGCTAGAATACTTAATTCCAATGGCAATAAGAACATGTTTACCTTTTGACACCCTTTACATGCTGAAAACCATTTTTAGCGCACAGGAAAAATAGGACAGTTAACAGGAAAGCTAGATTTAGTATCCATATTCATATTCACATAAGATGTTTTCACATAAGATGATGCCACAGTTACGTATTGTATTTACTTTGTTTCACCTTTTAGCTTATGCTGCAGAAGACACCTGGTACTCTCCCGCAGGTGCTAAGTGCTGATTCTGTACAATAAATCCTCATGCAAACACCACAGTGAGGATGCATGCAGTGTTTCACATTTGGAGAGCACTCTGCAAATACTAGTTAAACCTTATAACTGCCACGCGCAAACAACAGTATGGTTATCCCATTGTACAGATAACGGGACACGGGTCATTGAAAGTATCTTTCTTTGCAACTTTCAAAGCTAGAAATTACCAGGACAGTCAGAATTTCTCAGCTTGCGTGTCAAATGACATGCAGCACCCTCTTCATAACACATTCAAAAGAATAGATCAATTTACAGTCTTCTAAAAATTCTCAGCTGCATTGTCTCAGAGACAGAGGGACTAGCTGCATACATCAGAATCTGACTGTATTAGTCACTAACAATTAACATTTCTCCCTTCCCCACTACCAGATGTCTGACTGGAAAAAGTTACTCATATTACTTTCCTCAAGGTCCACCCACAGTTCCAACTGATTTGACTGATGCCATCAAAACGGGCTGCCACAGACCACAGATTTTGTTAATATTAATTAATCTGATTACCCTTTTACTTTCCCACACAGTCATACGTATATTTGGACACTGAAACTTCTATAGCCACTGGCTGGTTTCATTTAGCTCGTGTCAGATGTCTGTATATTCACTGCTGCGGTTTGCACAGCTCACTTTCTGAAACTTTAAGCCAAAATCACCACAGACATGTTTGTATTCCTCCTCAAATGAAAGGCGAGTTTCCAGACTCTTAAGAAAGGGTCAAACAAGAACGCCTGCTTGCTAAGCCACCACACCGAGCCTAATTCAGTCTGAACAGAAACTGAGCGCTTTGGAAGGCACTAGTCACCTGAGCAGTATTCTGTTCCTGCTCAGCAGAGTCAGCCCACACCTGAGGACTTTCCTCTTTTGAGTCCATCTCCTCCCTGCCATGGTGCTCCATGATGAGACAGATCTACTGGAGGAATGTCTGGCTGAATGGATTCATCTGTTCACTGTGTTTCTATTTCCAGAAGACAAGGTGATCTTCAGTAACATGGCTATAAAAAAAAAGATAAGAAAAGATGGAGGTATTAAAACAAGTGTGACACACAGAACAGAGGTATGAGTTATTATCACCAGCTACTACACTACAGGAACACGCTGCCAGAGTAAAGCAGGCTTGGCTTTACAAACATGTACTTTCCCATTTACCATGCTCAAGTTCTACTGTATAATACTTTCCACATCCTATTAAGGAGGAAACAAGTCAACCATTGCTACAATTGCACTGAAGGATTATACTGAATGCCTCCTGCACTTCTTTCCTTGCCCACAGGCAGTTCACAAAGTATTCTTCACATTGTCCTTCTGGCACCTACAGGCCCAGAAATCAATAAACAATGCAGAAAATTGACCTTAAGCTTCCAACAAGAAAACGCTACATTCAGAGATGCATCACCAGTTTCTCAGTTTGTCTGAAAGAGGTTTTGCTTGAGAACCAACTGGCTTCACATTTACAAGCAGCTTTCACCTCATACAAAACTGCAGTCCCAGTTGGTATTCAGGCAGTGTTACAACAGACAACTTTTAGAAAAAGAACAATGAAACTTAAACTCTAATTCATGCAAGCCCGAAGATCCTGACAAATTGCTTCCAAGCTAGGTTTTATTCACCTCTTGCAATTTTATTGGGGGCTTTCAATCTGCCATTGAGAATCTCAGAAGTATAATTTACAGCTCTGGTGATTGGTCTAGTCAGTAGTTCAGCACCTTCCCAATCCTTCGTCTCTAATGTCACATTAAATCACAGGCCCAGGAATTAGCATGAGGCTGAGCCCATTTCATTTTTCAGCTAGTCCAATTAACTTTATTTTATACTGAGTGCCTCGCTGGGCTGATCCAATGCCAGTACCCCGTCTGTGCACCAGGAAGAAAGCAGAAGGCTCCTTGCTGACGCTTTCATTCATTTGCATTTTAAATGCAAATTATTTTAGTCATAATTTATTCCCATAAATGCTAGCAGTTGGCTTGTCATTGACAAGCTAAAAAAAGATGGGGGGGGGGGGGTAAGGCAGCAGGCATTTTCTGCCTTCTGCTAATTTCACCAGCAATGAATAAGCTTTGCAGACCCAAGCACTGACTGTACCACCGGTCCTGGCCAGAACATATAAATCAATAGCACAGAAAAGTCTCAGGCTAATGTCACTGACCTGCACAGTGGAAAAAAAATCATATTACTTCCATATATACAAAGAAAAACTGTGGGAAAGATACTTCTGGGCATTGCTAGACAGTAAGTCATGCCATTATTGGTGACTACAGCCTAACATTTGCTGTCTCATGTCAAGCAACACAGTATATGTGCGCCACACGGTCCCCCACACAAGCAGAGACTGAGGAGTGGTGTGATGGCTGTTCTCACTTTCTATCAGACCCGTACATCATTAGGTTCCGGGATAAAGGAATAGAAATCCTATCTGCATTCATATTATTTGATGCAGAACATCCAGAAAAAGCACTGAGGAGAAAAGGAAAAAAAATACACGTACCCGCACGCAACACTAGCTAGGGGATCTCATTAGTATGGCAAAATTAAGTGCAGTAAACAACGATTAGGACTGATAAACATCAGCCTTGCTCTCCAAGTGTTGAAAGCCAGGGTTATTTACAAATAAATATTATTTATTTATATATTACAGCACACACAAGCTGATATGTAAATAAATATCATCCATCCCTACATAGCACCTTTCATCCAGCTACCTCAAAGCTACTTGTTTTGTTATTAAGGATTAATTCAGGGATTTTCTCAAACCTAATCCTACCACTTTCACTGAACTCCATCGCTCATTTTATCAGGTAAACAATCACCAAGAGGTCTAGAACTGCTTGTGTGAAATGTGACAGCATTAATGTCTGTAACATAATCTGAACAACAACTTTTACATAAAATTAAATGCCTACCCTGTTGATATTCTTTGGCTTGTTTATCCCAAACAGCTCTTCTTCTTGACTGTCATTATTAATCAAGAGCCAATTCAGGTAATTGCAGTAACAATAGCCATTAGTTTAATCAATTACCTACTTGCTCAGAAAAATAAATGCTAGAGGTTTCAAGTTTGGGTGGTTTGGGTTTTTTAAAATATAATTATCTTGTTAATAAGAATGTAATTAAATTAACCAGTGATTGAATTAAGAGAAAGGCACGGTTCTGGCTAATTCCACATGGTGCAACAAGTGGCAGAATTTTTGGCTGACCTTCCCTACGAGCAGATATTGAAGGTCTGAAGGAAGATGCTGACTCACTCCTGCAGACTCATTTTGGCACAAATAACTTACAACTTGAGCAGAAAGGAGACCGAAGGGTTCAGACAGGTCTTTAACAAACAATACTGGGCATTAAGATTCATATCTGCAAAAAAATAGTACCAAAAAGTTGGAAAAGAAAGCAGAAGGCAGTAATTTCAAGTTTTGCCATGGTTCTAAAGGTTAACACTCATCTCAAATCTCAGGGAAAAAAAAGCAAGGTTGAGCCAAATTCAGTGGCTCTGTGGTGCAGTTTCTATAAATGGTACTGTTATTGCTGTTCTTCAGAAATGAAAAAAAATACACCGCTCAGCCCAGCCGTTTGCGTAGCAATAACAATCAGACAATATTAGGAGCTGCAGGATTTGCTGATGCTTTCAATTTCTGTATTTCAAAATACATCCTAGAATCTGCCCCTCTAGTATGCATTCCTACCAAAGACTGGATCTCCGTGAATTCTTATTATTTCTATCATCACCAAAATACACAGAAAAGCATGTTTCCCTGGAGACGTGGACATGCTGAGTGAGAATTCAGTGCAAGAGCAGATAGGCCATGTTCCAGAGAGGTCCCAAGGCCAGGCAATAAAGAGGGCATGAGGCAGGAGCAAGCATTGAAATTTAGCTGGTACGAAAGCCAATAGTGAAACAAGACCGGCAGGAGCTGGAAAGCATGATCTGGTCCAAAGTCACTGACAACAAAACTGCCAGAAGACACAAACACCTGAGTAAGTTTTCCAACACTGATGCCAGAAGACAACCGAAATAACTTTGCTCACTAGTCCTCCATAGGATGCCCTCCCTCATTAATCCTGCATGATCTTATTTTCTTCTTTAAATCCCCCTCTCAATATCCGTTACAGCTGTGACACTGACAGCCACAGTGCCTCAAGATTTTAACAATTTCCCTGCAGTCCTCTCTCAGCAGAGATATCTCACTGCACAAGGAAGCAGCAGACATTCAGCTCAGCACACAGCCACAGTATTTTTTCAAATTAGCTGCAGAAGAACCGTGACATGTACGTTAGGGTATGTGGCCTCTACACTAAACCTGTTAGCAATACCCATTTGGGAGATATAGGAAAGAAAATACTTATTTTCCCAAAGGGTCTAGCTGGAAGCTTTTTTGTTTATTTTTTGGGTTTTTTTTTTTTAGCAGAAATAAATGTGAAACTTTGGGCATCAGCACTGCCAAACAGCTGGTATGCAAGGGAGCACTCTCTGCTTGCTCTCCGCACTGTTTGCCCAAAGATTATCCTTTGCAATTGTTGATTTTTCTCCCCCCATCTCATACACATCAGACATTTTCAGACAAGCTAAACACCGAGACTTCAATGGGAAGTTCTGCAGCATCCAAGGGACACACACACACCCCTTATGAGACCTACCACCCAATATATCAACCACAATTCTGTCACCACCCCAATGCTTGCGTACAACCTGATAACCGTCACACACATGAGCAAGAAGCAATGCCAACATATGAGATGCTAAACCATTTACAGAAACTGTGAAGACAGCATTTTCCTCCCCAAAATAGCAGGCATGCCTCAACCTCATGCTGGGTGATGACACAAGCTGAAATGTCAATAGGTATAAGTATAACCCAGTATCACTCCAGTACGTCAGTGGTAGGATGCAGTGTGTCAAGATATAAGATATAATGTGAATCAAGAACCTGCAAAACTCCCATTACTTTAAAAAAAGACACATCTAAATTCAACACCGATATTACCTTGGACATACCCAAATTCCACTGCTCATCCTGGCACACAAAATTTCCACTCCAGTGGAAGATAAGTGCATTCCAACTTGTATTTGCTGGAGCTCTATCTGAGACAGCACCCAGAGGTGCTGCCCTTGAGCTCCCTATGACATGCCCAGTGTTTTCACACACACTCAGAGTTAGAGAGCAACACCAACGTGCCGCTACTCTTATCTCTCGGCAGGGCTTATCAGTGCAGGAACAACCTGGTGCTAAACAGAATTAGAAAGCATCCAATTTAGAGTTGGAGCATGGTCAGCAGACACACAGGGCAGGACAAGTATCCTCCTACATGTCTGTGCACCTGTAATATCCAGCTGTCTGCCTCATCAGGTAAGTGCAAGTAAATCCACCACCTCCTCCAGACAAAACAGGTTCTTTTCAGTATGCCATTCGCATTTACCTTCCTTTTCTCAACACCCTCTGGGGATCTGCTGGTGTCAGAGACCTACGGCCTTCCTCTTTAGTTCTTGCCTTTAACATCCAATCCAAAAATCTCATTAACGCTGAAGCTTCTCCTCTGCAGCTCCTGATGCCTGGAAAGCACCTTTGTGTCATTGTCTGACCAGTTCTTCATCTTTTTGGAAATCTCACTTGAAAACTCCTTTTGACCACTGCGATACTCTCTAACCCCTCTCTCCTGTGCCTGCAGTACGTTGTTTTCTCTGAAGCTGTATCATTAAATGAGCAGCTTTCCACCGTCACTGCATTCAGCTCCAGAGGATGAGAAAGTCCCACTCAGGACAAATGTGCCTCATTCACTATCCAACAGCAAAGTCCTCGTTAGCCATGCTGTCCTCAGCAGAAGACACCCCATCCTCAGCCATCACAGCACCCATGCCATGTTGCACCTACAGACCCTAACACCTAGGGAATGGGAGTGAAGGGTGCTTTAAGCGAAAACGTCCAATAACACCAAAGTCACTGTTACTTTGTATTTGGCATGTAGGAGTTTTTGACACAAGTTGAATAGAGTGAACTCACAGTGTCCTTCAAAGGAAAGCTCTGCTCTGAAATTCAGAGAAAAACACCACCAACCCCAAAAAAGAAAAAAAAAAAAAAAAAGATCAACAGTAACCATATTTTCTTGGCATATCTGCTATTAAGGAATGACAATTTCTTTCAATGCTGGGACTGCACAAGAAGATACACAGACAAAAACTCTAGGGACTTCATCTGCAGCAACCTCTCCAAGTCTAATTAAGGACATTCTGCTGAGAACGCACCTGAGCCAGGGGCTGCCAAACACTCCTTTTTGTCCCTTCTCTTGAGACAAGAAGAATGGGGGAATATTAAAGCTGGGCAAGGGGAAAAGTCTACCTCCCTACTCAGGGAGCCATAAAGCCACTGCAGTATCTCAAACGAGAATCCACTTTATAATAATGGTGCATAAAACAGCTAATGTGATTTACTCCCCAGTGTAAAAGAGGCTTGCATACAGATTGGGGTTCCCTGCAGCAATAATAGCAGGGGCTCTTAGCTTAATCCTTTAAGTACTGAGCTCACTGACCACTCTTTTTCACCGCCAACCACATGCAAGGACAGCAAGATTGTTACGAAAGGGCGTTTTATGACTATGGGTCTTCCTCCAGCTTTTAATATGAAAATGATTTATTATGCTCAAAAGGAACATCACATGTGTCTGCAAAAAGCTATATCCCACACTTAAGTTAATTACCCCAGCTTGCCTAGAAGGCAGAGTCGGTGCATTTCCCGAGATCCCTTGGCAAGAATATGCTTTCATTGCAGCAAGAAGGTTTCTAACCTCATTGAGGACTGAGTCACCACTGCCGTCTCCTCCTCTGCATTCCCATCCATCAAAAGCACATATTGTTTCAAGGAAGCCTGGCTCTGGTGCATTTTGGCTGAATGTTAATAATCAGGTAATATATAACCACAATATTTATGTTTTTCTGGTGAGTTAGAAATGGAAATCATACATAGGGCTGGGGCAGCTAAGATTATTTATTTCCACAAAAGGAAAAATGGCTTCAATTTATTTAGTCGTATAATAAATAGAAGAGCTCAGCCAAACACAAACACACTCTTTACTCAAACTGTGCATAATGAATCGATCTATCTATATTCTTACAGCACATCCATCAAAGCAACAATGAGCTGGAAGAGATCTCTTAGACCTTCAAGGCCAGTCCTCCTCTATTATGTCCAACATGTGTCACACTCTCCTTTTCCTAAAGGGACAGCGCCCAAGCACAAAAGGTGAGAGCAGGACAGTCTCTTGCAACTATTCTTTCACAAAGTATCCGATAAATAGCTGAAAGTCTGTTTCTACCACAAAATACAGGAGATTAAGTACTCCAAGTGAGCCCCAAGAAGAGAGGTTAACATCCTCCTGGGCTAGGCTAGACACCTACTTAGAGATGCAGTTCCTGCTCTGAGAACATCTCTGTTTAGTCCTAATTCGGTTATCCGAGTTTCTCATGGTATCCATCCTTCACCTCTGAGTGGGCAAAGAGACAAGTTAATTATGTTTCCATATATGCACACACTCGAGTCACCTCTCTTCCCATTTGCTCAATATCTACCTATCCACTCCAGCAACTAATTTCTTCCTCAACGTGTGACCACATTCATCACATCATCTTCTTCCAAATGTTTCATACTGTGAGGTCCCTATGATATCACCACCTCTTACTATCGCACACCACAATGCTCAGGCTCCATCTGCTTGAGGCAGTGACCCCGTCCACTTAATTGATTTGGTTTACAAATGATAGAGGGAGAAGTCTGATAAAGTAAGAGAACAGGGAAAACACGTATTTAAAGCACAACGTGACAAAAAAGGAAAATAGAGGGTCTGTATCAAAACCTTCTCTGCATCTCTCCTCTGAATTAAATCACTCCTCTACTTCAAGCTCTTAAAATTCAAAAGATAAAACTACCTTGTTTCTGCACATAAAAAAACCCCAACTTGTCTCCTTCAGAATAGCTGCTCCTCTGAAGTACTGCAGGCCACAGAGAACAGATTAGGCTATCTGTACATTAAAATGGGAAGAGACTTAACATATAACACAAGTTAACGGCTACAACACAACTTCTATTTCTGCATGTTTTACCAGCATGAAATAAAAGTGACAAATAGATCCGACCTCATGTTTAAGTCAAAACAAAAATCACAATACTACAACAGCCTCTGTAATTAGCTACACTTATAAGTCAATTAAAATTCAGTTTGCACAGCTGACAGCAGCTGCAGGTGGTCAGAAACACACTCGAAGTAGCTGCTGGCTGCAGCGCAAATTACCATAAAAGCCCATCCAGGGATTTTCTTTGCAGGTTAGTAGCAAGGGTGCCAGAGGAGAGCCAGCAACAAACACCCATTTCTCTCTAAAAACAAGTTGTCATTTATTCCATCAGATAATAACAATTACATCAATATCTCATTCTATAACCAAGGTAATAAAGCTGTCTTCATTTTAAATGCCTAACACACAAGAGAAGCAAGCATATAACAAAGTGCCAAAAAGCACTACAATTCAGGAGATAAGGTCTCCATTTAAGGACTGACTAGAGAAATACATCCTCTTACATTTTTTTCCCTAGAAATGAAGACATTAGAAAGCTTGAGACTGTCAGTTACTTTATTTCCACAAAAGACACAAAGAACCCTTTTGTAAAATCAGCTGATGATTCATTAGCATTTAATCTTCTAATTTAACCAACAGAAAGGAAAAAAATAAAATTGAATTGTTAAAAAATAACAGAAGAAAGCTGAAGTTCCTATTCCCATTGAAACTCTGAAAGAGAAATATTGATAGGCATCTTACAGACACCCAGCTTTGTGCTTGTTCATTCTTTAAAAGCCTGTAAGAACGACAAATCAGTAATACACTAGGCAGGTTGGCGCGCAGATACCAAAAAGTGCATCGCAAATACCGACCGTCCATTTCACACTCAGGACTACGAAGCTCAGTAGCCTAAACCAGGTTTTAAACTCTGATCGACAGACCCTTGCAAGACCCCTTTGGAGGGTCTGCAATGAGCAGCTGAGGGGCAAGAGGTGACCCTGCATAGCTTGAAACGTTTCACACAGGGCAACTAACCCTATAAATGGGTGAGCTGCCCCTTTAGAATGAGGAGGTCTGAAAGACAGAGTACCAGGACCTAATTTTTCCATTCCAATTTAGCAAGCTCTCATTAACAGTTTTGTAATGCAACCATGGCACAGGAGGGAGAATATGGCAACTCAACACCACAACCTAGGTAGCAAGATGTCCACAAGTTCAAACAGCCACATGCTATAACTTTATCTCAGACCACAAGAACAGGCACATTTGGCAAAGGCAATCACCACCACTGGCACAAAGACCAACGTTAGCAGCGTGGTGGCAAACACCGCAGCTTCCACTTGCAGAAGCCGCTTCCGCTCGCAGGTGGGCCTTGCCCTTTCCTTCAGGCCCTCGATGGATGGAACTACCTCACGCAGTTGGGAGTCAGCAGCAGGCCCAAACCCACCGGACTGGTCCTGCTCTGCCCTTGACTGACCACACAAACTGCATCCTGGCACCTCACAGTGGTGCAGAAAGGACTACCACCCCCTTCACACCAAGCCCCAGGGCCACCCAGCCCTGCTGGGGCCGATACTGGTGCCCAAAGGGCCCCCAGGCGGCAGCAACCTCCCACCCGCTCCCCTCAGGCCGAACTACAGGGACCCCCGCACCCGCTCCCTCTTATATACCCTCGGCGCCCCAGCACCGCCATCAACGACAGCCAATCCCTTGAGGGGGTGCGACGCCCCCCTCCCCTAACTAAGCCAATGGGAGGCAGGGGCGCGAGGCACACGGCCAATCAGGAGGCACAGGTGTCCCGCCCGCTTCCCGCCACCGCTCCCCAGTGTGAGAAGTCCACCCTCACCCCCCCCCCCCCCCCTTCCCCGCCCAGTCTTTACTGTGCATTTGGTAAAAGGTGCACCAAGTCTTGGGAAAAGGGATCTTTTCAGTTCATGACAAAAACCTATTTAGCAATGCCATGCTGTGGTATAGGGATAGGAAAAGCGAGTTCTGGCTGCAAAAACGCCTGCAGGGAAAATACTTTGCCACTCACATACCAATATCTCCCCAACTCCATTAGAACAGTATTTTTTAAGGCTGCTGCTTCTAATGGCATCTTGAGATCTTTGGGTTTAGGTAAAGATAGAAATCAACCAGTTTGTGCCAAATCAAGAGATTTTAGCATTTCACAAGTTTTGACATCAACTGCCTGTTTGCAGACTTTTCTGAGGTGAGAAAAATATTTTTCATTCTTGTGCACAGCTGCTCCTGGGGAGTCCTGGCCCATAAGCAAGGCAGCCAGGTGGTCATGGTACCAGTAAATGCCCCAGCTCACAGGCTCTGGCAAGTACAGGAACACCGATGCAGCACAGTTGTTCTTTGCATTGCAAGACTTAATTATTGGAGCATTTCCCAGAAATCTGCACTGGACAAATGCAGTTCAACTTCAAATCCAGGTCAACTGCTTCTTCATCTGCGATTCCTGTTTATTTAGTACATGCATTTCTTCTCTGGGGAAGAAGTTCAAGCATGATTAGCCTTACACTCAAAGTACCCAACTTTGATTTTTTTCCACTCAAGTTCAGGTGTCACCACTATCCAGTTCTGGTTATATAGAAGCATTGTCATTAGTAGGAAATAATTTGTGCATCAACTGCAAAGTAAACACAGGCTGTTTGGGTTTCCTCTCCATTAAGCAAGCTGGATGACTTAGAAAACTATTAACAATGTCTTTTGGTATTTCTGAGTTTGCTACAAAGTTGAATAAAGGTTGAATATTCTCTGTTGAAATTAGGCCTAAGCATTATAATGAAGTCTTTAAAAAAATCATCATAAGGATTTAAAGCATTTTTAAGTTTTCTGGAAAGTTTCCCTGTCTCCAGCTCTGAAAAAGAACTTGTTAATACACATCCTTTTGATAGTTGTTTTCAAAAAAGCGATGATGTGATGATAGAGTCAGTCTTACCCAGCCTCTGTTAGGAAAGAAGGGATCTTGAGAGATACTCCTCCTGCTTCTGGATATGCTTAGTAGACAGAGAAGAGAGGCAACATGGAAAAAAGTTCAGTGATAACTTTTGGTAGATGTTTAGACAACAGCCACATTTTTTAAAAAAAATCATATTTTATGGTCTTATTTAGTATATGTGCCAACCATACACTCTGTTTTTCTGGGCTTTTTATAGACTAGCAAAAATTAAATCCCCTAGCTGAGAAGACTCAGTATTATTTTTCAATATGTATGAGATACTTATCTGTCAGATAGTCAGTCTTCCTTCTTCCCCAGAATTTAGAAGTTAAGGAATCTGACCTTCTCATGGATGTAGGAGTTGGCAGGGGGGTTTCCAAGCCACTAAGTCCTCTCCCTTAGTCACTACAGTGTATATATAACCTGAGCAGGCTTTCCCTTAGGAGAAACTGAGACTTTTGTTCTTGCAGCCTTAAAGAAGAGACTAAAAACACTACTGAGGACAAGTTTTTTTCCAAGCCCCATTTCTACTTATTTGTTCTTGTGCCAACATTTTTATGCCGTTTAAATAGGGAACTTTTTTCTTTCCCCAGTGTTTACTTTTCTGATATATTTATAGACAGCAGGCATAGCCTCTCTTCTTAGGCTAAACAAGCCACATTTCTTTCATCTTTTCCTGTATAACACATTGCTCATTCCCCATCTGTCTTACTAGCCTCTCTGCTGGAGTGGGGCAACAGGGCTTTTAAAAAAAGCTTTCATCTTACATGATACATTTTTTCAAAGCAGCTGTAGAAACCTTTGTTGATTTCTAAAGGTAAAAAAACTTTCCCTAGGAAGTCTCTAGTTCTTACCCAACAGTCTGATCTCCAGGCCTGTAAGAGTACTCATCTGCTACAGTCTCACCCTTCAGTACCTGAACAAGAGGAATATAGAAATGCCTGTCAGGGTCATTTAAGAATCCAGGTCACCAGGCAAGTTCAAGAGCACGAGGCAGGCTTGAGGTCTGGACAAGAATTAAACCTGTGGGTCAGGACACAGCCTGGTAAGGACAATTAGGATTAAACAAATCCTAGTGGTCACTTACTGAGTCCATAACAACAAAACAGATTAAGATTAAGATGAAGCTGAAAAGTCAGGCTAGAGATCTACATCCAGGTACAACTATCCCTAAATCAAAGCTCAGTACTCCTCTAGAACTACTCAAGCAAGGAATGAGGTCCCTGGGCTCAGCATAAATAGAGCTCCTGGACTCGTGGGTAGAGGACCCAGGTGAAGCTGTTCAGGATCAGTAAGATTTATTAGCGGCCTCAGGTCCCTAGCAGGATGCTGTGTTGATGTCTGGGTGTTGTAGATGATGCTTTATTCCTATACTAGCCCTGACTTTTGAGCAGACTGACTGGTTTTTTTTTTTTTTTTTTTTTTTTCACCTCCCTAAATTTTGTTTTGGAGTCTGGTGTAAATGTAAGGTTTGCACTGTTACCCTATTTATTAAAACCTTATGGGCCCTGTTCAGCAAAACAACTTACAATTTTAGAGGCAGTTGCATGCTCTGCTTGTTTTTTTCTGAGGTCTGACTCTCTATTTAACCATATTTTCAAGCTTTTCCTCAATTTTCTGTTATAAAAATGATCAAGTTAGGCCTTTGAAAAGAAAAAACACTGCTGAAATTTTCTGATGGGTTCTGGGGTTTTGTGGATAAATGGAAGGAAAACAACCTTTGCAACATTAGCAGTGTTGTATTGCTATCGACACCTTTGGTGTAGGAGACTGCAGTTGAGTGCCTGACCCTGCAGTGGCGTGGGGCTGTAGTGATTTAGATATCATTTTGGATCGTGTTCAAAATATTTTTGCCGAGCAGTTCTTTGCAGTTGGATGTGTCCTTCAAGAGGATAGTTGTCTCAGTAGGCGAGAAATGTTTGCTTTAGTGACTGATGAGTTTAAAGGAGGGGGATGTTTTGAAACTAAACTGTTTGAAAGGTAAGTATATTCCACCCATGCTATAGACTGATACTGGAATGCCTTTGAAAACAAGTCTCTTAGGAGAACAGTGGGTATCAAATGGAGTAAACATATAGCGAGTGCCAAAGTTTGAGTTGAACACTGCCTTATCTTTAAAGCTGACCAGAAGAAAATGGTGTTGCCTGAGACAGCCATTAAGATTGAAGCTGCAGCCTCTGCCCTGGTGCAGGTGGCTACAAATGGAAAAGTCCTGTTGCCAGCCAGACTGGAAAAACATGAAAATTTGCTGCCCAGGGCAGGGAATTCTGGCCGATCCTCCACTGTGCTTCAGACAAATGACACTGGAGGAAGGATGCAGATACTGTAGGCTACAAAGAAATAACACGTCAATCTGCTTCCCCAAAATCTTTTAGTGATCAGAACATAACCCAATTATTTTGAGCCAGTCTTATTTAATTTCCCCCCCCCCCCTTATTTTTTTTCTTGTGGGACATACTCCTCCTTGTCAAAGCTCGTGTGATGTTATTCAGGTGCACCCAAATGTTATGTATTCCAGGTGTGCCCAGGCACCTGGCCAGCTTGACCTGAAACAGAGGTGTTTTCTTCAAAGCAGAGAATTTACACTGTAAGGTGAGAGCATTCTTTCAAATGCAGTTATGAAGGTATGTAGCATTTCTCTGTTGTTACAGGATTGTTCAACTGTTGCTTTGAACTCTGGTAACCTCAGCCTGCATAGAGTGGAAAAATTCAGGATTTGCTCGCCTGAGCACGAGGCCGCAGTTCACAATAACGTATTTGCTGCGGTTCCAGCTGAAGTGCTTGTGTGTCCTGTGTCATGTTAGCTTTGCTCTGCCTTAATTTTTCAGGGAGATTTTACGAGAGTTTTGCTGTCAGAGTAGAATTGGTATTTCCCAGTGCTCTAAAATCGATTCGCT
>VFFE01007073.1:34582-83924 GCA_008921705.1 Burhinus oedicnemus | reverse complement strand
TATTAAAAGTATATTAATTTCTACAGCACTTCAAATGCTATATAAATTCAACCTCGAATGAAAGCCCTTATCCAAAGATTTATAAAGAACTTGTACTTTTTGGCCTGGGGAGAAAGAAAAATACCTTCTTTTTTAGGAAAAGGGAAAAGCTTAACTCAGAATGTTCTGTTATTTACTCACTTATTCATATTGCACAATAAAATATTTACATTAAAATGTATCCGTTTTCAGAAAGAACTTAACTCCATTTTCCAACTGCATTTGGCCAAGTTCGAAAGAAAATTATATACACCAGAGGACTGCAGTAAAAGAGATTTAAGGGTTTTCAAATACTATAAAAAAAGAGACTATAATAAGTGACTAGTGGACCAGTCAGCTGTTTTAATTAAAACTGGGCTGTTTATTGATCTATTGTACAGATTTACCCCCATCTGCAACATTTCAGCAATATTCCCTTCAACCATTTCAGAAAATAGCGCTTGTAAGAGACACTAAAGAACATGGAAGTTGAGAATGGAAATGTTTTATAACTATGCGACATTTTGTACAAAGATTTTTTTTTTCCCATCCCATGTTAAGCACTTTATGTATTTTCATACAAAAGTGAAAGCAAATATATAGAATCTATAGGATACTACTTTTCTGACATAATTTCAATGGCTTTACTGATTGTTATTGCTTTAAAAAAAACCCAGAAGTCTAAAATTTATTGGTTTATATCAGATTTTTAAAGGTGTCATCTAAAAATGTTCTTGCCACTGAAACCAGCGGGAGCTTTAGTGGTTGCATCTTCAAGGTGGCCATTTGTCATCCCTGAATTGATTGAAGTACATTCTTATTGTGAAAGCCAAAGAAAAGACTAAAAAAGGACTAGTAAATGTTTCACACTGGTATGGGAGGGCTACTGTATCAGCAGCTGTGTTTGGTTGCTCTGCTTGTTCCTCAAGGGCTTGATTATTTATTTTTTCTAAATGTCTTTTTATAAGCAACATGGTGAAATTAAAATAGCATCAGTGCAGATTTGGCACAATTGGTTTTAAAGCCAGAATTGCGTCCTTCAATAGTGGCACCAGCTGTGGCAGAACATCTGCACAGAGTGGAACTGATGGCACAGCTTGTCTCACACGGAATCGGAGGAGGTGGGGATGTATCATGGGGATAGAACCCCCTTGTTTAATTAAAGTTTATGGAGAACTTTTGCTGTCTTTACGGAGGCTGACAGCACACATGCCGTCTTCTCTTCCAGGTAGTGGAAGTCCTGGGTGTTGGTGGCAGGATGGTGCAACCTATTATTCTTTGATAGCTGTATTTTAAGATTAAAAAAAATAAGCAAAAGCATCTCTGCATTGGTTTTTATTGCAAAACAAGAAGGGCTCAGAGCTTGCTTGGCAGCACCATAGGTCAAGGGTTTTAAGAAATCAGGGATAGGTCTGGAGACGGTTTTGAGAGTGGGAAACCTCATTGTTTTCTTTTTAGATGAGGAAATCGCCTCATTTTTCTTTGATCACCTCAGGAACCCCCTCCTCGTCGCAGCGGTGGGGAGGAGGAGTGCTTTTAGTTCACAGACCCCTGTACAGCCCACAGCCATACCACCCTTTAGGCTCCTCGATGTAAGGAATTTCACGTGGGCGATTAATTTCTGTAGCAGCCTAGAAACAAAAGAGGGGTGAAAAATCCCCACGGGGTCTTTCCCCTCAGGGCCTCCCCGCCGCCCCCGCCGCCATTTCCTGGGGGCGACAGGGGGCGGTGGGAGTGCGTTCCCCGTGGGCGGGACAGCCTGCCCCGTGCCTCCTACTATTGGCTGGCAGCGGGGAAGGGGCGTGCCTCCCTCGCCCAGCCGTCCTTACTCACCCGGGGGCGGGCACGACCTTCCCCGGCGGCGCGGCGATTGGCCGTCAGCCGGGGTCTGCGGGACGTCACTCCTCCACATCGCCGCGATAGGGCAGGTCGGCGGGGCGGGGCCTGGCGAGGCGGCTCCCGACGCGCCGCCGAGGGGGGCGCTGAGGCCGCAGTAGCGCTTGGGCGGCGGCGGAGGCGGAACGAACATGGGGTCTGCGCTGCGCTTCCCCCTCCTGCTCCTCCTGGGGCTGGCCGGCCCCGCGGCCACGCTCGCCGGCTATATCGAGGTGGGTAGGAGGCCGGGCTGCGGCTGTTGGGGGCGCGCGGGCGGCCGTTGAGGGCTTGGCGCCCTCTGCCCTTCTCCTCAGGCGGCTGAGGCGGCGGGTGCGGCCCCGCTGCCGGCGGGCTCCCCCGGGGGTACCGGGTATTGTCTGGCGGCGGCTGAAGGTAGAGGAAAGGCAGTGAGGGAACCGGGCTGGTGGGACTTTTTCACCATTTTAGGGTGGATTTTTGGTTCCCCTCCTCCCTCCTCCCCCCTCGCCCCGGGCTGCGTTATCGCCCGGGGTCAACCCGCAGCTGGGGCTGCGGTGGTGAAGGAGGAAGGTAAGCGGCGGGTTCAAGGTGTCCGTGCTCGCATGGAAGGACCTGGAGGGTGACCAGTTCCTCCAAGACCTTCTAGGGGTAGGCGGTGACGGGTTGGTGTTTCCACCTCCGTTTTCAGGAAAACACTCCGGCTAGATACCGCAGGTCTCTTGTCTGGCACGGTTTAGCAGCTTCATTTCACTGGGGTAGGGTGTTGGGTTTTGGTTTTTTGGTGTTTTGGTTTTTTTGGGGAAGTGACCTCTGCATTCTTGGCACGGTAGCAAGAGCTGTGTGCTTCAGATTGGTCTAGAAGCTTAGAAGAGTATTAGAGGGCAATTTCGTAGAGAAAAGCCGCGGTTAAACGAATCCATTTGGTTGCTATCCGCTTGATAGATCCCGAATAAATCTTCGGGTTTGAACTCTTACCTTATCTTTCGGAGGGGATGCTTCAGCCAAGTGTAAAGGGCATGCATTTAATAAGAAATGGCTTAGATGCCGCAGTTCATATATGTATACACACACGTATATATATGTGTATATATAAGAATATATATTACATTTATATCTCTATATATGAAAGTAATTGGAGGGGAAAATCCTAACTTTATGCCTGAAAATAAACACTTTGTGTAATCTAGCTATCCAAACGACAAGGTGGATAGGAAGAAAAACTTTGTCAATTTAAAAACTTTACGCTATAACCTATCTATTAGAGTGAAACAACAAAACAAAGAGCAAAGTACGTGCTGAGCTTCAAACATGGCACATAAATAGAGTTTAATAATCTACGCCTGGATGTTGTTTGGAAATGCGAAACAGCTACATCAGTCTTGTTTATGTTCTGGGTTATTTAGGGATGGATAAAGAACAGGCTTGTGGATACCTGTGAATGGCTTGATTTGACAGTTTACGGTTAAATTTAACAAGCTTGGTTAAGCAGAATATCTGCCTCAGTGCAATGCAAAAATCAAGCTCTAAGCTGGCGGTAATTACTAACTGGCAATAAGCATGGTTCTTTTATATTTTTAGTATACTGTGTCGTGTGAAATTAGTCTAGTCAATTACTTTTACTTAGTCAGCTGCTATTGAGGAATAGTCTTCCACCTACTTTGTACTAGTTCTTCTGTTAAATTTCTATAAATCAATGGAACGTAGCCATAGTTGTCCTTGGAAAAACTTGTGCGGAGCTTATCTTGCAGGAGAGATAACTTAGGACTCGGAAGGGCTGCTCAAGGGAATCTGGCGTTAGCTGGGTCATGTTACTTGGCATTGCCTTGGTGGTAGGAGAGTGTCCTGGCTGCTCCACGGTGGCCGGGTTAAATCTGATCTCTTCCACCTGTTTGGAAACTCCTCCAGGGGTAGATCACTTCCTCTGCCATATCCGAGACAAATTCAGCTGCTATGCACATCCCTTCTGGAAGCTGCTGCTTATGAACATGTGCTAGAAAATGCCAACTTGGAAAACAAATCTAGCTGTAATTTTATTCCGAAGCCTTGTGTCCATCTGAAGAAGCAGATCCCAGGATTGGCAAAGGGTTTGGCACAGAGGGGCGAGCAGCAGTGTCACACCTCAGCACCCCCGGAGGGGCTGACAATGCCAGAGAATAGGGGTGTTGACCTCTTTGAAAAGGATTAAAATGAAACCGTTTCTGCCTCGTTCTTTTTCAGAGGATCATGATCACAGGTTGGTTTTACAGGCTGCAGGTTTGCTCCCAACCTGCAGCAGTCTCGTCTTCCCAACTGGGTACTAGTGTGGGGTTACGCTAGTGCAGCAGGCTGTCCTCGCTGCCGCCTCCATCTGTTCAGCCATTCCTGCAGCAGAATTTGCATCCTCTGAAGGCACGACAGCCACCTTAATCCGCTGACACAAAATGTCAACTGTGACATTTTAATTCTTATTTTTACTGCCTCCTCTCCCATTGTCTTGTCTGTGGGGGATTGCCTTTATTCCTGCTGGATTTTCTCAAGAATAGTATCTCGATGTAGAGCTTAGGAAGTGAAATGGTTACTGTTCTTGGTTTTATACTGTGATCATTACTGGATGCTGTCAGGTAATGCGATGAAAAATATGCAAGAGATTTATTTATTTATTTTTCAATAATGAAGGTGATGTTTGAAAGTGTACTGGATTTTAGGAAAATGCATAGCAATGTCTGCAATTATTAGTTTAGTTGGATTGGCAAGGTCCCATTAGTTGGATTTTCTTTCG
This sequence comes from Burhinus oedicnemus, assembly GCA_008921705.1. Lineage (NCBI taxonomy): Eukaryota > Metazoa > Chordata > Aves > Charadriiformes > Burhinidae > Burhinus > Burhinus oedicnemus. Next base: position 79,294 of record VFFE01007073.1, on the reverse strand, counting down.
CTTGATTATCTTAGCTACCAGTCCCTGTCCCTAGAACACCCGGTAAGCTTCTTATCAACTACAATTTGTTTTTCTTTCGTTCCTGCACAGAGGAAGGGGAGTGGCAGGTATTTTTTTTAATTATTGGTATGTGAACCTTTGAATAGGGCGTTCCCAAGGGTTTGTCATGGGTGACAGTCAGTCTCCCTTTCAGATCATCGTGTGTTGATGGGAGATAACCTTTGACAATCTCTCTTCCAAATGAATTTGAGTAGAAGAGCTTAGAGAAATCATTTATACTTGGCAATGAATGTTTTTCTTTCCATAGTAGTATGTGTCCTAGGGTTGTGTCTGAATTCAGTGACTGCTGTGTTTTGCTTCTGGAGGCCCCGAGAACTTCAAATAGGACACTGATGCCAACTGGAAAAAGAAAATAAATCTATTCTAATTTGATCTGTAGTCCAATGATAAACTACTTTTGCTGTGCCCTCAAGGCCTTTAAAGATGCAAAGTTTCTTTTTTAGCACTTGACCTTTTTGTATAATCAAATTTGAGGCGATGCAGACTCGATACTGCTTTTTTTTAATCACGTTTGGTTTAGTGGTCTTTTTCCAAAGCTATCTTGAATGCTTACATCTGTTACCTGTCTGTTTCAAATTACCAGGACTTGGGGTGAGAAAAACACAACTGTGTGTTTTACAGCAGAATTGTGCCTTCATGTTATTATTTTTATATTGTATGCTTAAATTCTCACCGACAAAAATACCAGTCTCGTGCCATTTCTGCAGACCTTGGGGACTTCTAATTGTCTGCTGCATTGAACAAAGAACTCCACCTAGGGGAAATTTCCACTTCTGTGTTGAAGTCCTGAGTAGAAACAGCTCAGTAAAATTCCAGTCTTGAGCGTGTGGCCTTTAGTCTGCTTTCAGTTCCTAAAACTTCACTTCCCAGTAAGTGTTAGGAAATACACTTTCATATGAAAGTGATTATATCCAATGCCTCTTCTAAGCTTCAACAAAAGCTTCTCTGAAGCAGAGATACATATAATGAAATAAAGCAAATCAGATGGACATCTGATACTGCAGAGAGGCTGTGGAATTTCTGCTGTGTTGTAGAATGCCACACGAAGGTAAGCTCTGCTCTTTGGAGAAGGCCTTTGGTTGTCCTTGCTTCCTGTGTGAAATATTTAGGCATTAATATCTCCACCAGGGATTAAATGATTTTTTTGGTAACATGTTTGTTGCATCACCTGAGAGTTATTCGAAACCTCTTCTGTAGGTGGCTTTAGCTGGATGTGAGCTTTATTATTACATACTGCTCCTCCTTCAGCACCTTACGGTGCAAGGAAGAATTAATGCACTGTGTTCTATTTACCAGTTAGGCCTCTTTCTTGATGTTGCTTGTAAAAATTCTTTCCTATGTATGTGTTTTTTGGAGGCTTACGAACTCAATCTTGTAAACATAAGTTATTTCGACTGTAACATCTGTTTCTACAAATGTACTTAAACCATCACCTTGTTCTTCAGTTGAAAATACAAGAGAAATACACTATCCCCAACTATTTCTTTCTCGTTAGAACAACAAAGCCCTTACCTCTGTTTCTACACTTTGGCATTTCAGACTCTTCTCGTTAACTACTTAGGTTTTCTAAATTGACGTAATCCTTCAGATGCTTGCTCTCATGCTACTTATGTGCAGTAAAACTTAGTGTCATTGATTTTTAGTTCATGCAGTCAGCACCTCTGAAACATGTTGTTAATTTAAGATGATGCTCGCTTTTAATTGGAATGCTTCAAATACTTGCAATGGCCTAGAAACCATACTGATAAGGCTTCTAATTTGGAACTGTACTTGAACGATTGCTCATTTTTTCTCCAGAAGTGTTGTCTACACCCATAATGGGCATGCTTTGGTTTCTCTGCTAGCAGCGAGTTTGTCATGGGCAAATGGCATATACTGTTACAGGTTTTACTTTACTGTTTACCTTAGATGGAATCCTCAGGGCACTTTGACTATATTAATTTAGTATTGCAATATTTTCATTTTCAACTTTTCACTGTAGGTGCCAATAAGTCTCAGGTTCATGGGGAGAGGGAGAGGAAATGGATTGATGACATTGTGCAAACAAAGTCTCAAAGTAGCTCTTCCATATATATATATATGTATTAGTTTAATGCTTACTAGTGTGAATTATAAAGCAGTAAGAAGGAAGATGTGAGTGGAGTAAATTGTCAGGTTTCTCTTTATTGTGGATTGACCAAAACGGCATACTTCTTCCTTTCCTCTGGTTCAGGAGAGCTGATGGCTCCTCACTGGATGCAGTAGACTGAAAGGTAACTTCAGCATGTTACTACTGTTGTGGAAATAGGGCAGGTTGTGCTTCAGGTTGGGTGCTGTCGGGGAAAGAAACAAATGAACCTTCACTCCTGAGAGGCAGTGCACAAGGAAATGGCGTTTCAGGAGAAACAGTTTGGCTGGGGTTTTTTTAGATGAATTTTCTAATGTTAGATTTCTGCTGCTTTTAATATATGAATTGCTGCAACTGTAAGCAGGGATATACTCCACATGTAGATCTTGCATGTGAATAGCGCCTTTTTTTTTTAAAAAAACTTGTTCAGCACTAGATTTACTACCTTCACCCCCGTCTGCCTTCTCACTTGGAGTTAAATATATATTTCTGACTGCTTTCTCTAAGCTCCGCTACCTCATGCGAGAACATAGAAAATCGACGTACAAATGAAGACAGAAGTCAAATTCACCTTCTAGGGTGACTTTTAAATGGTTGATAAGTTCTAATACTTGCTCCACAGTCTGATAGGGTTGATGTTTAAAATGCAAAATTTCATCTGTATGCGCATTTGTAAAAGTTTTCCAACTTGGGATGAATGATCAAAATACTAATGTTCTGCAAATGGTGTTAAACTAATCTTTCTAGCAGCAGAACACAGCCTGCTTGGCTTTATGTAATGAAGTGTCCACCTGATCAGAAACGCATGCGGCTAAGCTGCTTACCAGCACTTCATTTTGAAGTATTACAGTGGATGTTTTGTATATAGCTGGTGAGGAAAAGAATGCATTCACTATTTTTGAGAGATCAACCCGTATATGTATTAAATTTAGTTATAATGTTTTGTTGTCATATTTCATGCTGTCAGCCATGATCAAGTTCTTGTACAAGTTTATACGTTGCAGACCTTCATTTTGGTTTTTATCTTTAGCAACGTGCTAGTCGCTCTTAACTAGTGTGCAGAGTCAAATGTTGCCACTCTCTGTGGCATTTGGTGTTTTATTTCACTCCCCATTTTCACTGGTGACAATGGAAGGTCAAATCATGTGTTGGTTCTCTGTGTTTCGAAGGGAGAGAGCTGATGGATGAGGCATGGTCCAGAAAGTCTTTTTTGTTTTCTGCTGCAGGCATGCTGGTTCCTGAACATGTACGTATGTATTTCTTCATCTGTTTTGGAGATTAAGACTTGATCTCTCCTGGCCAAACTGGCACAGTAGTCTGGGAGGATTGCTGCTGGGCTACCACAATGTTGGTGTGCTGACTGCAAGGATAATGGCTTCACTTGGGGTGGTTTTGTTCCCTGCGGATTTTTTTCTAAAGACTACTGTGTTATGCCATGCAGTAACATCTTTTAGCAGTGGTTTGGGGGAATTCTCAGCTCTCAAGCCTGCTAAACAGTGTCTGGCTACAGAGTTTAAATTAATCTTCTTTGTGGGTGCCTTTCTGGGGAATTCCTCTTCTGAACCTTTGCAAGTTTCACCGGTTATTTCAACTACTGGGATTTCCTGCGCCGGTGAGCAGTATGGCAGGTTGCTGTAGCTAGACAAGCCCTTCGGTTGATGAAGCGGGGTCTGAAGTTGTTATTCCATGCAGTACATGAGCTTCAGAGAAGTCTACAGAGGAGACGAAATCGATAATTGTTTGGCTCAGCTGGCTCTTCTGTGTTTTGAGAGTAACTGAAAATCATTATGAAATTATGACTTTGAGTTCAAGTTTTTCAAGTCACCAAATATGAAGGGCTTAAAAATTGCCAGCATAACTTAGATGCAGCCTGGGGGGGGGGGGGAAGCACAGAAGGTGGGAGCTGAATCTTTTTTCCCTGTATTTTCGGTAAAGCTTTGTGTGTCTTAACTCCAAGGCAAGGCACTGAGTCATCAACAGCGTCATGGTTCACCTCCACTATTGACAATGTGACTAATACATGGTATCATGGAGAGGTGCAGTGTGGATGATAACGGTGCTTCAGCACTCGGATGCCGGGCTTTGGCTCGGTGACAGGGATGCATTTAAGTAATTTCATATAGTAAGCTTCTCTCTAACAAAATTACAATAGTCAGAAGTGTATTTTGATTCAGATCAAGGACAGAGAGAGAAACAGACACATACAAGCACCTGGAGATGGCTAGGCTGTGGTTCCTTACTGTAACAGTAGGTTGATACTTAGTGAAGTTTCCATTTAAGAGTAACTAATTATCATCTCCTTACTGATGTCTTCATGTTTAAATAAAAGCAGTGTTTAACCTTGAAAGTTCCCTCGCTCATTTAGATCTTTTCTCCTCCAACAAACATTTGCTGCTTAGGTTGTATTTTCAGATCAGTATGTTCTGACGTGTTGGTTGGTGTGGTGTGGTTTTGGGGGAGGGTTGGTTTTGGTTTTTTAATTCTTGCATTCGAGAGAGTTTTATTATTCTGTTAACTCTCTGCTATAACAGAGGCTTGCATTTTCTCACATAACTGCTGCGCTTGGGTTCTTTAATCTGCCACCTCAAAGCACTAAAATAGTCAGAAAGTAGACCTCAGAAATCGTCTTCTGATGATGTTGTTGCAAAGATGAAACAGCGCTTTGGTAAACTACTTGGTGTTTTCCAGGAGTTGCCCTATGCTAACTTCAATACTGAGATGCTTAAATCAAAAGCCAAACATTTGCATTTTTAATCTTTGGGCTTTTCTTTAAAGTCTCTTATGTTATTTTTAGCTCCAGCTCCCTGCCAAAAGCTTTGTCCCTTTTCTTTTGGATTTTGGGTTGATGAATCCCCCTAGTTATGATGTTATTGCGTAGTGTGAAGTGACAGCAACAAAAAGAAATATCTTTCCGATACCATCTGTTACAATAAACATCATGCACTCATGTTAGATTTCAAGCGGATTTGGATTGCATATTCACAACAGAAGCTGGTCGCTGCTTAGATGTATGGTCACCTCCAGCGTAAAGCTTTTAATCGCTGAATTCTCTATATGATTTTGGACTTGATGTGACACATTGCCAGGTCGAAGTTAAGTAATAGGGTTTTCTATCGATATTTAATCTTTTCCCATTCATATTGGGACTAGTAACTTGCCAAAAATAGTCCTAAAGGAATCTGCATGAATTAGTATAATTCACTAATACCAAATGCTGGTTGACTTCTTACATGGGTAGTCTTACAATAATTATGGCCTGAAATAGAGAGGGGCAGATTTGCTTTAATCTGCTAAGTATTCCTCTCAAGATTAAATGCAAAATGTTGATTCAAACCTGTGGTTTGAGTTCCCAGTGAGTATATCGGCATCTGAACGTGAGTCTTTGGCTGCATAATTTATCAAAGCTCTTGCTGAAGAAATTGAATTTGATGTCTGGTTCGTTTTACGCATCAAGATCACATAGGCGTTTAGAAACCCTAAAGAGTGAAACAGTGTCAGCGTCCAAGCTAAGCACGTTAGCCTGTGTAACCGTCTTGGCCAAGGAGTAATTTTCAGGTGTAGAGTATGGCAGTGCTTATGCATGTACTTAAATGTTGCTGCCTGTCAGGAAAAAAGGGAAACGGAGAAATTGTTTAGGGTGCACATTATTGTGGAAACCAGTTATTACTCTTGAACGGAGCGGGATGCTCGCAGCTCCCATTTGGACTGCTGGAATAAGATTAAGTGCCTCTAAGTAGCTTGAGTTGCAGGGTTTCAAATAACCGCTTCATTTCCAGAGTCTTTAAGTAGAGCCTTGTAGCCTCAGCAGTGGAAGTGTCAAGCAGTGGAGAGGGTTTTTCTTCTCGGTAGGCAGCCAAAAAAGTTGGTCTTTTCTGTTTGTGACATATTGGTGTGTTAGAGCTCAGCCTTCGGACACAAATGTAGTCGGTGCTGCGGATTTACCTGGGCAAGAGCCAGATCCCAGAAGAGGCTGAGTGAATTCTTCATGGGGTCTGCGGAATGAAGTTAGGGTCTTCCTGTGGGTGTGGGAAGTTTGGGTATCGTGTCACAGCAAGAGAGACTCGCTGGAGGCTTTAAAAACAGGGAAAAAAGTGTTCCTGCCCCCGTCACTCCTGATAAATGCTGTCTTGTTCAAATTTCATCAATACTTGCTCTGCAACAAAGCTAGTCAGTATGTGGATATTCTGTTTAGGGCAACAGCCGCTTTCTCGGAAGCAATTTACCAATAACAAAGTAGAAGATGAATGGCCTGCCAGAGTGCAGGCTTGATGCAATGTAATATTTTGCACTGCGGTATCCCTGCGTTGTCTGCAGCTGGCTTTATGGTCTGAATCATAGCTTGTGATTTGCTTAGGTCCCTCACCTTCTGGCTACATGTTTATGCTTTGCTTTTGTTTTTATCGGTCTTTTCATTGTACACATGTACAAGATACATGCTTAGAGACATGGTTTAGTGGCGGACCTGGTAGAGTAGGGTCAATGGTTGGACTAGATGATCTTAAAGGTCTTTTCCAACCGAAATGATACTATGATTCTAAGGTGTATTGGAGTTTGCGAATAAGAGCTTGCATTGAGAGCTGAAATCTGTTACCTACAATTGAATCCATAGTACTGTGTTTTATGCATAGTGTTTTAAATAAATTCATTGTTCATTTTCAGTGCTTGCATCTTGCTTCAGAATGTCTTCATTTCTCAGGTTAAGAGACAAAGAAATAAACATCAACCAGCTGATCACCTCGAAGTCCTATTGCCTTCTCTCCCTGTCCACCAGGTCCTTCGCTCAGCAGTGTGGCTCCAAGGAAGACTAAGGAGAAGAGCCGGATTCCTAACGTAGCAGGGCTGTTAAGATGGCAGGAAATCTTCTTTCAAATTTGCTTAAATGTAAAATTCGCAATACAGACAAAAGGCATTTTGAAGTTGAGGCTGAAATTCCTAGGATTGGCTGGATGTGTTGCGCTCAATTATATTGAGCAAGCTTTTGCAACTTGCTTCACATGGGAATTAGCATGATGCGAAGAACACTTTTTAAAGTATAACTGTATGGGAGGTTTTCCACAGGGCATCTCTAGCATGTTAATTCCCTCTTTCATTGCACGGCACTGCCTAGAATGCATCATTGTAGTCCTTTTGTAATAGATGCTGATGTATTTCAAGAGCATTACTGTTCTGAAACGGCCAGTGTCATACTTCTTAGTCGTGTGTATGCAAACAGCTAAAGTGGTTGCTTCAGAGAAGAATACTGTGAAGAAAACCACAAAACTTTGGGCTGCAAGCTTCGTCTATACCATGGAAGAGAAGTGAAGAGCACTGCTTTCTAAGACTCTAAATGGCATTTTGCTTGAGGCGAAAGCAAAGATGACTTCACTTCATTTGCCTCGCTGTCCTTGGTTTCAATTTGGCTTTTCGTGTTGCCTGTCACTGTCTTTAAAGGTTTTTTGCAAAAAGTTAAATTGTTATTCCCCATTATGTAAGTGGCTGATAGCCTTACTCATACTGTTCTGCTATTTTATTTAATAGTCTGTGATTATTAAATTTATTTTGATCCTATAACTGAGGGCGTAACAAACAGTTACATCTGGCAGCGAAATTAACTGTCTAAGACCGTCTTAATGTACACAGCTGTTTGTAGCTAAACTTTCAGCAGCTGTTCCCCTGGTGTTGACTTTGAGATGCACTGCCACTTACATAGTTACTCAGTTATTTGGTTTTTTTAAGAGGATGCTACTGACCTGCCTGTAATCTGCTTCTTGTGCTGTAACAAGGCGCTGGTAGATTTTTATTGTTCATAGCAGCTGGCTTTAAATACTCCAGATCAAGTAAAGCAGAGGGGTTTTTTTGTAATATTTGCCTTGGAATGAGTTCTGTGCTTTGGAATATCTCTTCAAATACATCTCTGAGCAGCATCCATCTAACAATACGTATCTACATCACGTCTAGGATGATGTTCTTAGTGATGAAGAGGATTAAAATAGTCATTAAGCTGCAAAATACACCATATGTCATGTAAAGTACAAAATAAAGATACAGACAGACTGAATGTGCTGGAGTGGTACAATCTGTTGGAATGCACCAGGACGTGAACATCTTTAACTCGAGCCAAATTTCAACTGCTTATATTGCAGAAAGATGAAACTGGGACTGAGTTTGCATATGGAAACACTCGGCCTATTGTTGTCTGCAGACACACTTTCTTTCTTTTTCTCTTCTGTGTATGAATGGGTGGTTGGTCCCTGCTGCAACACCTTGGCTCCCAATTTAAAATCATGTTCTTAGCAGTATTTGTTAGGATACTTCCTGTAGTAATGAGAACTAACTTTGGGAACAAATAGTGGTCACAAAGCAGAGGGCTGTTCTTACTATTCCTGTCTCTGGGCTAATATTCCCATCCCTTTTATTGATAGGTATAACTATGAAAATACAGATGACCTCCAATGGAATCGTACAACTGGACAGTCCATTTGTCTTTACTGTGTAGACTTTAGAATTGCCACACAGCCTTGATCCACATGAATTCATTTTGTGCCGGTTACCTAACCTGATTTCCTCCTCAAACTGGTATAACAATCAGATGCAAAAATTCTAAGTGCCATATTCTCGCGGTCTTCTAAATGTTCCTAGCCTCATGACACAAATTCATCTGGTACTGGTCTCGCTACTGCGTAGGCTAGCTGGGGATTGTGCAGGGAGAGGCAACCTCAAAGATAATTAAGACATAGTCTGTTAAGGAGCTTGTTTGAGCTCTCAATGATTTTTTTTTTTTTTTTGGTGTCCAAAATAAGGATATGAGAATGTTTCTAGCTGTCTTGTGCTATTGCATCATCAAGCTGTAGTTTCAACATGGCTTTCTTGGGTGCTGATCTGTTATGATGTGAGACATCTGCATATATTCCATAGGGCTAATCCACAACAGTGATTTGGCAGATTCTAGCGAGGTTAATATTTGCAGCTGAGATGCATATGCAGCTATGTTTCTGAATTTAAAAAGCTCTTTAGTGGGCCATGTCTGAAGTCAACTAGTGAAAAACAAAACCACCCCTCCCCAGGGTTAGAACTTTATGCAACATTTTCATCCTTTGACTTTGCAAAAGCTGTATGGAAACTACTCAGCCCATGGCTAGGAAAATGGTGAGTGGCCTATTGCGTCAATACGCAAATCAATCTACCCTTCAATCACTGTCCTGGTGATGTGATTTACATGTTAAGTCAGCATTTCCATCGCTGTCTATATCTGCTTGTAGGGTCAAGGAATGGTGACTGACCATTTATTTCTTTCTCACTTAAGTGTGCATCATGTTGGACAAGAGCATCTGATCAGGCAGGAAATCTTCTCCAAGAAAAAGTAAATAGTCGTCCTCCTCTTCTGTCTGAGAGCATTTTCCAAACAGGAAAATAAAGAGTTTGTTTGGAATCCTTGTGTTCAACACAACACATCTTGAAGTTCTTCTTGACTGTTCCTCCAGCTGGAAGATACTCAGTCTTGGGGGGGGGAGAAAAAGTTTGCTGCTAAGATGGCCAACCTGGACAAAGGGTTTTAAAAAAAAAAAAAAAAAAAAAAAAATAGTAGTACCTTTCAGAGCCCTTGAAGAGGAATTTCTGTTGAGGTGATGGAAGTTCTCAGTGTGTACTGCCTCTTTCAGACATAACTAGATTGTCTAAAACTGTTCTGCCTACCCTTTTTCAAAGAGCAATTTCCCCCACTGCTGCAGAACAGGCAGGTTTTGCTTCCAGATTTGTAATAAAGCTTTCAGCTCATGATGGGTTTGTGCTTCAAAGCCCTTACTGAAGTGTCGCATTTCTTAAAACTCTTCAAAGACCTGACCATTGGGTGTATGCAGCTGCAGTATATAACTGCTTTCACCAATCTAATGTTCAGTTGTAGTTCAATTGTAGTTCAACTGAGTAAACAGAAAAGAAAGCACTGCTTTCTATCCACTACCTTGAAATTGTCCAGAAAATGCTAAGGAAATAGGTATTGGTGTACACAGATTCTTCCCTCTGAAACCTGGAAGAAATTGCTAATGTGTTGAAATCTCATTTTGTCAAAGATAAAAATCAGTTCTCCCATTTTATTTTATTTCCATGTGATGCTGCACAATCTGATACAGCTCAATAGACTGAGAGCTGAAAACCCCAGCATATGAAAATCAGGTGTGTTTGTACAACATACCAAGCCAGTTAAATGGTATGCAATGATAGCCCTGAAATATTTGAGGTTCTAGGCTAGCTTCTATTGAATTTGTTTTACTTTCTCGCTCAGCATAACAAGTGAAGGGGATCTCAACCTAGCCAGCTTTAGTCTGTGCTATAAATTACCACTTAATTTTCTAATAGCATTAAGCAGTTATTCTAAGTAGAGATCTGTTGCTTCTCTTAAAGGAACTGTTTAATACATCCATTAGAGTTTCAGTATGCTAGCCTAGCTATGATAGGACGCTGTGACTATTAAACCCCAGCTGATAAATTAATGCTTCCGAAATGCTACTAAATTAGTCAGGATTGCTTTTAAAGAGTAAAAAATTGAAATCCATTAAGCTGTTGCTGAGGTCATTTCTTCACTTCCTGTGACCCTGCTGCTGACAAAACTTTAGGGGTACTTCAAAAGGCTCTTCGTCAAGCTCTTTGTGTCAAGCTGCTAAGTCTAGGTGTTTGAGCTCTAGGGGACAGAGGGAAGGCCGCCTTTTATCCTCTGCTTTGGAAGGAGGGAAGTTGCAAGATTGGAGCCTAAATTCTGCTAATAATACTGGGGTCCTTCTGAGAGATGGTTGGCTATTGGGTGACAAGCTTAAAAATAAACAAGTAAGGCTTTCATCATCTGACTCTTGGAAGTAAGAAGTGTTGCTCTGAGCCATCTTCCCACCCTTCACCCTCTTTGCTACTTAAGTAAGAAGTGCTTGTTATTCTTTATCCTGCTCTTGGTTGCTTGCGCGCTCACCTCTGGGTTGCCAGCATTAGTGGAAGGAAACTGGCAGCCTTTCTTCAGTTTTACTGCTGATTACTGGGGTCAAAAATAGCTGCAGTCAGGAAAATGAAAGACCATTTTTTTGGTGAGAATTTGAGATGGTTTTGCTAAGTTAATTGTCTTGCACTTATTTTTTTAGCCATAAATGGTAGGGAGTTTTCCTAATGAGCAGCTAACTGAAAACTAAATTTTCTTGGGGCGATGTTCAGGTTGAGGTTTTTTATGTAAGAAAAAAAAGAATCATTTACTGTAGCTGAATAAACTTACAGTATCAGTATGGGAATCTTTAAACAGCAAATACAAAGATTTTTTCAAAGCACTGATTTCTGCGCCCCTAGACATTAAAGGTTCTGAAAAGATTTTGTTTTGTACAGGAGCAGTCATGTAAGGTGCTGCCTGAAAGATACTCCATAACAAGCCAGTTCTCAGAATAAATAACAGGAGGAGGTGTGTGGGAAGGTGCGTGGGGAGATGTTTTTGGTTTAAAATCCCAATTTGCATTATTTCCTAAATATATTTAATAGGAGCTGGAGTTAAGTTACCCATTCTTGGTAATCTCTACTAACTGCTGACTGTTTCCATAGAACTCTAATCTATAGAAGTAACCCGTGCTTTTCACAGAGCTTTAAAAGTTTTAAGTATAAACATGTCTTCAGTTTGGATTCTGAAAACAGCAAGGCTGTTTCATAATTCTGTTGGTAACATGTTAATTTTGGTCTGGTTCAGCATACATGTGGCAAAGCTCCAGGAGCAGCAGCAAAGATGAAAGCAGCCCTGTATTTTAGCTGTGGGTTTCCTATTTTCAAAAGATGGTCATTAGCATGGTTTGGAAAGCCAAGACTTAAAAAACCTCATGGTTTCCTCTTCCAGATTTGAAGTTTCATCTGGGCTGTTTGGAGGGCAGAATTACCAATTAATTTAGGTTTGGGTTTGGTTGTTTTTTTTCAGAAGATTGTGAATTTGGGAATGGAAAGCAATCAGCATGACCCACAGAGCTTCAGTGGGGTTAGAGCAATGCCTGTTGAATGATTCCTGTGTGCTGTAGGCAAGCCTAGCTGCAGGACTGCAGATACCAAATGAGTATTTTATCATGTTCCAGTCTGTGCACATAAATAGCCAGTTTGTGATACTGAAAAACATCTATAAAGGGAGGGGTACTCAAGCTCACGAATGGTTGAAACCAAAACCGAACTGCATTGCAAACGGCATTCCCACATCTTTCCTTTATCTTGCATTTTTGTCTAGGTATTTTTCCTTGCCACTTTGAATTCTTGATGCTCTGTTAAAATATGCCCTTCAATTTCCTACTTGCTTTGTGTTAGATAAAAACACAATCTGTGCAGCCTTTTTATCTCAAGTCATTCGAGTGGTTAGATGCATGGTTAGACTGAGTAACCACAGGTTCCCACAGTGGTGTCTCCATTGCAGGCTTTTTTGTGAAGCTCTCAGTGAGCTTCACGAGATCTCTACAACAGATATTCATGCTGTTTTCGGGGAGGTTTTTTGGTTTGGTTTGGTTTTGTTCCCCCCTGGAGTGCTAAATCACTTGGAATCAATAGTAAAGGTTTGTTCTTTGCCTACCTAATGTTAGTAAATTATTCTCTTGGTCTCCTTCCTACCGGTTTTGTCCAGTAGGAAAGCTAGTGGACAAGTGTGTGTGCGTTGTGATGAGTTTTAGTCCAGATGTTATTTTTGCTCTCATACGTTGTTTTGAAGTGATGAAAGATTTTATAAATGTACTTTCCTGGGTATTATGGAATCTCAGTATCCTGGTAACCACAGTGATTATATTCACTAACTCTTAAGTAGCTAAAGTGCCTTAAGATGGAAAGGACTTGCTATCAAACCATGTGGAGAAGTTACTTACAAAACAGCATATCTCAGTACTCCTCCGTATGTGTGCTATTGTCGGTGAGGCCTTTATGCTCTGAACAACAATAGTTCATATTAACAGTCAGCTCAGTAATGAAAGTTAGTTGGATCAAAAGGAGAGTCAAATGTTTTTCCTGAGCAGAGTGAAACACTATTAAATCATAGCCGTTTTTCCTACATTGTGTTTTGGATCTCCTTTCCAATTGTCCAGGAAGGCAAAATTGTCCCGTGGCCTTTTACTTCAGAATATTTTTAGTATATGTGAAAAGATTAACTTGCACTGAAGTTTTCACTTGCTGGCTAGCTCACAAGACACCTTGAGTCTCTGTGGTTCAGATGCCCAAATAATTAATGTGGGAAAGCAGTAATTAGTCTTGCTGTGCAAGACAGAATGATGACACAGATTGGAGCAATGAGGGGTAGAGGATTAAAGTGGGCTGAGCCTGCTGACGGGTGACCTTAGGCAACTCATTTGACTTAGTTTAGCCCAGCAATAGATAGGTCTAGCCTCCATGTGCTGTAATATGACTTAGAAGCACTCCATAAAAAAAGGTACTGTAAATAGCCCCATTGCTGTGTTTTGCTGAAAGGGGAAGGAAGTGGCCGTTAAGTGCAGCCGTCTGATACTTCGCATGAAAATTGTTCCTGATGTCCTTGTGACAAGTGGAGGGCAGCCTGGCTGATGAAGCATGTTCGGACCTACCTGCCTACTGTTTAAGGCTTATTAATGGCATATTAATGCCTACCTCTTCTCTCGCCCTTATATTTTTAGGGTGGCTTTTGTGGTAAGCTGTTGCAGTCCCAGCCGTTGCACACAAGGTTTAGTTTTGAAAGCTTGAGGCCTATCAATTAACCTTTTCTAAAGGACACTGTTCTGGGTAGGGTAACATTTATTCAGGGAATGTTCCAACTGAGTTGTTCTGAACTTTGTCTCTCTGGGGGTAGAAAAGAGGATGCCAAAGGCAACCATGTTATACAAACTACTTGAGGAAGCCAATACTACGCGGAATCGTGGCTTTAGTGAATTTGATGGCTGCTCCCTTAGAGTAGCTGCGCACCAGTACTGCCGGCAGTGTTGCCTTCCCTCTCTCAATGTGTCAGTTCCCGAGCACAAATGTCTGACAGGCAGATTATCTGCCCAATGACTCATGTAGGCTTGGTTTATGGAGCACGATAAACTAGAAGAGGAGGGGGAAATAATCTACTACCTCATTAGTACAAATTCCAAGGGCAAAAAGTCTGCCCTTGAGTCACAGGTACTTGGAAATCTCTGCTTTTCTTTGTAGAAAGGCAGAAGGAAGTGCAAAAGCAGTAAGGAATGCTTCGGACTTCAGTGAAGTTTTGCTGTTTGTAATGCTACGCTTGCTGTTGGCACGTATGAAGGTACATCGATTATTGTCACTGGGCTTCCAAGTGTTCGAGGCTGCATGTTAGCCATAGACAGCGGCAATCTAAATATAAACTGCATCCGAACTAGCACTGCAGCTCGTGCATTGGTTTCCAGTTTTCTGCTGGTGCAGAATCCTCTACCACAAAAGTCAATAAAGGACGAGCAGATGAGAACTCCACCCCTTCCAGCAAGTTGAAGTAAGCCAAAAGACTGCTTTACTGAGATTTCTGCCATTTAAATTCAAAAGCAAACACGGGCTGGTATTATCAGCTCACACCAGATCTGCCTGCAGACAATAATTCTTCCTGTCTTGGACCTCTGCCCATGTGCATTATTGTAATTATCAGCAATTTAAAAAAAAATAAAGCAATAAAGCTAGGATGAGCTGCTAGTCTGTAGATTTACTGCCTGCTGTGTCAGGCATTCATTAGCCTTCCTGGGTTCAAGCCACCTATCTGCTGAATAAAAGCAGGAAGAGAAGCTAAGGAAAACAAAGCATGAAACACAATTTGAAGCACGAATTGAAAGCTCTGCTCATGTTTACAAGTTATAAATCCAAAATCAGAGGAATTTTAAGTATTCTGTCCATTAGGTGTAAGGGCCGTGCGGCACGTCCAGACCCATGAAGGCTCAGCTCTACAATGCCAACCCAGCTGGTCTCCTTCCAAAAGATTCACCTTAACGCCTCGCATCAGATGGCAGTGGTAGAGTTTGGGACTGCAGCGTCTCTTCTTGATTTTTTTTGTTTTTATTTTGCCAAGGGCTAGCCTCTCCTTATGGAAGGAGAAGTGCCCGTGAACTTCAGCTGTGTAGACAGCACTAATGCGGGGTGTGCAGCAGTCAAGTCCCTGCACAAATGTGCGTACTGATTTTTTTTTTTAGCCGAGGAAAGGGTGAAAAGTTAGAATACTCACACATTTAAAGGCAGCAGCTGTCAAGGGTTATGCTCACAAGAAGGACTGATAAGGCAGCAAGGCTCATTTTTGTATCAAAGGAACTGTTAGAATCCCTTGGTGGGCTTGAAAGAGTTCAATTTATATCCTCCATATCTGGGGATATTACACTGACATAGGAAGAATTGCAGTGTTGCACTCCAGATAGACTAGGAAATGTATTTTTCAAAGAAAAAAATCCAGAAAAAACTTCTTTTTTTTTTTTTTTCTGTTTTCTTTAATTAAGTAAAGGTGGGAAGCGTAATTTATCTGGATAGGGACTGTGCTGAACAGCATGTTCTGAAGTCCCTCAGGTTGTGGTTCATGTGCATTCTGATTTAATAAGCAGTATTGCTTTCATGGGGCTTCACTTAATTGAAAACAAGTAGCACAAGTAATCTTTAAAGGTACTGCCTGGCATTTTTTTGTCAGTGTAGCAGCAAATAGTTGTGGAATACTTGCAACTCTTCTGAGCAGGAAATCTGATCTGACCTGCAGACAATTCTGCAAAAGGCTGTGCATTTTCTTTTGAGGCAGTGAATGCCCTCAGCAGGTATAAATCTGTGTTCTCTGGCCACCAAATCAATGTGATTCACAATTTGAGCTTTTTTTCAGCAGCTTATAAATTCTAGAGGCTGGAGTTTCAGTTTTAAAGCGACTTCATCTTACGTGATTTTATCCAGCCAAGTCTGCTCGTGTATTGGGGCAGGGGAAGCCTGATGGGAAGCACGAGCAGTATGAGTTTTCCTGGCAGGCTCTCGGGATTTCTCAAGCCTTGCACCCCTTCTGCCCTGTAACCGGGGGCCAGCATCTCTTGTCCTGCTTGTGCGACAGGCACTGCACATGCCTGGTAGCTGATATGTTCGCACCAGCGTTAGTGTGATTTTCTATAGTACATATTCCTAGATTTTCTTTAGAAGCAGTGTGCTATGTGAACAGCTCTTTAGCATAAATGAAAAGGGAATGTAAGATTTCCTGCTAAGCTCCCGTCTGCTCTGGTTGTGCTGGAATAAAGGCTAATCTGATCAGATGTGCGAGGTTACTGTAATGTTTGACCTCACAGAAAATTCAGAATGTAGTTAAATTTGATGTTTTGCAGATACCTTTGTGCTACAAAGGAAAGCTCTCAGGAACTTATTTCTATGAAACATAATGAACAACAACTCTTCACAAAAGAGAAACTCCAATCACCCTTCTATCCTGAAGTCCCCAGCAGCATGCCAGAAAACTTTCCTGGATAGCGTTCGACAGGCAGCTGAATAAGCTCTGTTGTGATGAGCTTTAACAGATCCTAGAAATGCAGGGCAAGGAAAATGAGCATATATTTCATGTTTGTGCCTTTTTGAGCCTGACCTGCAATGTAATGCATGCATTTCAGGGGTAGATGTGAAATATTTCTTATTTTACATAAGTTGGTAAGAATTCCTATGCATTGTTGTTCTCAGCGTTGAAGTAGAGGAACACCAGCGAGCAGAAACGACTTAAAATCACAAAAAATCCTCCCTGAAGAACGTCATTGTGCTGTGTGGTGCCCCTAATCTCTCTAACCTTGCATCCCTCCTTTGAGATGGTAGATACTTGCAGGAAGAAAAGGCATAACCCTTTTTAGAGCGTAGAGCCCAGGCCTCTGGATGGGTAAAGCTCACTAATCAAACCCACTGTCACAAGTTGAAGAGGCTAGTAGTAAATAAAAGACTAGATACTTGGGCAGAGACACTTCCATCAGAGAAGAAGAAGATTTAGAGGTTTGAATTCCAGTGTTTCGGGACCATAAATCAGGCACTGCGTGACAGGGTGAGGAATTTAGCTGACATTTAACTGGCCAGAGATTTGTGTGTTTATGGAATCAAATACTTCTTTGGTCTTGGAAAGCAAACTAGATTCCAGAATTATACCAAAAGGCAGAGCGGAATTTATCATGAAACATCTTGTAAATGCAAGTGCCAGCACGGAAAGTAACGGTTTATGTTAACAGTCCTTTCCCAAGTAACATTCACCTTGCTCTCATGTTACAGATATATATTAATAGGATAATAGCTACTAAAATAATGTTCACCGAGGATGTACACAACTGGATGAACTCTCTTCCATTATGTGTATGTTGCCCCTCCTGAGCTGTCAGTCTGCATATTTAAGAGATTGACTAGTTGCTCCCCGGCTCTAAAAGAGGCGTCTGCTTCCATTTAAGGCTGGGAAATTCCCAAAGAAAAATGTGCTGTCAGTTTGTTCATCCTTCTGCAATGTGGAATGGGTGAATTCTCTGAAGTACTGAAGAGTTTAATGAAGGACATGGCTTGATCCCAAGCTTCCTGCTGATTTGCGTGTTCCCCAACCCTCCTTTTGCAAAATGATGCTTGACTGTAGACTCGCTAACCTCAGGCATCATCAGCCTGAGTGATCTGCTTTTATTTTTGGTACACCAAAGGCAATTGTGGGGAGCAACACATAATGACTTTGTCCCAAAAAACTCTTGTAGGTGACTTTCTTCACTACTTAAGTAGCAGTGTTAATGGTGTGGCCTCCGCTGGTACAGATGAAGTTTGCTGTGCTGTATTCTCTCATTACAGGTAGAATGAGATTAAAATGCTAAATTAAATAACTGATGTGTTTGGTGGCTGGAGTGGATTGTCAGTAGTGAAAAATGGAAGCCCATTACTCAAAGATCTCATCTTGCAGGCCATGAGGTTAAAGATTCAACTTATATATATCAAAGTTCATTAACTTACTCAACAGTGCAATTCAAGAAAAAATTTCTTCCATTTGATTAAAAGTGATGAAATCAAGCAAGTAATTAGTCTCGTTTGTTCAGCTGTGAATTGGGGCTTAGCATGTTCTGGTAGCTACGGCAACAGCACTCCACTGATATGCAAACTATTTGAGCAATCCATGGAGGAGGAATGATACCTTTGCCACAGTGCTGAGGTGTCAGGCCGGAGAGACAGCAAAAATAAACAGGAGCTCGCATCAGTATGTAAATAGGGGGTGGTGATGACTTCAGGAGGTTGGTATGTGTTTGAACAGGAGTTTTGCTCATGCAAGAGCTGTTATGAATGGATTACTTATGGATGTTTCTGCCTCTCGGGATGGAGCCTGCACCTCTCCTGCTTATGCACTTACCTTATTTTGCTGCATACTTGTTAAGTTTGCTTTGAAGAAAACAGATTTCAAGCATAGGCGGTGCTAATGATTCCCAAACCGTTCATAACACGTACATTTTATTCTCTTTTGATGCGCTGTATTCTTCTTACAGGGGTTAATGCTTTGTGCATACTTGATCTTGCATTTCTTTTTGTTCTTTTCAGAGTTCGGCTTGAATCTTGGATGTAGTTGTAGTGTTGTCATAAAACAAGATTGCGTTGTGGATTCTTTCCTTTAACATGTCTAGTCTTGTGCTCTCTGGAAAGTGGTTCTTGGTATCAAAGTGGTGTGTTTGGAGAGAGGCAAAAGGCCCTCTTGCAAAGTGTGTGTGTGCGTTTATAGAGTTATGAAGGATCATTCTACG
This sequence comes from Burhinus oedicnemus, assembly GCA_008921705.1. NCBI lineage: Eukaryota > Metazoa > Chordata > Aves > Charadriiformes > Burhinidae > Burhinus > Burhinus oedicnemus. The sequence continues at coordinate 60,472 of VFFE01007073.1, read as the reverse complement.
TTTGCCTTTTTCTTCTGAAACTACAGCAGGGAGGAAGGGGGCCTGGGTTTTGCTGAGTGGCGTCAGTCAGCACTTGTTAGAAACACGTGTTTATTAAATGGCTTGATTTATGAAAGAACAAAGTTATTGTGCCGTGTTACCCGGCCTCAGTGTATTCATCAGAAGCTCTCCTATACCTGAAGTCTTCTCTCCATTAGGACAGAGTACAACAAATGTACCTACACTAAACTTGAAAGTGTATATGAGCTTTGAAGTGTTTTGTGACAGGGACATCCATGCCGGTGTCTGTTGTATATAGTTCAATATTTCATTACTTTGTGATCTGTGCTAAAACTTGCTCTTGTGAAGCATCTGTTGGGTGAAAGGGTGAGACTAAATAGAAGCCAGTTTTATAAGACTATTTCTCTTAAGTGATGTGCAGTTGAATGATTCATAAAACTCAAGGGGTAATTTTTCTGAAGTCAAGACGTGAATTTCTGCTTTTGTGTCTCAAGTTGGTCTTACCCCCCACGTGTTCAGCACTAAACAGTCCTTGACTCTCTTCAGTGTTGAAATGCCTTATCTCCACGCAGTGATTTTGTGTGTAAACAGGGAGGGGGAGAAATGAGCCGATTATAGTGGTGTTAATTTTTTCCTAATATCCAGCAACTAGGAGCTACACACAGGGGTTGTCCAGCTGAATTCTTTTCTTGGCTCCTTTATTTGTTTTAAGCATACAGGTATTGATGTAAGTTGATGGAGATCTGCAGGCAATAGGGAGTGAACAGTGCCCACAGTAATGTATGCATTTTTGAGTGCATGAGAAGTTAAATATGAAGTCAGGACTGGTGGCCTAGGGTAGTGCCGCCTGCCAGGAAAAAAAGAAGCTTAGGGGCGGTGGTGCCCTGAAACCTCTGTGTATTGCTGTTTCTAATCTGCCTTGTCTGAAGTAGCTGAAATGGATTTCATTCCCCTAAACACCTTAAAGAGCTTTAGATTTAGGAGTTCATCTGGTTTTTGCCTCATACCTCTTCTCTTCTCTTCTTTTCTTTTTTTCTTTTTCTTTTACAACAGCTAGTAGTTATGCAGGGAGAGGATGTTCAGCTCCCAGCATCCACTCAGTCTTTTCAGAAAAAAAACCCAACTCTGCAATTTAATTTAATCCCCTTTTTCTTCTTTTGGTCAGCCAGCAAGATTTCAGAGAGGGATCCTGACCTTGTTTTCATTGATCAGTCTGCAGTTTGACCCGAATGTGGGTCTGGGTTGTCGGGTTTTTGTCTGCTGTTGCAGGGTGAGAAGTGCACAGAATACGCATCAGAAACCAGGCAGTACAAATACCCATAGGAGTGCACTGGATGAGAGACAACAGGCTTTGAGGAGCTGGTAGCAACAGCTATGTTTTTCTGATTCAGCAGAAGTCATCTTTACTTGTGTGTTTGGGCAAGAAGCTTGGGTGTTTCTATCCCAAATATTTGAAGGTTTAGGGAGAGACACATGGCTTCGAACTCTGAACAGGTTCTTGCAATGGGAAGCAGTTATTTTATTAGTAATAACAGTACCTGCTTTGTGTGTAACCTCATAGAGGTGTTTCTGCCAGAAGTTATTAGTGTTAATTATTAAACTTCAAATGCCGGTTCAAGTTTTTCAGACATCTGTTTTAGCCTTTGTGGGAGCAACCTTTAAGTGTGAATTACTCTCGGGTTTGGGTTTGGTAAGCTGTTTTTGCAATAATAAAAACAGAGTTTGGAAAAACAAACACCTTGCTGGTGAAAACTTGGTGTGGGCTGACCAGATTTAAGGAATATTGTTACGAAATAGTTTGCAGGAGTCCACCGATATTCTGGATTAAGTAAGACCTTTCTTAGAAGGTTCCAGAGGGTTTCTGGTTCTTTGAGCTGTTCTTCTTTGGATCAGATAATGCAGTCAACATGTTTTGGTTTTTGTCTTCACAGGCGCTCGCAGCCAATGCTGGGACAGGGTTTGCAGTGGCAGAGCCTCAAATTGCCATGTTCTGTGGGAAGCTAAATATGCATGTGAATATCCAGACTGGAAAATGGGAACCTGACACTTCCGGGACCAAGAGCTGCATTAGAAGAAAGGAGGAGATTCTGCAGTACTGCCAGGAGGTGAGTTTTTCTGTGCGATCCTGAATCTTCACTGCTGCTAAGGAATTGGGATTCCAATTTAGCTGGTCAGTAGCAAATTAACCCTGCAGGAGGCTAACTTGTGTTTGACTAGCTCAGTTCCCTGAATTGTCTTGCTGTGTTACTTCCCAGGAAGAGCAGGGAGGACGCTGCCATGGGATTTAGCAGCTACCTCTGATTTAGATCAGCTTACACTGCCACAGAAGGTCCTTGGTCTGTAAGTCAGAGAGGTTTCCATGTCTGTCTTTGCAGGAGTTTCTGCAAATGTTCTGCCTCTGAGCCAGTTAACCAGCATCTGCTCCACGTCTGTGCAAAAATGGAAGCTGACACCTATTCTAGTTAGAATGTGGCTGTGGTGTTCTCGGTGGCGTGTTCAGATCAGCCAGAATATTAGAAAAGTATTTTCATCAAAAATGTTGACAGTATTTTTAGGCTCCTCGTGCTTCATTGTAAAAAACATAATCTCCTTTCAGTGTGCTCCAGATACTGTAGCGTATTGGCCTTGATAAGTGTCTTTAATTGCTCCTCTGAGGTGACTGGCACGCAAAATACAGCAAGGAATGTGGTTTTTTTAGATGCGAAAGTGATACAGCACACCATGTCTGGACTGGAAAACGTTTAAAACTTTTACAAGGCTGATATAACTGGGGCTACGCTTGGTTCATGTAGCAGAAGCCTAAATATAAGTCAGTGTCTGGACTTGAGAACTCAAGCAGGACATAGGGGTCATATTAGTACATCATAAATGGAGCAGGCATAAGGAAACCTGAGGAGGTAGGTGTGTATTAGCTTGACAAGGGACAAGAGAGTCTGAAGATGTTACTGAACCCTATTTGTTGGCGATTGCCCTCTTCCAGAGGGTATCATGCTGCACCAGACAGGATGGAACAGATAAATACTTCTCCTCGGCTACCATGCAAAGCCTCAGCTTAGTGCTGATGAAGGCTCCTGCCCCTGACCTGGATTTCTCCTGCCACAAAGGAGTGATGACACATACCATTTCTCAAGCCCTGTGTGACAAACAGTTGGGGCCTTTTTTACGTCTTCAGCTGTTGTAAGCTTGATCCAGAAGAGAATGTGTGTCCATGTGCAAATTTGAACTTGTTTTTAGGTAGAGAATCAGCCTCACTGCTTCTGATTAGGAGCCACTTTGCACATTCTGTGTCCTTTCTGGAGAGAAACTTACCTCTGCTGCTTCCTGTTAAACAGATGTATCCAGACCTTCAGATTACGAACGTTGTGGAAGCCAATCAACCTGTCAGCATCGACAGCTGGTGCAAGAGAGGGAAGAAGCAATGCAAGGACCACACTCATATTGTTGTGCCCTACAAGTGCCTGGGTGAGTACATAGTACAATGTGTTTGTGCATTCTTGTGGGAGGAGCAAAGAATTGCCTGCTGGCTTCTTACAGAGAGAGGGACTGAGTTTATGAGGCTTCTCTCATATCAGGTTGCCATTTCCACATCCATCTTCCACTTAAACTTTTTTATTTCCACAAGATGGAACTCTGCCTTTCTCGAACAGATCGACAGCTTGGTAACAGCTGTGGTGCAATAATGGTGCCTGGCGTGAAAAAGAAATCCCCATTCTCTCTGCAACTGCCATAAAAACCTGAAGGCTATTGTATTTGAGTATCACAAAGACATTGGGCTTTAATACTCCAATCCTATTTTTGTGGAGCTTTAATATTTTGTTGCCTTGGAGACTTAAATGCTCAGTGCGTTCAGGCTTCCTGCTTTGGTCTTGGCAAGAGATCTCTATTCTGTTTCAATGACTATATTTAAACTTTGCTGTTTCAAAGAGGCCCTGCTTCTTGCAGCTGTATCCCATGTCCCCACTTTGAACTGTGAGAGAATATGAGATAAACTGTGATGGATTTCATGGTGTTTTCCAGAATCTATCCACCCACTTGAATCAGGCAACGTGTTTAGCTTGTTTACCTTGCAGCTTTTGACCTGTAGGTTGTGCCTGACACTGTGCTGCACTGCATGTGTTCTTACTACTAAGCTTAGTCTCAGCTGGCTGAATCTCTTTGCAGTTACCCACTGGAAAAGACTTGTTTTGCAAGAAGTCTTGTGTGATCTTGGAGAGTGTGATTGCTGGGAGCATTCAGTGGCAACCAGTTTTCATAATTTGTGTCCGTGTCTCAGGTTAGCATGTGGTTTTGACATAGGAGAACGCAAGCAAACCTGCAGAACTGTATGGGTACTATTTTCTTCTCCTATGTATAATACCCTCCACTAGACGATCACAAAGTGCTTCAAAAGAAATGAAATTTGGTGTGGATACGTCCTGGGAGAAAGATGCAGCTCTTTATAGACATGAAAATTCAGGTTTGAGAAGCAGCCAAACCCAGCCGATTATCCTGAGAACTTCTAATGGAAATAAGGATGAAAGCAAGATCGCTGGATTTTTAAGGAGTCATCTCTTTTAGAAATAATCCTCCCCCAAGCGTATTCTCCAGCTGAAAAATAAGCTGATTTTGGTGACACTGCCCTAAAATTTGATAAGCATTAAACTATCTGTTAAAGTTTTTAATTAGTGTCTTTCACAGTATTCTTGACTTGTTCGGCCCAGCCTGCAAGGCAGCTTTGGTTTTCAGATCTGAGTTGCAAGTCAGTAGTCCATACATGTATAAAATACCTTTTTGTTGTCTTTAGCAGTCCGCAAACTGCTTGTTGTAAACGGATGATGTGTTTCTCTGGGGCGCATCTGACTTCTTGGTTATACTCAAACTATGGGTTTTCTGTTCCCATTCTTGCTTGTGTCTTCCTTGCTACATTAATGCACGGGCTGTCTTTGAGGTAGGATCTTGCTATCATACCAGGTTTACCCTTCTCCTGCCTCCCCCCACCAATGAAACCTCTTTTGTATTTCAAAGGTGAAGAGGGGAGAAGAGGAGAACCTATTAGCACTCTCACTGAGCTGTAAAATAAAGGTAACAATAGGATGATGGGAGCAGGGCTGAGCCTGGTGAGGTGTGAAAAGACAAACTGCTGACAGTTCTGGCTAGGCTGTTAGGTGGCATGGAAAACACTTCTTATACCGGCTCTGATCTGAAAAGGGAGGGGATTTTCCTTCTTTTGATAGCAGTGCCCGCAAATGGGGAAGGTGTCCATTAATGCACAGCGTGTAAGGGTTTTCCAGTTCCTAGATGAACTGAGAGAAATTTCTGTGTGTCCTTCCACACGAAGGTGCTAGGATTCAGGGTTTTTCAAAATAGCTGTTTAATGGCTGTTTTCTGTTACTGATTATTGTGTTTGATCAGTTTGAGTCTTCTGCCTTCAGTCCCCAGAACCACAGTCTCTTGATTTTAAAGTTTGGTCAGTTTTAGTTTTCTTATCAGAAACCTTTTAACTAACCTCTCAGGAGAGGGAAGGAGGAAGGATTAACTCAAAATTGTAAGTAGCCTGTTTTGAGTGAGGAAAATGGGGAAAATACCATTTCTCTATTGTGTCTGTGAGTTCAAAATTTAACTAATTTTAAAGGGATGATGAGTGCTAGTTGATTTCATTATCTTGCAATTGTCATCAGATAATTTGTCCCTGAACTGTGCTTGACTTGTGTATAGTGCATAGGAGAAGTGTCCATGAGCCTTTAGTATCAGTACTAAGGGGCTGCAAAAAAATTGGTCGAGCAAAATACTAAAATTTATTTTGAAATCATAATGTTGAAGGTTGTTTGGACCAATAATTCTGCTCCCTGGAGACTCCATGAGAAAAGGCATTTGACTTAAAGAACTTTTCTCCAATTCTAACAAAGGATTCCTAAAGCTGCCAGTGAGGTGCGCAAGGTTACGTTGCTTTGGAACACTTGAACTGAAGATCTTTTCCTGGTCTTCTCAGAGTAGCTAGATATCTCCTTATTTTAAAATTACTAGATGTGGCATTTAAATCTGCAGGAAAGAAAGAAAAATCTCAACTTTGAGAAAATACCATGGTTTGGATTCCAGTGGCAATGTTTGTTAGGACTTCTGGGCTAAGAACAGAAAGTATGTAGTTCTCATACTTACTTGACGGGTGTTGGTACCAAACTTGAGTTATGGTGAAAATTTAGGCTAAATAGCTTTTAAGTCCAACTACTGCAGAGTCTGTAGAGCAGACTGATTATGTCTCTCTCTACCTCCTGCCTTCCTCAAAAGCAAAAGTCTGGTTTTAAGATTGTGCCAAAACGTTGTCATGCCGGTGAGGTTGTAGTTATCTAAATGCTGGAATGCAGTGTATTTGCTGACTCTGGTTCTACTCTAGTTTTTGGGCTGTATAGTTTTTATTTTTCCAGCCCTCTGTGTTTTGGTTAGGACTGTCCCAGTCAGGGAATGTGCTGCAGTTGATCCTGAATTGAACCATCTGGAAACTGTTTAAAACAAAACAAAAACAAACAAGACTTACTCAGATACCCAGATACTGAAAACATAGATAACACTCGTGGCACATAAAAATTTCCAGGCTGTTACAGCACCAGACAGCATGAACTAGCTTTCATATGAGGCAGCTCTTTTAGAAATTGGTGATTAAGTGGTTTGAAAACTTCAGTATGCAGATGCAATCCTGTCTAAGATTTGTATGAAATCTCTTCAAGTCACTCCTGCCTGTTCCATGAACAACTGTTTATTAACTTGCATTGTAAACTCTGCCTTCAGTTCAGCCTTAGGGTTTGCATAATGTTTCAGCCATCAGCCTCTACTCCTGTTTTTGCCTTGGAAACTCTGAGGCTCTGTTTTTCTGTAAATTTGCAGAGATAGCTGCTGATCTGACCCATCCCCATTAAAAATATACCAAACCTTTAAGGCATTTGCAAGTAAATGTACTTTGGGGGAGTTCTGATACTGGCTTTGTTTTCTCTTGGAAGTTGGGCATGTCTGAACCATGGATGTTTCTTGTTTTTCAGTGGGTGAGTTTGTCAGCGATGTCCTGCTGGTTCCAGAGAAGTGCCGATTCTTCCACAAGGAGCGGATGGATGTGTGTGAAAGCCATCAGCACTGGCACACTGTGGCAAAAGAGGTAATTGAGCTGCCATGGCAGGAATATTTATTCTGGATCTGTCTCCTTGAATGCTAGTAGTATTGGAGCATAACAGCGTTTATCTCAGGGATCTGTTATTCCTGTATTGCAGTCTGTGGACTGAGGCAGAGAGCAATGAAAAAAACCTTAAAAGTACTCAAGTGACTTAAAAAACCCTCTGTAGTTAACTGAGTTATTTTTCACTCATGAAATTTGTCCTGAGTAGCTTGCCCAAGATCATACTCTAGGATGGAGCTAGGAATTGAAATCAGGTCTCTAGGATACTGCTTTAACCAATGATGTATCCTTCTTTCCGGAGTAGAGAGGTACAGTGGTCATAGCGTGTTTCCTATTTTTCTTATACATTTTGCATTAATGTACCTGCTGCTGCTGGGGATTTGGTTGGGAGTGCTTGCTTGGGGACAATCTCAGTTTTCGTTGTGACTGATTAGTGGAGGTTTTACATAAGAGATGGATTATCTTCTCAGAATAAATCTAGCCCATGGGGTTTTTTGTGTTTGGTTTTTTTTATCTGACTAGCAAAAATGTTGCATGTTCTCTGCACACCCATTTGAACTGGGGGTAATAAAAACAAAATGATGACGAAATGTACATGTTTTCCCTTTGGCAATTGGAGAAACAGCAACACAATGATTAGTTGTGATGGTGCTAGTAAAGATGAGGTTAAGGATGCACAAGTTAAACTTCCTATTTATTTAAAATCCTGGGAACAAAACCCCATCTAAATAAAGCCGTGCTAGAGGAATCACATTTTAATGGAGGATAAAGTTGTTAATGTCTAGCCAATTTAAAAATCATTTGCTTTCAGCATAGTTGGAGAACTTTTCCAGAAATATTTGGCTCATTTTACATCCGTGCTGTAACAAAGCAAAGCACAAAAGGGTTCTGATATACACAATAAAGCCTTTCTTGCTTCATTCTTTTCGGGGGCACCACAAAGCCATGTATTTCCTTAGCTCCAGAGAAGTATATAGACATAATGTCTAATCACAGTTTGCATTTGGCTTTTTCTTGAATTATCTGATTGATTTTCATCTACAGCATGTTAAAATAATCTTGACACAAAGTCCATTTAAGTGATTATTCACTTACTCCAATGTAAAATTTAATAGATAAAGTTTAATGAAATGGCCAGCCCAGAAAAGCAAACAACAGTTCTATTTCTTTCAAGTGCTCTCTCCCTTGAGTTGGCACAAAACGTCTAGTTATTTTTCCTGAACTTAGCCAGGCTGACAAATCAGCGGTGGTTAGGGGCTGGGGAGTGTTTGATATGTTAACAGCAGGAGGTGCTGCGTGGCTCTGAATGTGGGACATTTCTGGGGATTTTGCTTAAGCTACAAGTTTTAAATCCATTTGCCTTTGATGTTCAGACTTAGGTTGTATGTTGCTGTTGTCCTTTTGCTGTCAAATTTAGCCCATTGGTAGCATTCTTGGGATCTATGGTAGGCAAACTTTAGCTTTATCCAAAGCAAGAGCATGATGCTAAACTGACACAAATGGGCTTCTCTTTCAGGCCTGTCTGACCGAAGGGATGATCCTGCACAGTTATGGCATGCTGCTGCCCTGTGGAGTAGACCAGTTCCATGGAACAGAATATGTGTGTTGCCCTCAGACAAAGGTTGTGGATGAGGCTCTGTCCAAAGAGGAGGAGGATGAAGACGAGGATGAAGACTATGACCTGTATAAAAGGTAGAGTTCTTACTGGCGTAGATGTTAACAGCCTTGTATGTGAAGTTGTTGTGCATGAACGTTTCATACAGTGACTTCCTTATGGTGAGGATTGAGAGGAGAGTTTCTGTGCTTTTGTGTTTCCCGAAGGAGTGTCCTGAGCCTGAAAAAGCCTTGCAGAAGGAGAAATGGCTTTGCAGCGCTCCTGTGACTGGAGGAGCTATAAAACCCCCCTCCCTTCATCCTTAGACAGTCAAAAAGACTGATTGCTACAGTAGATGCCTCCCCCAAATACGGTAGACTTTCACTTACTGAAAAGAAGCTGATGAGAAAATGCAAGGAAACCCCACGAAGCCAGAGGCGTGCAGAAGCTCTGCCTGTAATAGCAAGTGTGGCTGTAATGAGGGAAGTCCCGTTGCTGTTTGATGGGCTGACCAATAGTTGGTACCTTTATTTTTCCCATCTCTTGTGTTTCTAGAACAGATGAAAAGAAAATCATTATTCTGGTACATCAGAGGTTGGCTGCGAAGTGATTAGCCTTAACTTTACCCCCTAACTGAACTGTATCCCTTCAGTGAGTTCCCTACAGAGGCAGGTGTAGAAGACTTCACAGGAACAGCTGTGGAGGAAGATGAGGATGAAGAAGATGAAGGTGAAGAGGAGGAGGATGTGGTAGAAGATCGCGATTACTATTACAATAGCTACAAAGTTGACGATTACAATGAAGAGACCCCCACAGAGCCTAGCAACGACAAGGCGGTGTCCGAAAAAGAAGTGAGCAGCGATATGAAGTGTAAGACACATTCTAGCCTACAGGTCTCTTGCTTCCCTGAGAGTATTCTTGTCGGCTGTCAGTTGGTGATGGGGTTTTGATCAAGTCAATAAATGCCACTTGGAAGTCTTATTTGCCAGATAAGTTAGCAAACAGAGGAAAGCAGATGATGCTTATGTTTCAAGTGTTGAAATTAACTCTCTAGAGCACGGGCCATATGTTTCCAGATAAACAGCAGTTCTGCTGGCAGAAAGCCCAGTGTTTGGCACATTGAACGAGCACCTCCACGAAGGTGCAGTGTCAAGTCAGAAAAGCATATCTGCATAGGCTAATTTTGAAAAAACTTAGTGGCATTCAGGGTACACTAAGAATCTAAAATTTTGGGTGATTATCTCGGATTTGGTGGTTTTTTTACCAGCTTACGACAAGGAAGCTGAAAGTGGTGGGCCGTACTCTGCACAGGTGGCATAAAGGTGCCATCTGGCCATTTAAGGGTGAGGAAGATCCTTGGTGCTGCCTTAGTAGTCTGCATAAACCCTTCTCTTTCATGGAAGAAAGTCAGCCAACGCAATTGGCCCACTTTTATTATATGAGTAATATATACTTACTGCAGTAGTAATATATACTATACTTGCGGTAGCTTTTGTTAAGTGGTAGGTGCCATTGCAGAGGGCATCTGCTGATTGTGTGGTGCCTCAGCGTTATACGATGTCCTATACTTTATGTGTAGAAGTGTCTGCAGAGGAAGGAGGAGGGGAGAGGGAATGAAATTCAATTAGCTACAGATCACTGAATCATTGCCAGCAGTTCTTGCATCTTTTTGGTAAAATGCCAGCATGCTGCAGATAATTTTACTTGCTGAAACGAGGTTTAGCTCATATATGTACAAGACTGTTACAGATCTGTGGGTGTTGAAACAGACTTGAAACAATGTGATTGGGGTGTCTGTTTTGGGGGTACGCAGCCTTTTTTCCCTGAAGTACTGCAAACAGTTGCTAACTTACACACCGTATCTGTTCTCTTGCCTCAGAATAACCCAGCTGCTTAGATTGCGTGCTTATTGTGTAGCAGTCCACATGCCGTGGCAACCTGGAGTCTCAATATTTAGTGTATCGATGTTTCAAAACTTAAAAACCTAGCGGCTGAGATTGCCATGGCAATCATGTTCCTTTTGCTTAGCCTGCCTTTTCACTTGCTCTCACCTTTAAGATGTGAAGTGTCTATCCAGGCAAAGTGCAGCGGAACAGGACATCTTTGAATGCTTTACGCAGCCCTAATGGGCTTTTCTTTCCATCATGTTGATTTTATACAGTGGAGGCTCTACCAGTGGGACACCCGAGGCATAACGCTGTGGCATCAGCAAAATAGATCCTTGCTGTTTCAGCCTCTAGCTAAGGAGAAACCACTTTTGCAGATGAGAGCTCTATGTTGAGACAACTGCTCGGGTAGCCTACTGCTGTGCCTTTGCTCCAAAACACCATGTGTAGGTATCTCCCTGAATAGCACTGGCAAGCCTTGTGATGAATGCTTTTGCAACATTAAAAATCCCCCCCAAAACTGACAAAAGCCCTTTGGTCGGTGAAGTAGCAATGCTGAGACCAGCGCGAGTGTCCCAGAAGAAGGTGTGAACTTAGAGCCGCCGCTGCTTTGTCTAAGTCGCTCGGCAAGGCCTGTGCTCCTCACTAGCTCATGTTCTAACCCGTCTCCACACAGCTGTCTGCTCCCAGGAGGCGATGACAGGGCCCTGCCGGGCTGTGATGCCTCGTTGGTACTTCGACCCTAACAAGAGAAAATGCATTCGCTTTATATATGGAGGCTGCGGAGGCAACAGGAACAATTTTGAGTCAGAGGAGTATTGTATGGCTGTGTGTAAAAAGATGAGTAAGTTCTGCCTCCCACTGGCCCTTTTGCAGCTAGCCTCTGTCTGTCTGGCGTTCGGTGTCTCCTCCTCCTTGCCCAGGTCAAGAGAGGATACCTGTGTAGCTCATCCTTTTGGTTCTGGTGTCTGCAGCAGTTCTGTCTGTCCTTTTGCAGCAGTTTCCTCTTGTCTCCGCTTCTGTAGGTCTTTAGGGTGAACTTGCCTTGGAGAAAGTGGCTCTCGACATATGCTGTCTGTGCTCACCATTGGCTTGCAGCTCTTGCTGAGGGCTTAGTTGTCATCTTCCAGATCTATAGCAGGGACCAGGGACTGTCTCTAACCTCTTGTGGAAACACATAGCTTGCATTTTTGCATAACTGGCTTTTTTCCCAAATATATGGAAGGAAGCACTTGCTTTTCCCAGTTGTGTTACCGTGCATGTGTTTGACCGGTCGGTCCTGAAGAGCAGACTGCTATTCGCCATTCTCCTTGTAGCAGGCGTTTTCTTGATATTGTATTTTGGGAGAATATCAGAGAAGTATTGCAGAATCCAGATTCCCACTTTCAGCTCAGGTTGAAATATGAATCATGACTCAATCCCTGCATTTTTGAGAGCTTGAGGTTTTTGGCACCAATTTCAACTGGCTTTTATGTCAGATGATAAAACTACCAAAAACATTTTAACCTCCTTATTAATCTTATTGTTGAACTCCAGCACTTCCACTTCAGCTACCATTAAAGCCTTTTGAAAGGCTTTTTGTGTTATCTGGGGCTTGGCAGTCTGACTATACAGCCATAATCCTATTTACAAAATGGGCTTCATGCAAGTGCTTTAGATTGGGCTGAAGTCGTGAAATAAAAGATGCGGATGTCAGGAGCTTTTTGTACCAAAGTTTGTCCTGTTACAGAGGGATTTGGGACTGGAAAGAGAGTTCTCTGTGTCCAAGCTTGGTTCAGAAATGCCATGAGCAAGCCTGGAATACAGTACTGATCTAACGACATCCCTCGCACGCAACAATTCTTTCCCCTTCTTCAATCCTCCTTCCCCAGTTAGAGTAAAGGTTTGTGGATTCAGGTGCATGCTAAACTGCAAGGTAATTTTTTTTTCTGAGGCATACCGTCTTTCAATGATGTATTGGAGGTTTTTTCCCCACCCAAATTATTAAAATGGTTGAAAGGTTGCCTTAACATTCCCAACAACAGCGTGCATCATGCTTGCTGTAGATCTTTTCAGAAAGGACTCTGGGATATGTGGTTTCTAAAACTGTAGTGCAGAAACTTTATTCAGCGTTTGCTGAACTGCAGTATATGGAGCACAGAGCCCCTGTTGTGGATTTTGCAGATGCTTGAAATTGTCCATTCTGAAATTTTATTTTTCCCCGTGTTGGATTTGAATGTCTTAAAGATACAAACCGTCCAGTTTATTGGACAAGTCAATTTGTCACACTGAGCCTCCTTCTGTTGCTGTCTTGTCTAATATCATTGCCTGTTAGTCCTGCATGGTGCATCTGGTAGGGAAGGTAGGTTTGAAGTGTAAAATATTGGGTAGTGTTTTGTGCAGATTTATTGTCAAGCTCCCTAATCATATTAATGATGTCTGGAGCCCGCTTGTCAGCGAACAGCTAATGCACAAAATGTCATTTAAACTATCCAAAGCCAATGTGAAAGGGAAGAGAAAACAATTTCTTCATTGTGCAATCCAAGTCATTCTGTTGCTGGAGCTGAATAATGCTCGTCTCAGAACTAATGAGAAGACTGAACAGGTGCTGGTTGCCGCAGTGCATTTCTGTGTTTTTGGGATGATGTAACTTAGCTGGTGTTGTGCAGTAAATTGGCAGCTTAAAAATACCAAAATGGACTCCTGGTAGGTGGCAGTTCAGTAAACTCAGCCTGCCAGATTGTTAATTATGCAGGCGTGGAGATTCCTCTCCCCACCTGTCCTTTGCAATCCAGGATCGCCATTTTCTGAACCTCCGCTTACCCTTACCCTCTCTTTGCAGTGCCCACTGATGATGTGGATGTCTACTTTGAAACCCCAGCTGATGACAACGAACATGCCCGCTTCCAGAAGGCGAAGGAGCAGCTGGAGGTCAGGCACCACAACCGCATGGACCGGGTGAGCATCTGGCTTTAGTCTTTTGTGCTGCACTGTGTAGTTGCTGCCTGTGTTTTTCTGGACAAATTGACTTCCTTTCTGGTCGCCAGCCTTCCGTGTGTTTCTTGCATTATGACCACACTGTGGCAGTTAGCTTTTCATTTCTTCAGTGTTGGGAGAGAGGAATCAGTGGGGACACTTGGCTTGCTGCTCAGAGGGCTTAAGTGCTAGTTTTAAACCCTACAGCAGCTCTATTGTGCCTTCGAAACCTAGCCATACTGTACAAGGATCTGCCTGTGAAGGCAAATTAGCTCACAAAAATGTAAATTTGTGTCTTGTTGATGTGTTCTGTCCTCTTCTTGTCCAGGTGAAAAAGGAATGGGAGGAAGCAGAACACCAAGCTGTAAATCTCCCCAAGGCAGAAAGGCAGACTCTGATTCAGGTAAGAGTTGAGGGATCTAAAGAGGAAAGTTACTGGTGCTTGGCCTTTGTATTCTCAGTAAACTAAATGAGAGATTGTCATGTTCAAAGCCAAAAGGTGACTGAGATGGAGGAACAGCTTTCCTGTTCTGTCAACAGCTGCCTTTTAGAGGAGATTTGATTCAGTTGCGTGCTTTGTTCTTAAAGCTAGAGGTGATCCGATACTGTGCCAGGTCCTTTCCTAAGCCCAGTAGTAGGAAGCTATCTCGCTCCTTGAGCATAGCGACAGCAGAGCCAAATTGTAACTTCAGACCTTTGGCCTGTTTTGCAGTAACTAGTGGCCTCGCAGCCCAGTTCAGGTTGGCCCTGACTCTCTGGACTCACATTTCCTGTTTGGGCAGACTTAGTGAAAACCACTTAGGCAGCAGATAAAGCTGGTTTGCTGCCAGAATGCCTGTCTTCTGCCTTATGAGGAGACTTCAGTTAGACTGTGAAGTTAATCAGGGATGTTCTCAGTATGGGATTGTTAGGGGCAGGCTCTTCTGGCAGTGACAACTGTATGAAGTTCCCTCAAACCAATATACAACTAAGTGACTGACTCCAGCTTTTAAGCCCACTTTGGATTTTATCCTGGAACACAGTTTTCTCTTTACATTTTTTAATGTAAGCCACTGTAAGTCCAAAAGAGTGAAATATAACAACACTTTTCTGGCTCATTTGGAGATATGGGTTATGACCTTTCTAATAGAATATGTAGAAATCTGATCTGAAGGCGCGCTGATGAAAAATCCCCTATGCAAATTCAGATATATGGCTCTAGGCTGAAGGGTTCTATCCTGTTTCCATGTTGCAGGGTTGAGGGAAGGAATTAATATTGTGTCATTTGTTCAGTACGGTCTGGATCTCCCAGCTTCAACATGATCTTTATCTGCAAGGCCGTGTGCCCTGTTCAGTCCTTTGAAATGGGTTGTGAAGGACGTTCTGAGGGCAAATTGTCACTATTGAATTTGCAGAGATCAAACTGCATCAACATCTGTCAGTGCCCTTCTCTCCTGCCGTAAATGCCTAGGACATGCAGTGTGACAGGCTCCATTTGTTCTAAGGAGTTATGTGAGAGACAGTAGGTGACCCTGACACATACAGCGCATTTCATACAGACTCCTTTCTTTGTTCCAGCACTTCCAGGCAATGGTTAAATCTCTGGAGAAAGAGGCAGCAAGTGAAAAGCAGCAGCTTGTGGAAACTCATCTGGCTCGTGTGGAAGCCATGTTGAATGATCGCCGTCGGATTGCTCTGGAGAACTACCTGGCTGCCCTGCAGGCTGATCCACCGCGGGTGAGTTTCCTTGTGACAAATTTTTACAACAGGATAGTGCTGGGTAGGGTGGAAGGTGGGAATGGCTTGGTGAGAAGACTGGCTGCGACTTGCTGGGGCAGAAGCTGGGAACAGGTTCCCAGGAAAGCTTTCTCCATGGTGGCAGTTTGTGCTGAACACCTAGCAGTGGGTCTCCTAATTGACTCACTCTCCTTTCTGCCTGGTTAAAAAAACCTTGGCTTTGTTTAGTGTTCATGAGGCATAGTGTTCTGAGTCAGACTTAATTTAGAAAGAAAATATCTGAGGTTAGCGCAGGTGATTGATCTGTCCAGTAACAAAGCAGGCTCACATCTGAAGTGCTGTATTTCAGCTGTGGATTTTATTTGAATCAAATGGATTTGAACTTTTCCCTTCCTCAAATCCTGCAGCCCCACCGCATCCTGCAAGCTCTGAAGCGCTATGTTCGTGCTGAGAACAAGGACCGTCTGCACACCATCCGCCATTACCAGCATGTCCTGGCAGTTGACCCAGAAAAGGCTGCACAGATGAAATCTCAGGTATAAGAATGTTTCTATCAAGGGAGGCATTGTTACCCAGCCCTGGCTGTCAGAGACTCTAGAAGCCATGCCTTAGGTCCTCACGCTAATTTGCTGGGTACTATAGCAACTTCTCATACTTGTGCAGAGATCTCCCATTCTGTACGCATATTGCCTGTCACCAGATACGCCGTCTGAACCATTTTCCTTGGTACTTGACTCAGTGTTAAAAATCGGATCTCTGGTTTTAGCCATGAATTATTGTTGGTCACAATGAAGAGTCTAGGGGTTTAGATGTAGTTTGGTATAATTTTTATGTTTCCTTTTGTCAAACACCCGTGAAGTGATTTGCTGGGGACTTGGTCGTCCTTGAACAGACTTCCTCACTTATTTCAAGACCTCGTGTCTGTGTGTTCCTTTCATTAGGCTTGTTCTTCACGATGCCAGTGTTTTGAGTTTGTGGGAATTCTTTTGCGCCTCTGCAGAGTTACTGCCTTGTTTCCAAAGCGTAATACATAACCTTTGCCAAGCAGTTGATCATCATTGTTAGCTTTATTAGAAACTCTTTTGGTGAGTTTATTTTGTGCTGTTGCAATATATTTTACTCCTGAACAGCCAGAAAGTCGTTTTTCTCTTGCTGGGTAGTGTATGTGAATATGCTGCTTCAAGTGGATGTCAAACTTGGCCATTGTACTTGTAAGAGTAGTTTCAGATATTCCACAAATCTTTTGATCTATGTCCTGATACTTGTTTTTACAACCCGCTTTTAAATCTGGCCCAAACCACGACAACGGTGAAACATGTACTGAAAGGGCTAAGATTCAAATTAAGAACGGCCTGTTAACACTGAGAGGTCTGTTCATAAGGGTTTTTTCTTTTCACAGGTTCAGAGAGAAGCAGAGAGAACTGTCTGTCCAGTCACAGCTGTAGGAATGTAATCGATATTTTACCAGTCCCAGTTTACTGGTGAAAAAATGCTTTATTGCTTGGCTGTATAACCAGTAGGTGGAAATACTGTGGTTTAAGAGTCAGGGACCGGAGTCTGTTACTGTCACCTCCGGTGAGGTGTAGAGTAGCGTTGCAGTGATTTTTCTAGAAGCGAACCTCATACTTCGAGGTGCCTGGTCCCATGGGTTTCATGTTGTTTCTGGGTGCTAGCAGTGTACCTTCAACTCTTGTCCCTCAGGTTGTCTGCCACTGATTCTGTGATTCTTGTTAAGCTGCGCATCCTCAGAAAGACTGGTAGCGATTGTGGTATTTACAAGCTGATGTTTGGCTTGTGATGTGGAATATGTGGTAGCGTTTTTCAGAGACAGCTTAGCATATCAAGTGCAGTCCACCCTGACCCTTTGTTCTGATGCTACCAAAGCCCAAGAGGGAGTGTGCAAACTGTATTCTTAAGCTAAAACCTAAACGGTCCTTAATTCATTCTGAAGGCTGCAGTGTCAACAAATCGACATGCGAGGGATGTGGGTGGTACAGTTCAATTTCCATTCGCTTTACTTCTCAGATGCACTTTAAGCTCCTCAATCGATTCCCTTGATTGACAAGCTGCCACATGTAAAATTAAATTGCTTTCATCCTTGCTCTTAAAGGTCAGGTACACGTCAGAGTGTAAAACAGGTCCATTCAACTCCTTAGCTTTTCCAACATTTGGCTGTCCATATAAATGTTTTTCTTCGTCTGCATGATCCCTGATTATGCAGCACCCTCTTCAGGTCAGGCTTGACTTCAGCAGTGAATATAATGTGCTAGGGAAGGGCGATATGAGGTTACGTAGAGTTTGAATTTATTTCTCAAATGAAGGGAGAACGCTGTTGCCAGTGGGTACGTGTAGTGGGTGTAAGACAAATGTAATGCCACTGTTGTTCTGAAAGGCACCTTTGTTCTGAAACCAGAGTTGATAAATAATATTGTCTGCTCCCTTTGCGTGTATCTTTTCTGGTAGTCAGGGATGATAATCCATTTAATAAAGCACTTGCTTGAAGCTGCTGCAGGAAATGAATTACGACTGTATCTGGCATATGGGAAATACCAGCGCATCAGCGTTTCCAGTGGAGAGCTGGTGACAGCAAGAGTCCGCTGAGTGCTCTCTCTCACCCCAAACCGTCCCCAGAATACTGAGAGAGCCATGTAGAAATGGCCAGTTCCAGTGAAGCACAACGTGTTAGAGAGCGTCAGTCAGAGAACTGGACTGGATGGACCTGTGTCCCATTCTATTGTCTGTCATGCCAGATCCACCGGTAGTAGGTATTTTATTAAACAAGTGACATCCCAGTACCAATCAAGTGACTGACAGTCTTTGCCTACTCCAACACGCTCTTGTACATTTGCAGGTGATGACACATCTCCATGTGATTGAGGAGCGGATGAATCAAAGCTTGTCTCTGCTCTACAAGGTACCATATGTGGCTGAAGAAATCCAGGATGAGATTGGTGAGTGTCTCTGTGTGCCAGCTCCTGTGCCACTGTGTTAGACTACGAGCTTTCATGTCAAGTGATGTGGGCTCCAGAAAATCTGCTAGCTTCTTTGAGGGGATGCCCTCAACAACAAGCACTTGGGCTTAAGCTTAGGTACCCCAGGGCAGATATTCTCTGGGTTTTGCAACACAGCCAGTCAAAATAGCTTGTTCCTAAGAACGTTCACTCTCTGTTAGAAAAAAATCAACAGCGTTCAGAATAGCAAAGCTCTCTTCTCAAAGGGAGATGAAAAAGATTCATAAAAATAAGCAGATGCTTTCCTGCTTTATAGGAGTTTAATCCCATCTTGCCAAAACCTCTTGCCGCATCAAACTTCTTGGCCCATATTTGTATGTGTTTCTAGCCAACGCCTTCACTGAGAATTCCAGATGAGACTTCAGAGCATGCAAGATAAGATAACCTGGCAGCCCCGAACAGTGTTCCCCTGCAGCCCTGCCTCAGCTAGGTTCGAACCATCTGCCCCTTTCTGTTCCTGCCAGGCTTCATGCAGTTTGTGTAATATTTCCTCTTATTCCTTTCAGATGAGCTGCTTCAGGAGCAACGTGCAGACATGGATCAGTTCACATCCTCCATTTCTGAATCCCAGGTGGATGTCAGAGTGAGCTCTGAGGAGAGCGAAGAAATTCCCCTGGAGGGCAAACCTTTCCGTCCTTTCCAGGTGAAAACCTTCCCAGCCTTGCCTGAAAACGAAGGTATGTGGAACTGAAAATTGGGTTCACTGGCTTTACAAAATATAGGCGTTTTTTCTTAGCCAGTAGGCTGAGCTCGGTGGCACAGAAAGCTCCATCCCTCTGGGTGATTTAAGAGCAAAGCAGTCGCCCCAGCAGTATCCCTCAGACTGTCCATTGGAAAGAGGCAGTGCTGCTAGTAATTTGCGCTGAGCTGCTGTCTTGATTTTCCAATTCTTCTCTTTGCAAAATTGTTTCATCTCTTTCCATTTTGCAGGGAGTGTTAAATTTTTACTGTGTGGCTTGACTCTGGAATTGATTTTCAGTCTTTAACCAAAACGCTCTCATGTAATGTTAAGTCTTTGTGCTGCTGAAGGACTGCAGGAATTCTCTTTATTTTTTTAAAAAATATGTATCTGCATTTTTGTATCATCGGGTGTTGACAGCTGGTGTGTGCGTGTGTATTTATTTTGAAAATGCTTGAACAGAGTCCTGAGCTTAAAGAAAGCTGTAGACTAAAAGCTTTTCCCAGGGTCTGAGTCAGAAATCATGGGCAAGCCTTTTTTCCTTTCTCTCTTAATCTCCTTTCTCTGCTATTTTTGTTTTTGTTTCCCCTCCTGCTAGATCCTCAGCCGGATTTGTACCATCCAATGAAAAAAGGTTGGTTCTAAGCTGCTCCCTCACAGTGCTTTCGATCACTCTCCTATCTTATCAGTGTGTTTGATAGCTTCATTTTAGTTTCATACTCACCTTTATTTTCATTTCCTTGCTCTTGTTTAGATCAGTAACTCTTGATTGTGCTTGTTTAGGTCTAGTGTTAAAGAATCAAGCTAGTCTGAGCATCTAATTGATTGTGTGTGTTCCTCTCTGATGGGCTTGCAAGGTGTCTCAGAGTGCATGGAGTAGCTTCTTTGCTCTCAAGAAATGTGGGCCTAGCCATCTGTCTGTAACTGGGCAGTACTTTGCATCTCTCCGTGTGTACTCGTGTTCGACACTTCTCAAAATAAACCTTGCAGTGCTGATGGTAAATAGTCTAGAGGCTCTTCTGCCTGCTGTGGAATCTGTCCTTACCGCCCGATGATAAAGTAGGAATGAGAGTGCTGCAGCAGACATTGACTGTGTTTCCCAGCTAAATGTCTTTGTAGATATTATAGAGTGCAGCTGGTCTGAGACACATAAATTAGGAGATTCCTTCTTTGTGTTTGTGGTCTCCTCTGTATCATCTTTTCACACATAGCATCTTTCCGTACTAGCAAAGTCCTGTGCGATTATCTGTTTCTCATTATTAATTCTGCAGTAACTCAGTGCCTGGCTAAAAGGGTCTGCCTGGGCTTTAACAGCGGCATAGAAGCATTGGCATTAAATTAAATCCTCTGTTAGCGATACAGTCTCAGGTAAAGATCGGGCCTGGCTGATCCGCTACCAAAGATCTAGTTCCTGAAGTAGAAATGGGAGGCTAATTCTTAAAATGCTCTTGCAGAGCAGTGGTACGTGTGCTGTGTGTGAGGAGTAAACCCAGCATTTTAATCTGCCTTTGGTTCCAAATATATTTTGCAGAATCTCAAAGGAGAGCAAAGGATTTTGCTAATAACCATTTAATATGAACACAAATAGTTTTGTAACATGGTGAAGGCCAGATAGCTTGAAACTATTCTCATTATCAGCCTTTCTCTACAAATGTAAGTCACCTTCATCCCTCTCGTGGAACAGTGTACAGCTAATTTGGTGTACGGACTGCTCTGGAAAGAATTGGGACAGCCTGTAGTTTGAAATGTATTTATTTATTATTTTTTTTTGGACAACTGCTTTGTTGACTTAAAGATGGTAAATATAGGCTGGTTCTCCCCATTTGGGTAAATGGAAGAGTTTCTGATGACCTGGGGACAAGATTATATCCTGCACTTGCCACTTCTCTCCCTTCCATTTTCATTTCACGAGGGCTGATAGGGAGTTTTGGGGCTCTTTTGTTGTGCATCTGTGTGGGTTTTTTTCCCTGGGAAGTATATAATCTAAACTGTGCCTTTGAGCTACGTAGAACTGGGTCTGTTATTTGGTACAGCACTCTGGCAAATAGCAAAGCTCAGTGCAGCAGCTGAGCTCTCAGCCCTGGAGACTGTGCTATGTTGGCTCCTGAGAATTGAATAAAGCAGCCATAGGCCAAAAGCTGACACAGGAGTTCTCTGAAAACTATTTGTGGCTAGTCTCTCCAGAAAACCCTGATCATTGACTTTCACAATAACATGACCTGCTTTGACAGCCGTGAGAAGTCAGACTGGCAGTCTTGGCCGTGCTTGGAATCTGATTACTGTCTCCAAAGAACCATACAGGAAAAAAGGGATGCACTAAAACCCGAGATGCTGCTTTTGGGAGGAGTTGGAGTGAAACATTAGTTTCCTTGGCATTTTCAGGCAGTAAAAGCTTGTCACTGTAAAAACTTGCCTTGGAGCCAACTAGCCTTTCCTTGCATCTCATCAAAGAACATGCTGCCAGTTTCAGCAGCAGTTGTCATTGTGTCTTAGGCAACCTGCAAGCTCAGCAGCTTGTGGAGAGGTGTATGCAATCACCGTGTTAAGTGCTGTAGTAATATTTTTATATATATATAAAAATATATATACATAGAAGTATGTATAGAATATTTCCCCCACCTCGTGCTCCTCGTTGGAGAGACCCCTGTGTAGGTTTGAGGCTTCGCTGCCCTCCTGCTTTTGCATTAGGGAGGCATAGGTGTTGTGAAAGACATTATATTGTCCCTGCTGATAGTGGGAGACTGGCATTCTCCTAATTTGCTATGTTATGTTAGGTCTGAGTATCTTGCAGCAGGCTCTTCTGTTATTGATCTGATCTATTTACAAAAAACGCTTCAGATCAAAACAGTTTACGCAGAGCAGCCTCCTCCTGTTAATCGGTATTCTCTTGAGCCTATGCTAGTTTCAGCCTAGAAATGGGTGAGTGAGGTTCTCGTACAAAGGCTAGTGTGGTTCTTTGCTCCTCCCTTGCCCTGGGATTTATTGTTTCTGGGCTTGTGCCGGAATACGGGACAGCAGCTCATTACAGAGCCATGCTGGGTGACCTTGAAATTCTCATTCCCGAGGCACTTGCTGATGCACTTGATTTCAAAAGAATGGGTGATGCTGACTGTGCGGTTGAAACGTTCCCTGCACGCTGGCTCTCAGCGGAGAGGAGATGTGCACTTCCGTCATGGGGGTCATGCTGAGGCGGTGGTGACCCGGGGTGACACTTGCAGAAAGGAACTGCGTGCTCACAGTTTGTGTTACACGTTGCCTTGGACCTTCTCTAACAGCAACACTTTAACAGTATGGTATTTCTGGATTTACACTTCAGACTGGTTTTGGTGAGTCTTGTCTGCTCCTTCTCATTGCCACCTCATTTCCCCTCATTAACAGAACCCCCCCAATCACTTGTCACTGTAGCATAGCTTATGAGCTCCCCTTCTGACACAGCAGCATGAAGACAGATTAATAATCAGCGGTCCATGCGGTTAAACATGCTAGCCACGGCAGCTCTACAAAGAGTAGGTAACCCTTCCTGAATGTCACTGGGGGCTGACTAATGGTCCCTGCCTTGCTCTTTGGTGCAGGTTCTGGCATGACTGAGTTGGATGGGCTGATTGGCGCTGAAGAAAAAGTGATTAACAGCAAGAACAAAGTGGATGAAAATGTGGTGAGCCCTCCACCTTTATTTTGTAAAGCAAAGCCTGCTGCGGACACTAATTAATAGCGGTGGCTTATTTCCATGTCTCCTTCCTGCTTACAGAATGTCAGTGTATTCATTATCCATATGGTGTGGGGGAGTCAGTTTTCTGACTATTGTAGGCTCTTAATACTGATTAGCATCAGAAGGGTGGGAGGGTGAGGGAAGGAGAGAGCTCTAGATCTTTGGCAGTCTGAGCTGGAGAAGCATCTGATTTACTAACTGCTTTCCTAAGCAGAGACCCTTTGATACGCCTTTATTTTAGCTAGGTAGCTTGCTGTCTGAATACACCAAATGCTCGTGTGTTCCATCTGTCTTCCCACCTATTTTTCATGGCAAGAAAGGTCTTGCCACCTTCTGAAGGTGAGCAACCCAGTAGGTATTAGTTCTGTCTACGGCGTAAAGAATTCACTAGGTCAGAGTGGCAGCCGAGCTGCCTCAGTTCCTTGGGTTTAAAAAAAACAAGGCGACTTTTGAGAGTTTCCTTTTAAAACGGTTTTGAAGCCACTGGTTAGATCTGACATGACAGAAATGCTGTGTCCAAGGCAAGCTCCTAGTTTTTAAACTGAGTCTTTAGTTTGAGGTAGTCTGACCGTCCAAATGGTTGCAGTACTAACTTGAGTGGCTTTAAAAGTTGGCAAACGTCCCACGCTGTTGAGAGCAGGGGAAAGATGGTAGGTGGTTCTGAGCCATTGCTAGTGTTCATTAAAGGTCTCTTATCTGCCTTCGTATTTCTTCTCCCACCTGTTTTGTATGGCTCCTTTCATAAAACGCTTTTGTGACTGTTTTCAGGTAATTGATGAAACCCTTGATGTGAAGGAAATGATTTTCAATGCAGAGCGTGTCGGTGGGCTGGTGGACGAGCCGGTATGTATGTGGCTACCGAGTCTAGCCGAGTGATCGGTGAATTCCTAAAGCTGGATTTTGGTCCCTGTGTGTTACTGAATTTCAGGGGTTCAGTGCCTTGACACTGGAAGCTCATGCAGAGTAGAATGTGGTACAGCGTTTCTGCATAAAGATGTAAACTGTAAACGCATGTAGATGCTAGCCTGACTCTTTAGTTGCAGAAGTGTTTTGTGTGACAGGAAAGTGGTGTGGTTCCACACCTGTCCAGAATGCCTAAGTGGGGAAACAATTTTGTGTTCGTTGTCCTTTTGGTGGAATATTTAGAGGCAAAACATTTACACTGTCTAGTGTAATCAGTCACGTCCGGATACCACAGATGGTTGAAGACCTTATTGGTGGCCGCCTTTTAGGTTTGCGTTTAGCAGTGCATCTCCCGCATCACTCTACCTGCTCTGTTGTTTTCTTCCCCCAGGATAATGACAGCTCCCTTCGCGACGACTTCAGTTTCAGCAGCAGCGCCCTTATTGGTCTGTTGGTGATTGCTGTTGCCATAGCTACTGTTATAGTCATCAGCTTGGTGATGCTGAGGAAGAGGCAGTATGGGACCATCAGCCATGGAATTGTGGAGGTGAGAAACAACTCCTGCTCCGTAACTGAGGATGAAAATAGTCAGCATTGAATCACATGTTGTGTGTAGGGGGCGAAGATGGTGGTAGCTGCCAAGCCATCAACTGCTCTACTCCTAGCTAGATGGGACTTAACTCTGTAGCTGCTGACATCTTCATCGCTTATTTATTAGTATGCAGGTATCAGTCATCGGCGTGCCATGCTGGGACCTGTCACTTCACAGTTGTATTCGCTTGTCACAAGGAATTCAATTAAGCTTCCCTGTCTGGCTCAGGGTAGGACTTAGCAGTAAATGAGCTTTTCAGGGGATATCTTTAGCAGGGAAGTCAGTCAGTCAATCTATAGTAATTTGTCCTCCCAACTAATGTAACAACTATTAAGACAGTGCGATCAGCTGAATGCTGAGAAGCCATTCATTCTTCTTCCTTCTGCCTCCAACATGCTCATTTCTAATGACAGCTTAATGGAGTCCGGAGAAAGCTGCTTTTGCCCTTTGCCCAACCCATGTGTGAAATTGTAACGACCTCCTTAATGAGAGAAGTGGGTCCCAAATTTGTAACGTTAGCTAACTTAGAGATTTAGCCTGGAGAAGAGAAGGCTCTGGGGAGACCTTAGAGCCCCTTCCAGTATCTGAAAGGGGCTCCAGAAAAGCTGGGCAGGGACTCTGGATCAGGGAGTGGAGCCATAGGACGAGGGGGAACGGTTTTACACTGAAAGAGGGGAGATTTAGATTGGATATTAGGAAGAAATTCTTGGCTTGTGAGGGTGGTGAGACACTGGCCCAGGTTGCCCAGAGAAGCTGTGGCTGCCCCATCCCTGGAGGTGTTCAAGGCCAGGTTGGACGGGGCTTGGAGCAAGCTGGTCTAGTGGGAGGTGTCCCTGCCCATGGCAGGGGGGTTGGAACGAGATGGTCTTTCAGGTCCCTTCCAACTCTAACCCTTCTGTGATTCTATGATTTGTGGAGAACACCCGCAAAGAGGCGAGGGCAGGCAGGAGGCGTTAGCACCCGAATGAGGAACTCTGTTACACAAATTATTTTTTGTGGCTTACCTTTTTTCCTGTTTATGGCTTGGAACGGTATTTATCCAGCGTTTGTCTGTCGACTCTTATTACTATGAGAGAAGGCTTGCAAATACCTCCTTTGACCAGTAACTGTCTGGCCTTTCTAAAGGTTGACCCAATGCTTACCCCAGAAGAGCGGCATCTGAGCAAGATGCAAAACCATGGCTACGAGAACCCCACTTACAAATACCTGGAGCAGATGCAGATATAAAAGAGATGAAGATACAACAGCCCTGACGGGGAAAGGCGCAGGGCGGAGGGCCAAAGTGGTCCAGCGTTTTGGATCAACTACTGACCAACAGTTGCTTTGAGAGGACTTCATCTTACATTCAGAACTCCTGGATCATTAAGACTATAATTACTACTGTAGAGTTGCAATTTCCATTCTTTTAAATGGGTGAAGAAATGATAATATAACAATATGATATATAAATCTCCTTAAATGGGAAAAATGGATCTATTGCAGATATTTGACTGAGATGTAGTTTTCTTTTTTTTTTTAATAATCTGAAAAATACCAGTTCTGTTGTACTGTTGTCTGATACAAGCTCTATATATATAAAATGGAAAATGTTGATTTTATTTCTGATAGACCACCTGTATATTGAGGGACATTTGTACCAGCCCACCTTGTAAAAAGGAGACAGTTGTGGCTCTTCAGTCATTTTGGCTTTTATATATAAAGCAG
>VFFE01007073.1:23919-34562 GCA_008921705.1 Burhinus oedicnemus | reverse complement strand
AAATATATAAAAAAATTTTTTTTTTTTTTTTTTTTTTTTTTTTTTTTTTTTTTTAAGTGAACTTCACTGGGAGTTGCAAAGAGATTAATTTAGGGATAGGATCTATGACAGCATAAGCGAGGAAGCAGTTGGGAATGGTAACTAACAAAAATCCTTATAACAAGAAAAAAAAGAAAAAGAAAAGAAAAAAAATGAAAAAAAACCCCCATCCTCATACACCAGTGATGTGCACCCTGCTGCTTAGCAGTCTGGGCTCTAGGAATCAAGACTCCCTGGAGGCAAGGAGTTAAAAGGCTTCTAGCATCTCTGTTTATAGTTATTCTAGTGGAATGTTAGAACATGGTTTGTGCATACTGGGGTCTGCACATTCCCCTTCCAGATTCAGTTCTGCTCTAGAGTTGGAAGTTCCTGGTATTGAATTTAAATCCTCTGTTCTGAACTAGTTTCCTTCAGTACTCACCTGGCATTAACGGCCCCCTCTTGCTACTACTTTCTAATTTTCCCCAGCTCTCCTGCCTCACCAACCTGGTAAGTAGTTAAGAGATGCAAGTTTTTGAGCCTCTGCATCTCTTTCAGTGATGTTGGGCCATAGGCACAGCTTTGGGTGTTTGCCCAGAAATGACAATTCACTGCAATAATCAGTATCTTGGGAGCTGATGAACGTGGAGTTCACTTTAACTGGGGTTAAGAGAGGGGTAAGTTGGGAAAGGGATACTGCTTGCTTTAAGGGAAATTGGATGCATAGGCCCCGAGAAGAACAAAAGGGGTATTGTTCCACTCACCATCATGTCTTTGTAATGCTTGTATAGTTGGTGTTAATGCTCACGGCTTTTTTAAATCTGGAGGTTCTGGTAACCTGTGGTGTATTTTTTCTATTTTTCTTGTGACTTTATTTTTTCTTCCCTCTTCCGTGTCTCTTCCCACTATGCACAGATTTACCTGCAAACTCCTTAGTGTGGTCTGTGGGGAATGTACAAAGTTTAAACACATCAATAAACACTTTAACTTCCAGATGGTTTCTTCTCTTTATTCACGGGCTCACTTCAGTTTCCCTCTCCTCCCACCGTGTCCTCGCCAGACCTGCAGAGACCTTTCCCCACCTTTTTGTCCACCTTTGCTTCAGCAGGAAGGAACGTACTGGTATTGAGAACGTATAGCTGTACCCAAAGTTTTTTGTGGGTCTTCCAGATCCTGCTGACCTTTGCGGAGAGGAGGAGGCGCAATACTAAACCAGCACTGGGACTCCTGAATAGCATTGCATCCTCACGCTGCAGCTCTTAAACATTGGAGTGCAGGTCAGTTAGAGCCATGGCTGCTCTTTGTCATCTGGCTGGCTGTAGAAGATGTCACGAATGGTTCTGCTGCAGTAAAAATGCCGGAACCGCTCCTCGGATGAAGGCAGCCGCTGGCACAGCTTCTCGGAGTGAGCAGAGCCAAAGCGCTCTGGAAAAGCAAGCTGTTCCTGCGGCTCCGTCATCCACCTGCACTTCCTAGCAAGCTGTAGGAACAGCTCCAGGTGGTGGGGAAGCGCATTTGGGTAGCATGGTGATTGGGCTGGCTTTGCGCTCGCAGCCTGTATTGCCCGCATGTCTTAGAAATGGGGTTGGACAGGAGAAGGGGGGCAGCAGGAAATGTTCAAATTTGTAGATAAGAGGGCATAGAAGAAGACACGCCTCAAACAGCGACAGAGTTTCCTTGAACGCTTCCTGTTGTGGATGGCCAGATCTGAAATACTTTGGAGATGTGAAGAGCCTGGGGCAGTAATTGGCTAACTATGCTTAGCGTTTACTGTATCACTTCTACTGGTTTTGTTTAACGAAGGGAAATAACTTGACTGGTTTAACTTTCTCTTCCAGAACACCTAAAACTAACAGCCTGTAAAGCTCTCTCTGCTCCTGCGTGTCATTCCTCTTCTATTTTCCTTCTTTGAAGTGTGACCCCAAACACAAATTGCTCCTCTCTCGCATCTCGGTGAAATGACCAAAGAGTCATTGCCATTTGAATGCTGTTTTAGGAGGCCAGGAGACAGAATTACCTTCCTTCGCGTTGATCTGAGCAGTTCCCAATAGGTCTGAATGACGAGGGGGAGAGGAGGTAGGAGGAAACCTCGAAGGCTTAGCAATTTTGAATAGGAAACAATCGTGTGTCCTGTTTCTCCTTAAACAGGGGCTCCTTGGTTCCACTGGAACTTCCACGTTCTGGTTAAATTATTCAGACTCTGCAGGAAAGAACAGATGCTGTCCTAGAAAATGCCGTCTGTTGGCTTGTCACAACTACTTGGGAAAGAGTTTTGATTTTAAACTGTAAATTTAATTTAAATGATGCCAGAGCGTATCTTCAGTCCAAGGCTGTTTCTTGAACTGCACCCTCAGGTAGGGTGACCTGAAAGAGAAACAGATTACAGAGGCTGTGGACTGAATTCCAGAATTGAATTTGGGTATTAGATTTTTCCTTTGATAAATTCTATTAGTCCTACCAAATAAATACATCAGGCTACAAAGTCTATTAGTTACATGCTTTGGCGCGGACTGCCAAGGACTCAGGATCGATTCTTTATGATGGATTTTGACTGCAGCTTCTGAAAAGTAATGTTTAAAAGTATTCGCTTGAAGATCGGTGCTAAGTCGTGTCACAGACATTACTGGTATCAGCCGTGCAAAGGAGGGCGTCCCAGCAGAGGAGAGGCCACAGGGCAGCTGGGGGAAGCGTCGAAAGTTTCATCGCAGTAAGACACTTAAAATTAGATAGTCCAAAGCACAGTGGACTAGTTGGTTGGTAAAAGACTTGCAGAGTGTCATAGAGAGTTGCATTTCAGAAGAAAACTGTGATTTATTTTTTTAAAAACTAGTCCTCTGCTTACCTTTTAAGAGGAGCAGTGTAGTTCTGGCTTAAGGAAGAAGGATCTTTGGAGAGGGGCCTTTGGTAACTGGGAACGCTGAGCAGTGGAGGAAGCGCTGGGTCAGTTTGTCTCCTTTCTTATTGTAAAGCAGTTTGTTAATACCGCTCCTCCAAGGGTGCGGTGGGTATGTTGAAACCATTCTGCGAACAATGCTAAGTGGAGGGAGCGTGGGCGGAGCGTGGGCGGATTTATTTTACCAGCCTCCCTTGTCTTTCATGTGGAAAGCAATACTTACCGAGATGCATGTGGAGCATGTTTTCTATGTTCAGCCTCAGTTGCCAGCAGAGATTGAAAGTGCTTGTGAGGAGATGAGCCCAGGTACATGGTGATGCAGTGCCTTTCCCTGTGCTGCTCCATCAAAAGGGAACATTAACCTGATGGAGCACATAAAAACCGAAACTTGGGGGTGTTGGTGGATGAGAAGCTCAACAAGAGCCAGCAATGTGCACTGGCAGCCCAGAAAACCCCTCACATCCTGGGCTGCATCCCCAGCAGTGTGGGCAACAGGGTGGCTCTGCTCTGGTGAGACCCCACCTGGACATACTGGGTCCAGCTCTGGAGCCCCCAGCACAAGAAGGACACGGACCTGTTGGAGCGGGTCCAGAGGGGGCCACAAAGATGACCAGAGGGCTGGAGCCCTTCTGCTGTGAGGACAGGCTGAGAGAGTTGGGGTTGTTCAGCCTGAAGAAGAGAAGGCTCCAGGGAGACCTTAGAGCCCCTTCCAGTATCTGAAAGGGGCTACAGGAAAGCTGGGGAGGGACTTTTGACAAGGGTATGTAGTGACAGGATGAGGGGGAACGGTTTTACACTGAAAGAGGAGATTTAGATTAGATCTCAGGAAGAAATTTGTCACTCTGAGGGTGGTGAGACACTGGCCCAGGTTGCCCAGAGAAGCTGTGGCTGCCCCATCCCTGGAGGTGTTCAAGGCCAGGTTGGACGGGGCTTGGAGCAAGCTGGTCTGGTGGGAGGTGTCCCTGCCCATGGCAGGGGGTTGGAATAAGATGGTCTCTAAGGTCCCTTCTAACTCTAACCAGTCTATGATTCTATGAAACCTCCTAATCCTTAGACCTGGGGTGTTCTAGCTCTGAGTATCGATGGGTCTGGGAGCAAGCTGCAGATCTCAAGGTCAGGTGTTGTATGTCCTTTTGTCCAGCTCTAGCGCAGTGCTTAAAGTTGGTGTCATCACACAGGAATTTCTTTGTCTGTATCTCCAGAGCACTTGTGACTCGGTATTTGGCATCAGTGCTTAGCTCTCGTCGTTGTCTTGCAGTGGCAGAGGCTTTTAGATGTGCACAGCAAGGGTCAAACAGTGTTGAGCCAGCAGAAAGACCATTTTTATAGGACGTAGTAACAGGTAACTGGCAAACAAAGTAATAAAAAGTCAAGTAGGGAAATTGAGTGGAGCTAAATGCTGACTTAGGTAGTTTGGAAAGTGTGAAAATCTCTCATTCAACCCTTTGAAAAACAGTGGGCTGCTGGAAATGAGCATTGATCTCTTGTGCTTCATGCAGGATGGCCAAGGGAGTCAGTGTCATAATCTCGTCTGCGCTGGCCCGACGTCCCACCCTCCAGGCGCTGCTGCTGCCGGCCAGCCCAGGCTGCGTGCCGGCTCCGTGTTGCGCCAGCTCTCCAGCGATTTCTCAGCCCCCGTAAAAAGCTCTTCGTGCTGTCGGGTCTCAGCAAGACCACGTGCAAATCGCCTGGCCACAATCCTTACCGAGAGCGTGGCACAAAAGCCTTGGGGAGCTGTCAGGCGGCAGGCTGAAAGGCCGTTTCTCCAGCACAGGAGTTGAGAGCATCCTTAACCTATGCCAGGCAGTGCTCGGATGCCTCTCTCCCCAAATTCACCCTTGGATGCCAGCAGGCAGCAGTAGCTGCGGTGAGAAGGCTCCACTGAGTGCAGTGCATAGCAGAGACCAGGCGTTAATGCGTGTCTATGTGATTCTGCAGGAAAAAACATGTTAAAAATGCAAGAGTTTTGCTGTATTGACCAGTGACCCATGGGGAGCCTGTGCTTTGACGCAGGAGCACTTAACCCCTGACCTCTCGGCTCTCCAGGATGGTTTAATGTTTTATTTCAAGCAGTTCTCCTTTCCCGAGAGTGATTTGAGAACAGGCCTGCGGGCTGAACCAAGGTGGTTGTTAAATGGCATCAGCCGGCCTCTGGATGGCATCTGGGAGGTTCTCTGAGTGGCCGGCGCACCTATCAAATGTGGTTCTCCAGAGCATTTGGACTGAAGGTGATGGGAAAGACTGGGACCTGAGGCAAGTGGTCCCATCTCCGCAAAAGATTGCCATGGGGGGTGTCAGCAGGAGGGGGTGAAGACCCTGCAATGGCAGAGGTAAGAGGAGGAGGTGATGTGAGTCTGTGAAGCTTCATATCCTCTTCCAGAATTGCTGGCTCCAATCGGAAGAACTTGGGGATATTCCTGTTTTCTGGAGGCTTCCTCATCCTCCCTCCTTACAGCTCCAAGAGCTGTGGCTCCCACAGCCTGGCCGTGTGCATGGTGGGAAGGTACGTGATGTAGATTTTCTCTTGGCCATGCCTTAGACCTCCCTGGAATGGTCTCTTTGATCGCTGGATGGGAGAGCAGAACGGGCAGGGGGAGCCAGTTCTACCTGTGAATTTTTCTCCTAGCATCCTCTAATGCCCTGCAGTCTCCACAGCAACGTGAAATGGTCCAAATCCTTCCTCTGAGCCTGGGCTGGAGGCCACTCCGGAGGCAGAAACCTCTCGCAAGCTGGCTGCCCGAGACCGGGAGCGTCTCACCATGCTTTCATTGCCCCAGAAGGCACCCTCAGCCCTTCCTCCTCCTCCCCTGCCCCCTGCAAACAGGTTACGTGGCGGGCAGCCTGTCTATCCTCCAGCTGGAGATGGCGTGGATGTGCAAAGCACCCTGTGGGGCAGCCCCACACATCACCTGAGTCCGTCCCTGCACAACTGCGGCATTTCTCCGCCTGACTGCGTAGCCATCGGGGAAGCACCCGAGGCTTTGAAGGTGTTTGCTCTTTGCTTTGAACCTTCTGCTCACGCCAGCTGTTGTGTGTTGCTCTTCCTTCCAGGTGTTCAGAGAGAGGAGAAGGATGTGATTGCCTCCGGTACCATGGAGGCTGCCTCCCACGCAAAGCCCGGCAGCTTCTGAGACTGTGACGTGCCATCAGCTTTAGTGGGAGCTGCAGGGTTTCTTCCATCCGAGGAAGTGGCAGACATATTTCCTGCGAGAAAGGAAGCTGTTCGTTATGAGGATGAAAGGTACTTTTACTTAGCGTATAAGCCGCGGTGATTTTGGCAATCTGTGTATAGCTGTAAAGCTGATGAGAGGCATCTCTGGTGCCGTAGCCTTGAGAAGGTCCACGTTAGCAAAGCCTGCTGGCTGGCAGGCACTCTTACAACTGCTTTCCCCCAGCCGGCCAAGTTCTGTATCCTAAATTTCTAGGGAAGGGATGCCATGGAGGAGGCTGGCTGTCCTGCAGGACACGTTTGTTTGCTGACTGCACAAGATCCCGCGGGCTGTGTGCCAGATGTTCTCCTTCTACTGGGAGAAACAAATACCAGCTTGAACTGTTTTGAAATTCTCCCCCTGTCAAACTCAACTGCTGTAATGTCTGCGGGGCTGAGGGGGCTTTTTTTGTTTGGCTGCTCACGCTGGACAGTGTAGATGAGGGGTAAGGAAGATGCCGTTGTGACCGCATTGGATTGAATATCCCTTCTGGGTTGTATCGTAGCAATTCTTTAGTGTGTCCGCCTGCGAGGTCTCCGAGATGAAGGGGTCTGTCTAGCAACAGCAGGCTTAAAATATAGGAAAATCTGGTCTGTTGGATGGTGTCAGGGTGGATTTATTTATTTATTTATTTAGCTGAAAACACAGCTGCTTCAGAGAAAATACCTGCAGGGAGAAAGTGGTGGAAGGTAGACATTGGCTTATCTTTGAGATGTTCAAGCGTTCTCTATTTTTATAGACTATATAATCAGTAAGGGATGTGGGACTGGACTGAGTCCATCTAGCAGCGCACAACTTTACTGGTATATTTGAAATATCTTTACGAAGACAGACAGAAGTTCCTGCTTTCTGAGCAGAGGGAGGGAGGGATTGATTCCCTGGGTGGCTGCTTTGTCTCAGTGCTCCCTGCGGAGCCGCTGGGAAGGGGACCAGGAGACCTGCAACTCCTTCTCTGGAGCTGGGCTTGATGCCCCCCAGGACGTGCCTTTGAACAGGGAGCAAAGGGAGGCGGTCCTGAAAGCGATCTAGTTGAAAGGAGACGTTACAAGGTGGGCGGCTTGTGTCGCTGCACCCGGGGTGTCTTTGGGAAGAGGGAGTTGTTTTTCTGTGTGTTTATGGGGTTTTCCAATTTCTGCAGCAGAGACTGGCCCGAGAAGAGAGTGGAGATGGTTCTCTCGGGGCTGGCACTGCGTAATCAAATGGAAAGTGAGTAATAAGCATTTTTCTCCAGTGTGGCGGGTTGGCAGGGAATAATCCTGCAGCTGGTGCAGGTGCTGATGGAGGAATGTCGGTTGGAAGGGACTTCTGGAGGGCATCTCGCTTAACTCCGGCTGAAAGGGCCAACTCCAAAGTCAGATGAGATTGTTGTGCAGGCAAACATAACGCCGCCTTTTTCTGCAGCGGCTCCCCTTCTGTGGGTTTTTGGGCATGAAAAACTATGTGAATTATTATATGAGGTCAGTAAAGTCTAAAGGTGAATTTGTGCTCCATCATAACGGGAAAAATGCATCCTTTTTTTTTTTCCTCCGCTCAGCAAATGTACTTCTTGGTGTGCAGCTCTTTTTCTGGGGATGCTAAACCCTATTTCGGGGAGGGTTGGGGGGAAGGGTCCTGGGTGTCACTTTTTGGTATCCATTCCTTTGATAGAACGGGTTAATTTGCTTTACAGGCTTTGAGATTTTGTCTTACCCTGTGAAGAAGCGCACTTGTGGACACGAGCTTTCAGCAGGCAAGAGGAAGGTGACGTTCCTCGTTCACATCATTGGAGAGCGGCTCACTGCCACGTCAGAAAAGAAATAAACTGCAGGCAAAAGCCATGGTCCAGCTGTTCTCTGCCAGGACACCTGTATGGTGCTTTGTGGTTTTTTTTCTGGGCTGGATTTTGTTTTTAACGCTGGCTGGTGACACAAGCTTGGAGCAAATCGCTGGAGTTCAGTCCAGCTGCTGAGAATCAAAGCCAGACTGGGGACGTCCCGGGGCGATGTTGGGACTGAGCTCTTGGGTATCACAGCTACTCCGCTGTGTATTTTGTATATTTTGTGCCCTCTGCTGTCTCCTTGTTCTGAAGGGTGAATACCGAGAACACTGCAGACTGTGCTACGTTGATGAGGCATCCTGCATTTTTCAGGATGAAAAGACCTACAAGTCAAAGATGAGAAAAGTCCTTGTATTTTATTTTCAGGCCTATTTGCTTAAGTTTATTTTCAAAAATAGAGAATGCTTGAGTTTTCTATGACTTAAAATCATTCATGGGGGGTTGAATCTTCCCCAGAAATAGGTTTTACTATCCAGCAGAGCACTACAAATTGGCTATTGCCCGCTTTTGGTGTAGATGGTGCATTTTTTTTCCTGTGCTGTCAGTTCATATTTTCACAAGGGACTTAGCCATTGGCTTATTTTTGAGATGTTCAAGCATTCTGTATTTTTATAGACTATATAATCAGTAAGGGATGTGGGAGTGGATTGAGTCCATCCAGCAACGCATGACTTTACTGGGGAGCGGGTCTCCTGCTGGTAGATTTGAAATATCTTTATGAAGAAAGATGGAAGCTTCAGCACAGAAATTATGATTTATCTTTTTTTCCCCACGAAGGACTTCTTAGAATTTTTCCTTCACTTTAAAGAGATGTTAACATTCTCTGCTGTGTTATTAGATGGCTAATTAAAAAGCACAAGGGGACAGGACCATGCAAAGCTCCAGTCTTTGAGACAGTTGGTGTATTATTTTTGCTTGTACTGCAATTTCAGGAGCAAGTCCTCTTTGTTGTCTACTTGTATATAGATGATGCTGGTCTGTATGCGCTGCTTGGTTTTTACTGTGCAGAGCTAAATAAAAATGCATGACTTGGTATCTTTTTGGGTGGGGGCCTTTTTTTTTTCCTTCTAAAAACTCTAGGCGGGGGAGGCTGCAATTTTCATTTCTACAATAGGTTTCAGCCTGACGCCTACTATCTCGTGTGTTTTGGCTGGGGCCAGGGGGAGGAGGGGATAGTGGGGGCAACTCTCAAGGAGTTGGGGTAACTCTGAAGGAGTTGGGGTTTCTTATTTCTTTTTTTAATTTTTTTAAATTTATTTCTTATTTTTTATTTTTATTATTATTACTTTATTTTAGGTTTGTCATGGTGTGTTTTACTCGAACAGACTTAGAGTAGGTGTTTCCTTGTGGAGAGGAGTGTGCCTTCATCCGCGTCCGTACGTCATTCTGTACTTGAACTGTACCAAGCTAAAAGAGATCATGCACTTGGGGTAAGTCATCTTTTCTTTTGAAGCTTCTCCACTTACCTCTTGAATCGCAGCACCACGAGAAAGCATAGAGCAGTTCAAACAAAACATAAAACACTGAATAAAAGCTTTCCGGCAAAACAAGAACAGACGTGGATTCTCCTTGCTCTCTCTTCACCCCTGGAGAGCTACACAACAGCTTTACACTCACAGCTATACAGCCCTTGCAGGCTGATAGACAGAAACGGTCCAAAATATAAACTACTTGATGTATCTTATGTAGTAAGTAATACATGAGCTCACAAAAGTCCCACCCCCTGAGCTTAAGTGATAATTAATCAATTAGTTAATTAAGCAAACTGCTACAGCTGTGGCTGCAGGAGCTAAGCTGTAAAGTACGTCTCCAGACCTTTGTCGTTTTGCCATTTCACTCTAAAATTTGCCTGTGCTTTGCTACAGAGCAACATGAGCAAGCTTTAACTGCAGACACACGAGCATGGTAACTTAGTTTTCCTTCAGCCAATAAGAAAAAACAGCAGCTGAGGTTTTTTTCCAAGTCTTCTTCCTTGGATCCTCTCGCAAAGACAGGGTAGATGCACAACTTCAGGCTGACTCCTCTGGTTGCAGCTTCCAAAGGCTTCTGTAACAAAAAGGTTTGTTGCAGCATTAATTTAAGGCAGAACTATGGTGCAATGACAGCATAAAGCAAAAACTTTCAACTCCAAAAAAATTACTTTCAACCCCCCCAAAAACCACAACTTTCAACCCCCCCAAAAACTTAAACACATAATTACTGGCCATGTGTAGGACACTATGAGATCTAAGACAAGTATTTTGAATTTAAAGATAAGCTAAATTGGTTTCATTGTAATAAGAGATTTTAAGAATAAAACTTTCTATTGAGGTGACGTGGCTGGGGCCCAAGCTGTAG
The DNA here is from genome assembly GCA_008921705.1 of Burhinus oedicnemus. Lineage (NCBI taxonomy): Eukaryota > Metazoa > Chordata > Aves > Charadriiformes > Burhinidae > Burhinus > Burhinus oedicnemus. The sequence goes on along the minus strand of VFFE01007073.1, from coordinate 24,289 downwards.
TTAAAACCCAGCCACCTCCTTCAAGCCTGTCACTTGAGCCGTGCCACAGCTTGGCCAGGTCACTCTTTCAGACAAATTCAGGCACTGGGTGGGGTTGGTCCATTGGGTTGCAAATAGTCTCCCAGTGAGTAGGGAACAGCGCTTCCCACATCCATCAGATGCCACTAGCCCACAGGGGAAAAAAAACCAACCCAAAACACAACAAAACAAATTTTTTTCCACCTTTGCATCTCAGTGACAGTACTCACCAGGTGATGGAGCAGTTGAAGTAACATTGCAGGCAGTCAGGTCACCAAAAAAAAAAAAAAAAAAAAAAAAAAATAAATCCCAAAAAAAAAAAAAAAAAAAAAAAAAAAAGAGATAACAAACA
>VFFE01007073.1:7620-20236 GCA_008921705.1 Burhinus oedicnemus | reverse complement strand
CTAAGCCTCGTTTCCTCCTCTTATTTACTAAAATATTCCAATTAGGTTACAAGTTGAACCCTAACAGACGTGCTGTAAAGGGCAGAGCAGCCCCCCTCTGCTTGCCTTCCTGGCTGGGAAGCCCAAAGCTCAGAGGAGAGCCCTGGATGCACGCTGACCTGCCAAAGCCAAGAGCCCTGGAGAAGGAAGGAGCTGGTCCTGAAGGTCTCCAGGATGATATGGTCTCGGAGGAACACCTCTAGGAGGGCACAAAGGGCTCCAGCAAAGATAGCCATGGCCAGCAGGGAATGGAGGTGGTGGTCCAGCGCACCATCGCTGTAGTCATGGAAACAGAAGAGCAAACCTGCCAAGATTCACACTGCATTAGAAGAGGATGCTCTAGGATTTATTTATTTATTTATTTATTAAATAAATATCTGAAAACTGAGATTATGCTCCAGGTCTTGCTACAATCTGCCTGGTGGGAAGAGCCAGACAGCAAACAGCCTGCTGTTATCTTCACTCTGCAAGGACCACGCAGCCCCCTGTGCCTGCTCTGCCCGCAGAGCAGCCCCTGTAACTGTGAGGATCCCTGTGCCCCGGCCGGGGCCGTAGGGCTGTCAGGAGGAGCACAGTGATGGGCACCTTCAGCTCAGAAGGTGGCAGGGAGCTTTGTATCAGGGTTTGTCCTTCTGTGCATCCAACCAAGGTGGGGGGACAACAATTTATTGCGACTCCAGAGAGAGCCAGCTGCTTGCCACCAGGAGAAGCACACATCTCTACGGCCTCGTGCGTCCCCTGTGCACCCAGGGGATCCAGCCATGGCCGGATTCATATTTGGAAAGGAGTAGGGAGGAGGTGCCACCGCATATCTGCACACCCTCCAGCTCTGGCTGCTTGCACAGCACCTCGCCATCCTCAGGCACCTCGCCATCCTCTAAACAGCCCAGGGATTTTGGGCTGCTGCACATGGGTGACACTCCCAGCACATCCCCTGTCCCATACTCCATACTCTCCCGGGTACCGCGTGTAATTCACCTTCAATGAACAGAGCCACAGACAGCGCGAGACGATCTAAGCCGAGCGGCAGCTTGAGAAAAGAGTGTGAGACGTCCACGATGCCGGAGAGAAGGAAGAAGACGTACATGGTGGTGTAGTGCCAGTGGGTGAGGTCTGTCCAGCTGTGCATCTTGGGGCTGTACAGCTGCAGGTGGGGACCGGTGGGAACAAACTGCTCAACCAATATCCCTGGGCAGAGAGCAGAAAGGACAAGCCTGCAGGAAACCTTTGTTTGCAATGGTGAAGTCATAGTGCTATTTGCCCAGAGGAACAGTAGCAAGGTCCCATCACAGAGTGCTCCACCAGGGTGTCCTCAAGCCCTCCTACACCATCCACAGCTGTCTCCCACCACAAACAGCCCCAGTTCTTGTGGGAGAGAGTGCCTGCAGTGCCAGTAGATATTGGAGCAGAGACTTATTATCATCTCTTACCTGCTAGAGCAAAGAAAGCTTTGACCGCCCCTTCAAAGACTTCCATGCGCTGGACCCCATAGCTTGGCTGTCTCTCGGCATTGGCTTTCCACCTGAGATACTTCAGAGGGTATCGCACAGACCACCAGAGACCAAAAATGGAGAAGAAGGTGCCCCGGAGGGCACTGCCGAGGAAACTCGTCGGCATCGGGCTCACTTGCTGGACCTGCAAGGACAAACGGTGCCTGGGGACCGACTCAAATTATCCCCAAGAGAGATGTCGGGCTCCTCGCTTGCTCAGTGTCCTCGGGGAGCCGCATCCCAAGAGAGGGGGCGTCCACAGCACGGCTCTGCCATCAGCTGCAAACACGGAGTACCAGAGATGTGACATCACCTTGGAGAAGCTGCCACTGTGTGCCACTGTACCTATGTCTACACATATATATCTATGTGGTTGCACGCATGCAATCATCAGGACTTCATCATGCCAGAGAAAAAGACATCAGTGCCCAAGAAAGCGTTAACAGCTACATGCTATTAGAAGAGGAACCATAACAAAATTTTTGCTAATAAAAAGCAACATGACAATTATTTCCTCAGAACATAAACTCCCTCCAAACTAGATAATTACCAGGGTGTGAAACAGCAGCTCCAGCTAGCCAAGGCTTTGCTGGGCCCTACCAGCCGCGCAACAGGAGGAGGAGGCAACCCAGAAACCATTACCATTTCCAAAAGGAGTCTCATGCATATTCCCCACAACCTTTGTGTCACACACGAGCGGTGATTTCACACAAGGGAAAGAGATTTCATCTCCAGCAGGAAGAGCTCGAAGATTAAAGGCATGAAAATTGCCTTCACGCTAAGCCAGACCAAGGCCACCAAGTACCAGCAAGGATGGAGAGGAGCAAAGGTATGGCAGTGCAACTGGCTGCCACGTGCAAAGTTATATCCCACAAAGTATTTGGGCCCATACTCAAACTCTTGGAAAAAAAAACCCAGAGCAGCAAGCACAGAAAGGAATAAATAATGATCTGAATGCTTACAGCAGTGAGCTTTTGATGTTATCTTGGGATGGTCTTGTTTCCTCCAGCAAAATTTCTCTCTTTGCTCTCTGTACGCACCTACCACCTAAGGACGTCTCACCCTTTCCTTCCTCGCAGGCTTTCTGGCCCTTTTCTACAGCTCAGATGTAGATACAAGAAGGCATTACTCACCCCGAAGCTACCACACCAACTTGCCCTTGCATCACAAATCACATCCTCGCTGTGTTTATAAATACCAAAGCAAATTGCAGAGGCTGGATGAACAACTCCAGCACGTTCTTCGAGTCCTCCCACACTAGAAAGTAATTAGGTACTGCAAAATAAGGGTAGGATGTGGCGTGGCAAGTGCCTTAGGTGAGGGAGAGCTCTGCAAGACATCCCCGGTTGGGTTTTGGCTGCAGAACTGGAGTCAGTCAAGCTGGCTCAGCCCTGCGTGGGCAAGTGCTGGGTTTGGGTTTAGAGACTGTCGTCATCCATTGCATCTCCAGGACACAGGTAATCTGGGGAAAGGCTCAAAGCTGTTTACACCGTGTTAAGGTTTCCTTTTGGGAGGGAAGTTGGCTGTTTAGTACAGCCTTCCAGGTTAGATGAGAAACGCCCCATCCCAGGAGCTGGTTCAGGGATCGGTGATGGCTTTCTGCTCCATTTTGGATGCCTACATTAGGGTGAGACGGCTCATGCCCCATGTCTTTCCCAATTACAGGCTGGACACCCAGTTCGGGGCACATATCTTCCCTGCACAGGCATCCACACGCTGCTGTGACTAAAAACAAACACTATTAGAGCACATTTAAGCAGCACACAATTGCACGATATATAACCAAATTTTACCATTGTTCTACAGGGACTGTGACTACAAGAGCAACAGCCTGAAGCTGGAGTCAGGAGTGTACCCTCATCAAGATACATAGCAGAAGTGTTAATCTGACATGCTTAATTGGAGGACAGCAGAGATATCCCAGTGCCCAGGCATCAAAAATGACAACTGACACATCCCGCCTGCCACTCCAGAGGCTGCTCCAAGCCACAACAGCATCCAGCTTTAACCCAGGGATTTATCACCCTGAATCCACTGGACGTTCCCTCTTCACCTTAGGTACCAGCAGCCTCCAAATCACTCTGATTCAGGGCTGTGCCTGGGATATCGTACCCCAACCATCCCTCTCCCCAGCAGAACAGGCACTCCTCTTCTTCTTTTTGGTGCTGGGGACCCTTTTGCTCTGTAACCTCTCAGCAGCCCAATTCAGCAAGGCTTTTGGTCGTTGTCATGAGTCCCCTTTGCTTGCCACCACCCGGACACAGCCCTTCAGCATCCACCACATATCCTGGGACATCTCCCACTTAGCCAAGATGTCCCAAAACCACCCTTCTGTCAAGCAGAATCTTGGATGTAACCCACTTGAAAAAACCACCTTCTTTTACAAAACAGCCACTATTTTGCAGAGAAACCAGACCTGTTTCCAAAGCAACAGTCCACTTGCACAGCTCATGTATTCAAGGCACAGCAAAACAACCCCCTCCGCATCCCCACAGCCCCTTGACCAGCCCACCGAGCCCAAAACCCAATACCTGTCACCCGCTGGCTTCCACCTCCCCAGCATTTGAGTCCATGCTCACGTAAAAGCTGATTAAGCTCCAAGTGAGCCGCAGCCGGGGAAGAGAGCACCGGTTGAGGAGAGGCACCCGGCTTATTTATTTTTCCTGCAAGCTAGTTTGTCTGTCAGAGGACATGAAATACAGCTGCAGTCAGAAGTTATTACCTGAGCTGCCCTTCTCCCTCCGCAGTTTCTAGGCTGCGATGCTTTTGCTTAATAGCCATACGGGAGCTGCCTGCTCTCCTTACAGTGCCTTGCACTGACTGCTCGCAGCCTGCCTGAGCTCAGTTCTGGAAGAAAGGCATTTCTGCCCAATTTCCAGGCTCTCTCCCCAGAGCCATCGCAGCTCTGGGTCCGTCATCACCAATGGTTTCGTCTCCACTTGTTCCTGCTGATGCAGGGGGAATCGGCGCTACCGGGAGGATGCTGTCCATGTGGACACACAAGTATCCCCTACAAGCACCCACGGGTGCAACCATCAGCCTGGCAGGGAGAGCAGCATCCCAGGACACCCAGCCTGAACGCACCTGGCCATGGACATCTGGAGGGTCATCTCTTTGTGGATCCTCCTCCATCCTTGCTACCCAGGCACATCTCTCTTGGGCCAACAGCCCTCACCTAACAGAACAGGCACAAGCTCCCTCTGCTGCCAATCCTCTGCCACGATGCATCTCCAAAACCTGATAACCTCCCCCCTGCCCAGAAAAAGAGCTAAAGCCACAGATTGCCAGCAGGCTGCCTCCATCAGCACCGCTTCCACCAGCATCATTGGTGGCCACCATCACACTAAACCTTTGCCTTGCAGAGATGGACTCTCCCCACATCCCTTCTTCCCAGGCTCAAGCAGCCACGTCCATCCCATGCACAGCTGCTCACCAATGTATTTCTCTCTGCGGGTAGGAGAGTTTACCTGTGACTCCTGCCTGTCCTTCTCCCTCTCCAGATGTGGCAGCAAGGAGGGGTTATTACTCAGAAGAGGCAGATAAAGGGAGAAGCCACCACGGGGAGGTGGCCCTCAGACAGGATGTTTAGAGCTGAACATCCTGCGGGCCAGTTCAAGGCGCACTGAGTCAACTGGCTTTCACAACCTGGGACACGTCGTGTCTGCTATTAAAAAAAAAAAAAATCATCCCAGAGTTTGCCACAAAAATCAGGATGAGCAGCCAATCCCCGTTCCCATGGCAACCACATATATTCAGTTATTATGTTGGGTTGTTTGGATGACTGGGGAAGGAGCCAAGAAGAGACAAGGCATCACCAGACATGGCCAGGCTCTGCCAGAAGGGCTCTGAAATCTCTAAACTGGGTTGCCAGGTACACGATAACCCTTTTAGGGGAGTCTGGCCTTATAAAAGGTGCCTGTAGGCAGGAGATTTTGGGCCAGAAGCTTGCAAACCAGAGTGGAGCCGTTGTGAGGTCCATCTCCCAGCCCACAGCAGCCAAGAGGAAGGGGCTGATGGCCCTCTGTCCCCAAACAGACGGGTTGGCAGGACACAGCAGCCTGTTTCCACTCCTTTTTACCTATCTGATATTTGATGCCACCCAACAGCAAGCACCCACAGACACAAAGCCAGTCCTGATCTGCCACACATCCCACCGGCGATGGCTGCATGTCCAGCCTTAGCACCTCACTGGCTGCGTAGATGAGCGACTCAAGTGCCTCAAGGCAAATAAATACCATGGGCCATCCCAGTGTCACCATCTCCCTCCAAAGCACCAAGCTGATGGTGCTTTTTGCATGCTCAGGAGCACTGCCCAAGCCTCCAACCACCCGAGGACCACTAACAACCGCTCCATACGTTCCCAACCCAGTGACTGGGACCCTCTCCAGGTGGCAACCACACGCACATAACTCCTCATGCCACCAAAACCACCCCAAGCGAGGCCGCAGGATAAGCCATGCCTAGCCCTGCCAAGAGCCACACACGTGAGCCAGCACCCCCGGGGAAGACCCAAGGCTGGAATAGCATGGAAGCAAACCAGCTTGTACAACCTTCCCCAGGGTGCTGGGCTGTTCTCCAGCACAGCCATAAAAACCACCAAGCCATAGCCAGGAGCTCTTTTATCCCCATTATCTCCATATCAGCGGTAGCAAGTAGGAGGAAGGAAGGAAAACAAGAAGCTAGCTGTGCTGCTGCTGTACACCCATCGCTGCTTACCTCCAAGACGGGTTGCAGAGGGCTGAGGACACATGCAAAAGGGTCCTGTAACAGCAGGGAAGCCCAGAAGCAGCAGAGGGGCTTCCACAAACACAGGCAGCTTCACGTGTTACCATGTTAAGCCCAAGCACAGAGAGAAACGCAACACCCATAGGAGCTCTATCCTTGCAGACCAACCCCTAAAAATAATACAGCAAATACCTTTCTTGCTGGAAAAAGAGCAGCAGCACCTTCAGAGACCTCTTCACAGCTGGGTTGTCCTTTCTGCAACCACCCAGCTCAACAAACCGTTACCCCAAAGGGCAGCTTAGCACAAAGCTACTTCCCAAGCGGGATGAGCTGAGACTCTGGAGAAAGTGGGGAAAACGCAAGCCGGGAGGGCAGCAGCTGGAGGGAGAGGGGAGGGAACGAGTCCCATCTGAAATCAATCTGCTCAGGGACTGAAGGTGCCTTTTTTCCACAGAGCTTAAAGGGCTGCAAAGAATAAAGCATGTGGAGAAAGGTTTCTATGAAAAAGGCAACTCATACTCAAGTACCTGCCAATCAGACAGTGGGAAAAGTTGTAGATGCATGAAATGGTTGAGGAAAGGGGGTTTCCAGCCCTTTAAACCATCCCTATGATAAAAAAGAGGATAAAACTGTGACAAATGGTTGGGAGCAGCAGCCCGACGAGGGGACACCTGGAGAAAGGATGCCCCCACCTCCCTCCCCACCCTAGATCAGGTCACCCACACACCACACATGCAGAAATCACTGCAGGCACGAATGGATGCAACTCCATCACAGTTCCTTAGCTGCAAACTGCTGAGACATGGAGAAGTATTACGGGATTGTACCAGCAGATGCCTGCCCTCCTCTTCCTCCGAGGGAGTCAGACCTCTGTCCGACCCCCTCCAGCCCCTCTAATGTTCTCAAGCTAAAACTTGAACTGAATTTGTTGGGGTTTTTTTCTTCTTTTTCATTTTTTTCTCAGCTGTAACCGCAACATCCTCTCCCTGAAGGTTCATCATCAGCCTCGGTGCTAATGAAAAAATGTGATAATGTTTGCCTGCTTCCTGGGGGTGGTGGGAGGCACAATCTAATTAAAGGTTTGCCAGCAGCTCGAGTGCTGCAGATGGATGGTTGTTCGGGAAGTGCAAAGTATTATTATTATTATTATTATTATGATGATGAATGCTAACACCAGCTTTCATAAACAGGCAACAGAGGAGGTGAAGCAGGTGGTACAAGCATAGGCAGGGCTTGTTCTGCTGCCTACACCATCATTTCAGCCTTACATAAACGTGGCCCTGAAGGGTGGCAGCGGTGGATCCCATCTCTGCCCAAGAAATGAGTGGTTCGTGATGGGCTCTGCCAAGACGTTTGTCTGCTTTTGGGAGTGGGGAGGTGTTGGCTGGGTTCCTTCATAAGAGGAGGTTAGATATCACCACTGGGATGCTCAGCAGCTCCATCCTGCCTCGCCTGGGCAGGTCACTGATTTCAGGACGGCCGGCAGCCCCCACCCTTGAGCGACACTGTCCAACAGCAGCAGGCTGCAGTTACACCAGACAAAAGCCATTGCCCAGGGCAGCACAGTCCTTTTAAAGCCAGCTGTGGATATGGCTACAAATATACCCCCAGTTCTCTCTGGCTGCACGGCCAATGGGTCCAGTACAAGGACCCTAGCTGATAATTCAATTTGTATGGTGAAAAACATAATCCAGGCCTACTGGTTGATACTAAGGTTGTGTTAAAAGCAATACTCGACTTAGGACTGTCCTGGTATATCTGTCACATAAGAAATAAACATGAGGCTGGCTTATGATTGCACCTCACTATATAATAAATCATCTCTGGACCAAGGACTGTGCACCCAGCAACCTGCATGCCCTTTTTTGGGTACCTAGGCTATTTACAAATGTGGGTTTTTAGCTAAAATGAAAATCATAGAATCACAGAATCATAGAATGGTTTAGGTTGGAAGGGACCTTAAAGATCACCTAGTTCCACCCCCCTGCCCTGGGCAGGGACACCTCCCACTAGACCAGCTTGCTCAAAGCCCCGTCCAACCTTGCCTTGAACACCTCCAGGGATGGGGCAGCCACAGCTTCCTTGGGCAACCAATTCTCATCCAGAAATGACCACCACCTCTGTTTTCTTACTTAATCACGGGCTGTATCTCTCCTCCTTCGCTGACCTTCATACCTCGGGAAAGAATGTGCTCCCGAGTAGGAAAACAAATTAGCGAGCACTATACTGACAGTCCTGGGATGTTTGTAGGAGCGGGGAGTTAATGAGGCAGACAGAAACTATTCCAGACACTGAGTGCTACAGAGAGGAAAAGCCTTTCATGGCCATGTAGTGACAAGGGACAAAGAAAATCTTGGGGTGAAAGCGGACACCAGCACAGGGAAGAATTAAATCAACCCTCTTCCACCTTCAAAAGCAAGGAGTGCGTTTAAAAACCGAGGTCAGCTTTAACCTGCCTGCCCTTGGATGGAAACAACCTCTGATTTTTGGGGGGGCAGCAAGGAGGAGGGTGGCTGCAAGGTGACCGCAACCTTAGCCAGCCTGGGGGAGGTTCCCTCACGTCCAGCACCAGCTTTGCCACCCGGTGCTGCCCTCACGTGGCTATTTAATGGGAATGGTGATGTTTGGTCTTTTTTTTTCCTAAAAGAAAAGAATCCAGAGTAGACCAGAAATAATCCAGAGCACAAATTAAGCTCGGTTTCCGTCCTGCAGCACTCCAGATAACTCAGTTTGTCAGCTTGCAAATAGGGTTTTCCCAGTGTGTTTGGGGGCGGGAGCCTGCAAAACACTCTTGCCCAGGTTGCGTCTCATTGCAGCAGCATGAGGAATTTGTGCTGTTTAGAAAAACAACCCCGCTTGGCGAAAAAAAAAAAAAAAAAAAGAAAAAAAAGGCATCTGCAAAATGCTCACCATGTTCAGTGGTTACAACTTACTTAAGTTACAAATGCATTTACGGAGACGTATTGCTCTGCTGCTTCATTCTCTTCACACCGAGCCTGTCTGCAACCTCCCGCTCTCCAGCCCTGCGAAATAAACCAGCTCAGTGGTGGAAATACAGGAAAGCTGGCATTCAGGGAAAGCTAGTTAGTCTTTAAAAGCTAGTTAATCTTTACAGCACTGTTAATAAGCAATAAAATCCGAGCTATAGCCCCTTAGTCTGCAACAAGCTCTTTGCGCAAGGGGAAGGGGTGTTAAAAGATGAGTTTTGCCTTCCATGGGTGTGAGCCCGCGATCGCAAATGCTGGGACCTGCCCGTCGCTGCTTTTCTGTTCATGAGCTGAAAAATCAGCTGCCATCCATCACCCTCCGTTAGCCAGCAGCGAGAAGACTCCAGTGCAGAGCATCCCTCCAGCCCCAGGATCTGAGACATGAATGGTTGCAGTTCAGCTTGCACTGGTGTTTATTTTTTTAATATATATATATAAAAAAAATCTTTTTTTTTTTTTTTTTAAATCCCAGTACTCACTACTGGCATATTTTCCTCCTATCTAGGAGGTGACATTTCCACTTTTTGCAAGAAATTAGCCATCACAGGCAGGCTAAAAACAACACGTGTGCCTGTAACATCTCACTTTCAAAGCCGAGGGGTTTATTTTCAATGGAAAACTGGGACGTTTTATGAATCCCTGCTGCTTAGCTGTGTATCTTACAGCCGTTCAGGCTTCACAGGACTGAGGGATGGATTTGTCTAAGCTATTATTGCACACTCTATAATTTATCAGATTTAAATGTAAGGATATCAGCTCAGTGAGGATTTTTATTTCACATTTATTCACTCTTTCAGCCTTTAAGTGAACATGAAAACTGTTAACAAACATGCTCTTTAGTTCAAAGCTTCGGTAATAAAATCTGTGTTGTGCCCAATCAAGCCATGATGTTGCAAATTTCATATAATTTTGCATTTAACATTCTTTTACTCTTCTTCCTTGGGATGACGCCTTGGTCCGGAGGTGCGTGTCCTCAGTCTGGAGGTTTCCCTGACTTCAATCACAGCAGGTCAAAGCCTCCGGGCGCTTGGAAAAATCAGCTGGCCAAAGGATGCTGTCCATCACTATGGAAACACACCTGGGAACCCATAGGGCAAAGCAATCTTGTCCCGTTGGATTTCTGCACTTAATTTTGTTGCTAAAAATCACTGCAAACAGTGCTCGTTTCAGAGATGGAGATACTTGGGTACGGACAGAGGGCAGCTGCCACCTGTGAGCTCAACACGCTTCCCAGCAGCAGAACGGTGGCACCTCTCTCTGCTCTTCCAAACCATAAATATTTCATTAGATTTTAATTTTCTTTTCCTTCTAGAAAATGGATTCTTTGCATATTTGGAGATGGAGATTGCACCCTCTTCACTCTTCGTCAGATCCGTTCAAGAAGGCGGCTTGGGAGCTCGTGTCGCACTTTTGCTGCCGGACTCCGAGATTGATGTAGGGCTCTCCGCTGCCTCTCCTGCACCTCTGGATGCAGCTGGAACACACGAGCAATAAATCACCTTAGCAAAAAAACCCCAGACTAGCGCCTCTCACGAAACTGGGGAAGCACACTTGTAATGAATACACAGAGGGGGAGAAACTATTATAGAGGTCCTAAAACGCTGTTTGGGGGGGACAGGGGGGTTTTATTCTGTATGAAGTATTTGCTTGCATAGACTGGGCCATCCCTGCTGTAGCCCGTGTCTCAGCAAACCACGCAGCATCTCTTAGAGGCTCATAGGCTGTAGGAGCACCCTTGAAAGTGGAATAACGTCCCCTTCCCATCCCCTTGGAAAAGCCATGCCTGGGGCTGGCGATGTTTTAGTCATCAGACAGTGGTGTTGTACCTCTAATAACTCGGTGACTGTCAACCGCTTCAAAATCCTTGCAAGGCAGGGGACAAAGTGTCAGGGGGTCCTGGTAATGCTTTGTTTTCTCTATCAAATTAAAGTTTGACTTCCAGCACCCAGTGCAGAGAAAAAAAAAGTGGCATGACTTCCAGGAGCAGCTTCGGGGGTTCGATTATTTGACTTCTCCATGTTTAATGCTCACAGACACTGTTTTGCATTCTGTGCACTCAACAAATAATGCGCCTGTTTGTTGCCGTGCCCGAACACTTGCAGCAGTCAGGGGCTGCTTATTCAGCTGTGACTTTGTTCTCCAGGATCAGCTGGAGTACGTCTGCATTTCACTCCAGCCATCCCCATCCCTGTCTGCCCACCCCGCTGCTGCCCAAATTCATGCCCCAGCCATACCAGTAAGCAAGAGTGTAGTTTATAGCCAGGACAGCCACGGCGGCTGCCCAGTGCCAGAAGAAGCACATGGTGAGGAACATGATGTTGCCGTGGTCCTCCTCAGCCCACACCGGACCTCCCCATGGCCGGAACAGCACGACCCCGATCTGGGTGGAAAACGCAATTTATTACCTCGGGGGGAAAAAATAATCAATGTACTGAAGGTCTCCAGCACCCCTCTGTCCATCTCGGTTATCACCACCATCCACGTGGTGAGCGAGGGCCTTGAGCCCTGACCAGGACAGTGGTTTCTGCTGAGGCAGTGCTGGCTTCACTGAAGTCCAGCCTTGCAATGAGAGGCCACGCCAAGCAAGTTTGCGCCTCCGGTCTCTCTTTTTCTGTACAATAACCAGACACAATTGTCCCTCTTCATTGCAGACTCCGAACCATCCTTTAAAAACTCCAAATTTCCTGTTTTGCCAGCTCAGCACAGTTTTTAATCTCTGAATTTGAGTTCGCGCAGCAGCCCTGGGGCTGAGAAAGAGGCGGGGAACTCACATGTATTTTCAGCAGCCTAGTTTCGGGAGTGGTTACCTCCAGCTGATTTCTTTGCTTCTCCAACTACTACCAAAGCAAGCAGCTGGCCATATTTTTACTCAGCCATTTTATTGCTTGGTGGGGTATGCATCTTTCCGCTTGTCCTGGTCTGAGCGACACAGGACTAATTTCTTTTCTAATGCTTGGGAAAATTGTACTTTTGGAGGACTCTGGTGTCTGAATTTGTGAAAATATTTACTTTATAGCCAGCTATGGTGTGTGGGTGTCAAGGCCTCAGTGTTTTCAGGCTAGCCAGGTGCAGGGATGAGGAAGAGCGAGACCCGGGCACTTGACCCAAGCTGGCCAACAGGATTATTTCATACCATGAATGTCACATTCAATATAAATTAGAAAGTTTGCTGAGGAGAAAGGCTCTCCCTTGATGGCGGCGATCCAGAGAACTCCTTGCCCTGGTGCCGGATCCCTGAGCCCTTCCCTTCCTCCTGAAGCCGTAGCACTCGCAGTGTCCGACATTCACTGTCCACTGCTGGGAGTGCACAGCTTCCTACTGATATAGCTGGCTGAGTATAATCCTTATATATATCTTTAGATTGGTATCGGGATC
>VFFE01007072.1:1755588-1779625 GCA_008921705.1 Burhinus oedicnemus | reverse complement strand
TCAGAAATGCTAGTAGGAAAAAAAAAAAAAAAACAAAGAAAAGAAAAGTACCACACCTAACACACAAATAAAGCAGAAAATTTAATCAATTAGAGAACTTTGTAGACAGATCTGCTTCACAATTATCTCATGCCTTGCTATGTTGGTTAACAGAAAGTTGATAACAATATCCACTACACTGGTAATACACATTAACAAAAAAATATAAAAACATTTATATCAATAACAACAGACTAAGGAACATTAGTAGGTACTGACTTCTCTTGACTGTTTAAAAAAGAGATTTGTTGATATTCTTTAAAGATATGGTTAGAATGTCAGTCATTAAATAATATGATTGAGACTATTATTGAAAAGCTGAAATAAGAATTTAAGAAAACTGATCCAAGAGAAATGGTGTGCCACTCATTCACCCCAACTAATAAAACATGAGGAAGCAGGCATTTTATTAACTTCAAAACAGAAAAGACTAAGTAGATAAAGGAAGAAAGAATTCCAGCTATTGATAGAAAACTCTGCTATGCATAAGCTATCAGTGAGACCTTGCGTTAAAAAAGCTTAAAGGGACTACTCATTTTCTCTATGGAGATTCTTTCCCATCCTGGTAACACAAACAAACCACAGGAGGGGGAAAAAAAAAAAAAAAAAAAAAAAAAAAAAGTCTCTGGGAAAACCAAAGTTGCCCTTTTCGTTACCGCTTCTCTGCCGCCGATTTCCTTCACCGCCCTGCGGCACGCCGGCAGCGCAGACGGAGGTGCCGGGGCTGACACGGCCGCTCGCCGCCGGTCCCTTCAGCGCCGAACGCCGCCACACCCCGGGCTCGAAGCGAGCCACGGCTCAGCCGGGAGGTGTCCCCGCGACGTGTCCGCGGGAGGGGCGGGACGCCCCCCGGCCACACACACACACACACACACACACACGCGTGGCGGCAGCGGGCGGCGCCGCCAGGTGCGCCCGCCCCGTCGCGGCCCCGGGGGGGGGCGGCCGCGGCTCCTCGCCCCACCCCGCCGCGCCGGGAGCTCGCCGCCCCCCGGCTGAAGTCCGGTGCCGCCGCGCCGCGCCGCGCCGTGCCGGGGGGTGCCGTCACTCGGCGCTTCCAGCATGCTCCTAAGATGGCGGTAGCGGCGGCGGGCGGGGGCGGCCGGGCGCAGCGCAGCGGCTGGCTGGAAGTTTTGGTGCGGGAGCGCTGGCACAAAGTGCTGGCCAACTTGGGCGGCGAGGCGCTGGTGCTGAGCGGCGAGGAGCGCCCCGACGGCGCGGCCCACAACGGCCTGGGCGGCGATGGGGCGGCGTGCCGCGGGGCCGAGGGCGGCGGGGGGGCGGCGGCGGTGCGCACCGCCTTCACCGACCCCCCCGAGCAGGTGCCCGAGGCCGTCTCCAACAAGAAGCGGTGCGTGAAGGTGCTGAAGCAGGAGCTGGGCGGGCTGGGCATCAGCATCAAGGGGGGCAAGGAGAACAAGATGCCCATCCTCATCAGCAAGATCTTCAAGGGGCTGGCGGCCGACCAGACCCAGGCCCTCTACGTGGGGGATGCCATCCTGGCCGTCAACGGCACCGACCTGCGGGATGCCACCCACGACGAGGCGGTGCAGGCGCTCAAGCGGGCCGGCAAGGAGGTGCTGCTGGAAGGTAGGGACCGGGGGCCGGGACGCGGGACGGGGGGACAGCCCGGCCGCCAGCGCGCCCCGGGGCGGGAGGCTTTGGGGCAGGTCGGCTCGGCTGCCAGAGAGGCGGCGGAGCCGAGCCGCGGGATGAAGAGCTGCCCCCCGTGCTGCTCGTACCGCTCCTCCGGGCGTCTTCCCAGCGGGGAGAGTTTTATTCCCCCCTCTCCCGAGCCGCGCCGGGACTCCCGACGGCGTGCGTTAGGGTCGTAGCCCCTCGGGGAGGAATGAGCGGGCTGCGGGGGAGCTGGGCTTGAACTTCCCGTCCTCTTATCAGCCGCCGGAGCCCCCCCGCAGCCCCGTCCGTGCGCGGCCACCAGACCGCCCCCCGCAGCCCCGTCCGTGCGGGGCCGCCGGAGCTCCCCCGCAGCCCCGTCCGTGCGCGGCCACCAGACCGCCCCCCGCAGCCCCGTCCGTGCGGGGCCGCCAGAGCCCCCCCGCAGCCCCGTCCGTGCGCGGCCGCCGGAGCCCCCCGGCAGCCCCGTCCGTGCGCGGCCACCGGAGCCCCCCCGCAGCCCCGTCTCGTCGCGGCGGCGGGTAGGCTCCCAGGCTGAGGGCTCACGGTGGGACCCTGGCCGACCCCCGCCGGGGCGAAGGATCTTCAGGATCTGCCGCCTGGACTTTTCGCGGCTTTTCGGCCCAAGGAAGATAGGGAGGAGTTCGGTGCCGGGAGAGGAGGGGTTAAAGGAGTAAAGGAGCCCCCTCGGGTCAGCTTGGGGGACTTTTCCCGAGCCAACTCGAAATGCCCAAAACCTCCCGCTGTCCAGTTCTTCCTTGCCCTCTTCCACCACCCCACTCCCGACTAGGGAGGAGGGGAAAAAAGAGGCTTGAATGAACCTGGCGGTGCCTCACTGACACATTAACCACCCCTGCAAAGCAGCGGCTTTAGTTTCCTTTCTCAAGGGTGACCGAAACAGTTTTGTAAGAAGTAGCGTTAGAAACCGAGCCCGGAGTAAGGAGCAGAGGTTGGATGCGTGGAGGAGGCGTGGAGGGAGGGTGTCCCCACAGGACGGGTCGGGTGTTCGGGGGGTATGAGCAGACGCAGAGCCAGGTTCCGCAGGACAGTGAGTTCGTGAGGAGAGAGGCGTTCACGGGCATTTAATCCTTGTCTTCTCACAAGCACTAATTTCCTTGCTCCACCTGAGAGAATGAACAGCTTCAGAAATGCCCTTGGCGTGTGTTTGGTAAAGTGATTATGTATTTCACCAGAAGTTCATTTAACCAGAGGTCAGTGGCATTTGAGGCATGCTGCTGCACCTTCTTCCCCTGTGCCATCACCTTCCTCCGAACCAAAAGCGCTCCCACCTCGCTGTGCCTGTAGCCCTTTCGATACCGCACATTTTTTCACGTGTGTCTTTTTGGTACTTATTCTGAGGAGCAAAGGAGATGCACAGCCAACTAGAGCATAAAGTGACGGAAAAAGTTTGAAGGGGAGGGAAGGGAAGAAAATGCCATCCGCAGTAGTGTATGCTGAGAAGCGATTTGGTGTTGTCCACATGACAGTGAAAACTGTGAGGGAGTTAGTGTCCCCTGGGGATTTAAGAAGCTGAGGGCAATTGCATCCCCCCTCTCTGCCCGCCTCGCGCTGCTCGTGGGACCTAAGCGTGTCTCGTCCTCCCTCGCTGCAGCCGAACCACTCACAAAGGTACCTGTGAAGTCGTAATAGGAACTTCTCTCTGAGGTCTGAATGGAGGCTGTTGTACCTAAATTCTGTCACAGGTTTGTTTACGCAGTTTTAGGGCATTCTGGGGTACAGGCCAGGCAACAGCTGACCTTTGGTGGCATCTAATGAGTAATGTATGTAGTGCTCGCAACAGTCTCCCTCCTTCTGTGTAGCGCCTGCAGTAACAGCACCTGAACACGCTGCTGCTGTAGGAGTCTTAAAAAACTCTCAGTTTTCTTCCTGGTAGGAGCGAAGATGAAGCCGTTTCAGCGTGGACTCTTAGCACTGTGCTTCTCTCCAGTCCTTTCGTGGTCACAGCTATTTTCTCGCATTTCTTTGCTCCGTGAAGGCTGGTGTGCCTCAGTGGTTGTTTCTGCGACTGAATTTGTAATTAATAAAATATTAAAATATTCTGACGCTGAACTCAGTATTTTATCCCGCCGTTCTCTTGCTATTTCAGCGGAGTAACCAAAAGGAGAGTTGGCCGTAGCATTGCCCTGGGAGGCTCCTTCAGCGGGGAACCGCTCTACGAATGGCTTCTGTAAACAGGCAGCTTAAAACAATTCTCTGTGATTCCGTTTCCCACTTTGAAGCTCTTTCTTCAGTAGCACAGTCTAAAATGGTCTTTTTATTACTAAAGGAAGGAAAATCCCAAAGTTTTTTTTCTCTTTAAGTGTGGTAGGGACAGCCTTGATTTTCTTTTCCTTCCAAACAATAGGAATTCGCCATTTCCTGACTTCTTAGAGAGTTATGTATTGCAAAAAGCAGCCTGTGCTGGGGCAGGGCAAGACCCCTGCGCAGCTCCTCTCTAGGATCTTTCTGCAATTAACAGAGCAATGCCAGCATGTGTTCCAGGGTCAAAATGCAAGATTTACATTTTCAGGGAGATTCTGAGGCTTGCTTGTGACTTCCAGACCAGGAAAGACGAATTCACAAAGGCATGGCAAGGTGTGAAGCACGAGGGGCACATTTCACGGTGCAACAGGGCTCTGGGTAATGCCTAATGAGTTCTGCGTTCCTGGAAAAGATCTTATGGTTGAGTATTTCCTAGAGGTTATCGGCAGTGACGACGTGGTCAGTATGGCTCAATACACCCCACATCAGAGTGCTGGAGCCCGTCTGTTATATAGTGTCCTTCCTAAAATTGCTTGCTCAGTGAGATGAGGCATTTACCAGCTCAGCACTAAACTGCAGTCTCTCCTGCATTCCTGTTCGGGGAGGAGGGGAGCGGAAAATCCCTCCCCAGCCCTCTGCACCCTGTGTGGGCGGCAGGGCTGGCACTGGGGTGGGTGGCGGGAGGAGGAAGGTCTGCAAAGAGGGGAAGGGATGGGGCCGTGCTTCGTTGTAACACTTGCCCCTTTTGCTGCATAGGTCATCGTCTCTGAGCTGGTGGAAACAGAAATTAGTTGCTGAAGGGTTAGGGGTGGCATAGCTGCAGTAGCTGTGCTGGTGTGGGGTGGCACAGCTGTAAAGCCTGGTGAGATAGGTCCTACTCTAAAAAAGTTTAATAGGCATCCTGGGTTGTTCTGTCCTCTCATTTTGCACCTTGAAGGACATTGTTCTGTCGTAGTCCTCACTTGTGTAGTCCAGCTACTAAGCTAAAGTTGTATAAATCAGTTCTGTCTTACAGGTCTGATCTGTGGGGCCAGCCAGCGTGCCTTGAAATCAGGTAGGATTTGATAAATGGAAGGGAAATAAGTCAACAGGTGACACTGCCATAGGAAGAGTTGTAAGAAGGTTCAGGAGGAGAAGGAAGTGACGGTGAAGAAGGGCTTGAGCCCTAAGAAATCCTGCTGTCTCGTCATCTGCAGGGATGGACCTCTTCTGCCTGCAGGGTTTAATTTCTTGTGAGCTTTCCGTCACAGCTTGGACATGGGTGCAGGGGAGCAAAGCAGCCAGTGAGCAGGGGCAGGGGAAGCACTAGTGTTGGACTTGTCGGCCCTGGATGGCTTCTCAGGTGTTCAGTACATCAGGATGGAGCTTCTCACCAGCATTCAGGAGCGCAAAGAATTTCCCTACATGAGAGGTGAGGCAGCCTCCTTGTACAGTGCATATTTGCAGGCGTGAAAGGCAGCGACAATTATGACAGCTATTGTTTGTACATATAATTTCCCTGTGGTTCTGTTAAACTGGATCTTCTTAAGTAAGCACTTTGGAAAATCAAGCAGCCCCTCTTGTGCCATGTGAAGCACATTACATTCAAGTGACTCTCAAGACACAAAAGGTGTTCATTTTTATCGAAGCATCCTAGATGAGAGCAGTCCCTTGGTGTGCTCTGTGACTGAGCTGGTTGTGCTTCACTCATATTCTCTATGTTTTTGGTAAAAAAATGAAAAATTGAAGTGGCCTGTGCTGATGTCAGACAAGACCCCTCTGCATGATGCTGAATTTGGATGCAGAGGAAAAAAACGCACACGTTTTTTGCTGGCTGGCTGGCAGATATTTTTCTAGATTGCATCACTTCCTAACTTGTTAAATGTGTGTGGACGAGCTTCTGATCACAGAATCACAGAATCACAGGGGTTGGAAGGGACCTCTGGAGATCATCTAGTCCAACTCCCCTGCCACAGCAGAGACACCTAGAGCAGGTTGCACAGGATGGCATCCAGGTGGGTTTGGAATGTCTTCAGAGCCGGAGACTCCACCACCTCTCTGGGCAGCCTGTTCCAGTGCTCTGCCACCCTCCAAGTAAAGAAGTTCCTCCTCATATTTAGATGGAACTTCCTGTGTTCAAGTTTGTGCCCATTACCTCTTGTCCTGTCACTGGGCACCACTGCAAAAAGACTGGTGCCATCCTCCCGCCACCCTCCCTTTAAGTATTTATAAGCATTGATGAGATCCCCTCTCAGTCTTCTCTTCTCCAGACTAAAAAGACCCAAGTCCCTCAGCCTTTCCTCATGAGAAAGATGTTCCAGCTCTCTAACCATCTTTGTAGCTCTCTGCTGTACCCTCTCCAGCAATTCCCTGTCCTTCTTGAACTGGGGAGCCCAGAACTGGACACAGTACTCCAGATTCGGCCTCACCAGGGCAGAGTAGAGGGGGAGGATCACCTCCTGTGACCTGCTTGCCACACTCTTCTTGAGGCACCCCAGGATGCCATTGGCCTTCTTGGCCACAAGGGCACATTGCTGGCTCATCATCATCCTAAATGATCCTGGTGATGATGCTGGAAGGTACATAGTGGGAAAAGGAGCATCTTCTTATCGTTGCTAGAGTTTTTTACTGGTTTTGAGTGATTCTCAGTTAAGCTAACACAATTGCAAGGTAGGGGTTACAGCTCGCTTGAGAAGTGGCTCTCACAGCCTCTCTGCGTTTGCAGAAATTTCCCACAGAGAGGCAGCCTCCTGCATAGTGATTTTTAGCACGTGGACAGTAGACTATAGTCATCTTCTATAGCCCTCTTGGGAGTAATCCACAGCTTTAAAGCAATGTAAGAATAAGCTTGGTGCAGTCTGTATCGTAGTAACATGTATTATTTTCCAGATGATATTTCTGTAAGAATTGTAAGGATTTTCCGCTTCCTACTCTTTTAAAATTTTCTTTGGATGAAACAAAGCGATTCTGCCTGTGTGAATTACATGTTGAAATAGTGTAAAACAGGCACAGGCTACTTGTTGGCTGTATTTTTCTGTTTTACCTATGTTTTCATGTTTCTTTCAGTAAAGCAGTGACAACAGGAGATTTCTGTCGCTTAATAAAATACAATATTTATCCAAGAAAGTGTGTCTCTTGCAAGCATAGGAGAAAAATGAAGCATAGGGCACTTAGTAAGTGCCTGTGTGACGTAACTACTTCTACAGTCAGGGCTGTAAATCTCAGTGATTGCGAATTGTATGCATAGTTATTCACACTTCCAGTAAATGTATGGAGAAAACACTTTACCTTTTTTTTTTTGGTGCCAGCAAATACGCAGTTAGGGAAACACTTTGTACTTAGAGGCCATACCGCATTTCATAGCCTGTGTAGCTGCCCTTGGCACACATCAGTTTGAAAGTGAAATTGAAAGGGAAAGGAGCAGGTAATCTTGTTCTCAAGCATACCAGGTCTAAGCAGTCCTCGAGAATGTCAGTTTTGATTGTTTCAGCTGCCTGCGGCTGATGGGGAAGCTTGAGTGGGAACACTTGATGTGTCTTTCATTGATTAGATTAGATTAGAGGCTAATTTAGCAGTCCAGACAGTCTGTATCACCTTTCACAGATAAGAATCAGTACATCCTCTTTGCAGTAAATCTGGTACAAGTCCTCTTTCTCAGTTACTGTAAAGAAAATAAGGCAGTTGTCGGCAACACATTCCTGGATTTATTTGAACCAAGTGCAGGGTGCCCCCTCAACCCACCCACCTTGGAAATCATATACTAAGTCCTATAGAGGGGACTTAGCAGCAGCTCCTTAAGGGTGCTTAGAAGAGTAAATGTCTCTAGGGATCTGGGATTCAATTGTACGTGCAGAGTCTACACGTTAAGTATCATTAGGAAAAAAAGCATTTTTTAAAATCCCAGCAGTAATTCCTTTGTGGAAAATTTAATTGAAAACTTGGTGTAACTCTTTGAAGAATCCTTAAACCATTAGACAGAGTAAAATTGAAAGCTGAAGACTTTTGCTATAGTTATTGAAACATTTGTATCTTAATTTTGCCAGTGGCCGGTGCCTTTTGACTGAAGGCCAGTCCCACCCTCCCAGGGAGGCATTTTCACATGGGTGATGGCCTGCGGCATTGCCTCTCCCCATCCCTGCTGCACGCTGGGTTTGGGTCAGAAACACTCACTGCACGTCCATCCTGAGGAGTCTCCGTAATTCAAACCAGAGTTTGGATTTGGGACAGCCTGATACAGGTACTGATCCCAATAGGTTGATGGTTTCAGGTATAGGTTGGGGAGGATTTTTAAATTTTTTTAACTTTCCTAATCTCACTGTTTTCATAACACATGGTGTGGAGCTTCTCCTGGTAGTAATTTATCTGTAAATTGGACTTTAAGTATAGCACCCATGTGTGTGCGTTCAGAGTTCCTAAGTGTTGGAGAGTTTACCATATCTATTTGTAATCTGTTCCAGCGGTCACTTACTTCCAGGCTTTAAGAACACCTTATTTCCATTCCATTTTTCTAATTTAGATTTTTGATGATAGGATTATTTTATACTTTATTCTGCAAGATTATGTTGCCATGGCTACTTGTTAGAATTGCTACAGCTACTTCAGCAGAAGGGAAATTGGAGGAAACAGTAGTTCAAGAGAGCAATAGCATACATAAATGAACAAAGTATGATGGGAACAAAGATGTCCCAGCGGTGCACGGGAGACTCTGGCTTTCCAAGTCTGAAAAAATTCTTCAAGCATCTCAGAAAAATAGTTGATGAAGAAGGGATGGTAGTGGTGTTCTAGAACATGCAAAAAGTCTTTTAAGTATATATCGTATAGGGTTTGTGAGTAGCCTATATAACGTAGTTTTGCTGGCCTTGACGTGATGGGTGGAGGTGAGCGAGGTTCATCTCTCTTACTCCTTCCTGACCCCCTGTTGGTCTTACAACAGTGGCTGGTGTGAAGTGAGCTTCGCTTGGCTCAGCTACGTCGCCTCTCCAAACCTTAAACTATGTCAAGCAGAGAAAAAATACAGTTGTCAGCATAAGCTGTGTCTGTGCTCGGGGTCTTTGCCAGGACATCTGTACTTAAAGCAATGAGGGAGAGCATGGTACTGTTGTGGCAGATTGGGAAAGAGCTAGGACTCTGAATAGTAGGAATAAATAGTCTGTTTTGGCAGAGGCACAAAGCTCGTTGTAGAGATGGGAAGGAACATCAGGGGAGCGGCAGCATTCGGTACATGCCTTGAGGAGCGTCACTGCAAGGAGGGAGTTAGAAGATGTTCGAGGTGAGGCATGGCTGTTTTGGGCTTGAGAAGTTTGTGACAAACTACAAGGTATGTAGAAAGTGTGGAGTGCTACTTTGCTCATGCTTCGTGTTGGAAGGTGTGTTACGAGCCTCCTTCATGCTCTTAAATGGCTGTCAGCTGCTATTTTGCAGGACCAAGAAAGCTGCTCTGTGAGGCTTGGTCTCCATACTTTAAAAGATGGCTAATGGCCCTGCCTTCTGTGCCTTGCACTGCTGGAAGAGAGAGGATTCATTGAAATTATGGTACCCAGCATCTTGCAACATTTCAGAGTCCAGCAAGACTCAGTAATGGAACTAGGACACAAAAGTTTTTTACCTAACTCTGCTCGCAGGAGAAGCTAGGAAGTGATGAAATTGGTTTGTCCATCGTCCACTTAGCTATCAAAATATACTATTCTCTAGAACATAAGTTAACAAACTTGCTTAAAAAATGTTTAATCAACTGTGACTAGTCCTTCAGTTTGCTTCACCACTAGGTATTGCCTTGCTGTTGGGTTAAGTTAGTTCCTTCACTTAAATTAAATTAAGGGACATAATTTCCCCATAACTCTCTGGCAGACTTGAATTTCCGACTGCTGCTACTGTACATTTCTGTTACAGTCTGGCTTTAATTTTGTCTGTCTAGAAGTTGAACTACTGAACTGGTTACGGCTTTCACTGCACATATACTAAGGGCACGACAGAGTAGGTCACTGCCAAAGCAGCACATCTGTATTGTAGCAATTGGGTAAAATGGAGTTCTTAATTGTAAGGAAATGAGCCAGAACAGTAGATGTGGAGAAACTGTCTCTGATTAGAAATGATTAACATACAGCACACTCCGTCTAAAAATGTTGTGCAGCTTTTTGCTGAACTGTTGGAAGTCGTGCTTGTTGGCACAGCTCTAAAAGTCATCAAAACGAAGGCTGTGGCTGTGTTCATTCCTCTCTGCTCAGGGATGTTTCCAGCTAAAGATGACATTCGAGCAGTGAGTCTGCTTCAGGCAGCACATAGGTGAGTAACTTGTGAGTGTGTGCCTCTGTGTGAATAGCTTCTGTTCACTTTAATGGCATGCTAAAAATTGGTAAATTCCTGGTATGGTGTAAGTATCTGAGAAACAGGATCCTTTTTACCGGTATCTGAAAGTAAGAGCCGTATCATAATATAAAAATAAAATTTAAAAACTTTTTTTTTTTAAAAAAGGGCAGTTATCAGAATTCACTTCTAGCAAAGGAGGCACAACTTAACTGATTTACTCCAACAGATAATATGACCTTATGGGACTATTTATCAGCCTCATGTGCCCTTTCAGGGAAATAGGGCCATTAGTTAAGCTTTATGTTCCATTTGCCATAGG
Source organism: Burhinus oedicnemus (assembly GCA_008921705.1). Taxonomy (NCBI): domain Eukaryota; kingdom Metazoa; phylum Chordata; class Aves; order Charadriiformes; family Burhinidae; genus Burhinus; species Burhinus oedicnemus. The sequence continues at coordinate 1,769,082 of VFFE01007072.1, read as the reverse complement.
CATGTTCTGCTGGTGCAATACCTACTTTGGCTTTTAACGTAATCGAGTAGTTATGAGAGAGTATTGAAAGCTATACCATGGAAATAACGTATCTCCACTCTTGTCTGATTTATTTCAATAATAGCTGTTTCCAGGATGATTTACTGTACTAACACATGTCTTTTAACTGCCATTGGCTCTGATTCTGCAAGGGAAGCAAGAGGCAGCTGTGTGAAGGTGAAGATGCTGGAGGGGTTTAGTGTTATCCAGTGTGTAGCTTATGAGGCTGCTTTAAGCTAATAGTTTTAACTCGGACAGTGAGAGTTTATCTGTTTATCCCAGAGTTTGGGCTTTAGTCACTGCGAAGCAGCCTGGAAGGACTGAGATGGTAGTGGGGCTGGCAGGACAGCAGTGGCAGACGTGATTTCCCTCATAGCAGGCAGCTTCCCGTTGGTCTTACTCTTGCCGGGCAGGAGCCAGCGGGAGCCTTCTCTTGCTGACATGAAGCCAAAGGAGGGATTTAATTATTGGACGTTCGGGAGTATTTTCCAGGAATGAGGTGAGCAGGATTTGCCTTCAGTACTTGCTGCTTGAATTCTTTGTGGGTTTTTTTTTGGTTGATTTGCATTTTTTTGTTTGTTTTGTGGGATTTTTTTGTCTTGGTTTTTTTTGTTGTGGTTTTTTTTTGTTTGTTTTTGTTGGGGATGCTGTGGACAGGAAAAAAGACTTCCAAATTACCATTGTTTCCCAAAGAACACCTTATCCTTCACAATCCTTTGATTTATTTGTCATGCAGTGGCAGGCTCTCCTGGTACACAGCCTCCATCAGTGATGTGTGGCTGGGATGGAGGGGTGTCTCCAGAGAACCAACAGGATTCTTGTTGGATTACCTACCATATAAATAAGTACCTAGGCACAGAGACACACACTGTAAGATGTATTTATATACATACTTCTGTAATGAACAGCCCCATCGACAGGTATTCCTTGTTCGGGGCTTCACCTTCAAATGTGCTTGAGGCCAACATGGTTGTACCAGCTTTAGGCTGCTGGGGCTTTGCCAGGTGTGGGGAGCTGATGCCTGTGTTGGGCATCGGGTCTCCCCACTGCGAGGGCAGTGTGGTGGGCTGTCCTGGCTCAACACTGCACAGAGAGGCTTGAGGTATCACACCCCTGGAAAGCCTCTTCCAGAGCAGGGGATGTGGCTGGTTGTGAGCTCTGTTGAATAAAGTCAGGAAGATGTGCTTACTGCAAGAGAAGGAGAGAGAGATTCCTGGAATGACTTGGATGATGACAGCAGGCTCTTTGTGAGGAGCTGCAGGTGTTATTACTGTGCTTTGCCTAAATTAAACCCATCTAGATTTTAGATGCTCAGGTAAATGGCCAGTTGAAGTGTTAACATAGCTCAAATTCTTCAAACAGCTGAGGAAGACCTGAGCATGCTAGCGGGGAGAGACACAAGCAACACTTAAACCTGCCGACAAACCTCCAGGTGCTACAGATGCTACAGCTAATCTGCTTGAAGCTGCTGTTGCTCTCATGGCTTTTGTTGCCCTCTTCTTTGCAGGGGTAGCGGTTGGGTTGCAGGCTGATGCCGGGGTAGTTATAGACGCGGCTCTTGTCTAGCCATGGGGAGGAAATCTGTATTCCTGCCTTAAAAAAGGTAAAAAACCTCATGGTAACTTCAGTCTTCTTCATGTTTATGGAATGCTGGAGAAGTGTCCAACCAAAAAGGCAATGAAAGATAACAGCATTTTCATTCAGGAAGAATGCAAGTGAAAGCAACTAATTTGAAGAAGTTCTTAGTCCATTCAGTGAACAGCTATCTGTATAAATAAGCCAGACCTAAGTGATGTATGAAGGCAGGTCATAAAGAAAACATTGCAGTAACAAACTAGTGGAATTTCCACTTAACACGTTAAAATCAACCCTGAAAGGCTCCATTAAGGAAAGCCGTAAGTTGAAGTTCTAAGAGATGGCATATAAAATATCCCTGAAACTAAAAACGATCATCTGTCAGTTTTATGTTTTCCTTTCACTGTGTTATATCTATTTTAATAAATATGTGGGATAGACTGTCAAAAGAGCAGCACTTTGTCTGTGAAGCCTTGAGGAAATAAATAGTTAGTCTGGGCATATTATAGATTGCACCCAATAAAAATAAACTTAATTTGATATGGGCTTTGCCTGTGTAAGGACTGCTATGCTAGGACATTCTGTGTTGATCTTGTTTTTTATATATATTGAACATTTCTGCTAGGCATACCTTGAAATGTTAGCATTTAATGCTTGAGTTTTCATTTAAGTACTGCCAGAGCTTTCTGTCTGTGTGCATAAAGAGTGTTAAGACCCTAGAAGGGTTTCAAGGTTCACTCTCAACAAAATATTGAGGAACAAATACCTTTTCAGTGTCGAGGGAGGAAAGGAAGGGTTGACTTGAAAACACACAAGTTTCTGTGGGAATCTTTATGATGTTTTAATTTGAAATGGCATTTCCTATTTTAAAAGAAAGCAATTTGCTTTCAAAAGGCTGCATTTAGAAACTTTTCTAAATAGAATTTTCTGCGTGGAATAGCAGAAAATTACCCAATGTACCTTCTCCTGTGGAAAACCTTTGCAATCATGTCATGTTTATCAACAGGAAATTTTCACGGCCAAAAAGTTTTGACCAACTGAATGCAGTAGTTTTTTCCCATTTTGTTAAAACATGTAGTTCATTTCTGTAAGTGCAGGTATTTATTCTGTTCTTTGGAAATTTTAGACATGCTGTTCTCCTTAATCACTTCGTTCTGTTACTTTTCTATGAACACACCCATTGTACAAAGTGGATAAGGATGTATATTTGGTGCGAGCCAAGACAGATACGCTTCCAGTGGAGAAGTCACAAGTGATATATGAATTCCTGTAAGACATTTATGTTTGATCTTTTCAGTTAGTCATAGTTCTGGGGGTACAATTCCTTGTTTCTGTGAAACTCACAGTAGAAGCCTTGAATACAGAGGGAAATGAGGAAGAAACTTCTTGAATCTCTAAAACTTGCCTAAAATAGCTCTTCTGGGTGTAATTTTAATACCTCCTTGATGCAGGTGTAAATTAAATTGGCCTGCTACCTTTTTAGCTTTTGCTGTATTAAAGACTTTGTGTAGAACTGTATGTGTATGAAGGAATCGAGAAGTGTTCATGAAGGCATAAAGGGTGGGAAATTTTTTTTATGGGGCAATATGCAATGCATTATTTTGTTTATTTTCCCTTTGCTTTCTTTCTGTTCACTGTTGCATTGGCTGATGTTGGTTTAGGAATGCCTTTAAATGTAGCTGTTTAATTCCAGAGTTGACCTATTCCTGGTGTGGGCACAGCTATAAATGTCTATCAGCAATATTTACATAGGCACAAGGTACAAGTGGGTACACACATACAGCGTACGCTGTGGGCTTGCGTGCGTGTTGTACATGCATTTGCTTGTATCCAAGACAGAATTTGTTTGTTGTCAGTGCTATGTAGATTAAGTTAATTGTTCTGTGAAAATGGAAATAAATAGAGTCTTGATTATACCTGCACTGAAGGAGTCTCTGGATTGATTCATTTGCCGGAGTGCTTCACAGGAGGCTGCACCTGCAATTTTGTTTTTTCTCAGGGTCTGTGTTCTCCACCTGGACCCCACCGTCCGCGTCCGGCTGTCTGCGGCTGAGCCACCAGCGGCAAGCGGGTGATGGCCAGGCTGGTGGGGACAACCTGCCATCTGCTAGAGTGCCGAGAAAGGAGAGTGAACAGGGAGCAGAAGGTGGGAGAGCGAAAGTCACCTCCTGTTCAACTTGGCATGAATTTTCCCATTGATTTCAGTGGGATTTGGGTATTTTTTAGCAGGCAATATTGACATAAATCACCAATGGGGAAAAAAAATGCCGATGCAGCTTTATCCTGTCTCTTGGTACCTACTTCATTAATTCTCCTTTAAAATAATATGGACAGATCTTTGGTCCTTACTGGGTGTTGACTCACTTCGCTGGCTTCCTGCGTGGCGGAGAAGACCTGCTCACAAGCTTTTCAGTTGAGGCTCTGTGTTAACACCCAGCTTTACTATGCTTAGCAACCCTGACTCCATGCTCCCCCTCTGCAGCCCTGTCCACTGGTCCCTCCTCCCTTCCCGCTCCCCCAAAGCCCGATGAGCGAAAGCGTTGTAAAGTAGATGTGGCAGCAGTTCAGTCTCTGAGTTCAGTCATTTTGTGCAATAATAATTGATTAAACAATCGTTATTTCTTAATCTACTGTTCAGTGCTAATCACAAAGGTTGAATAATTCAGCGCAGTCGGATCTGTGCCTAAGCTGCGGGTCCTTGTCTCAAATTAGAAAAGCATCAAAATGTTACTTCTGGAAACCTGCGAGGTTTCTCTTAAATTCCAGAGTGACAGATACTGTATCAACAGCTTTCCAAAGGATGTTTCGGATTTTCTTTCTGGTTCAGAGCTAAGCTCTGACCTCTGCAACAGCAGACACACTGAACGTAATGTTTAACTGGAGCAGGAAGCAGTCATTGTTTTTGGAGACAACAAAAATGTAGTTTCAGGTGAAAGCTGGTTTGTAGAATTATGTTTTTCTCTAAAAAGCTGCACCCAGCAGAAATTTGACCTCTTTCCTGTTGAACGGGAGGTTTGTACGTGTCCTCCCCACCTCTCTGTAGCACTGTCAATGCGTGGATGGTTCTCCAGGAGAAATTAAGAGTTTGCTGCTGCCTTGGTGCCATTGCAGTGTATAATGCCGGACTGTGACAGTCATCAGAGATATTCTGGGTGTGCAGAGTACACCAAGCCCAAAGCCGCTGCGGGTCTTCCCCTGACCCAACAACACAACGCTCTTCCCCCCCCCGATTTTTCTGGACATCATTCGCCTCCTTTCTGGCTTCCAACTGCATCATTTCAGATATGAGGCAACATCAGAAAAATTTTGATGTTTATCAGCTTGGTTATGCAGGAAAACCTGCAGTTGTAGCCTAGCAAGTAATTGTATAATCAAAATGTTAGCTTGCTGACTTTATCCCGGCTGCTTTGTGTGTCTGAACGCTGGCAGATCCCTGCTGGGGTTGAACGCTGTGTCTGGGCAGGCTCCATCAGCTGCTGATGGCCACCTGGCTAACAGCCAAGCCCGACGGTTTTCTTTATCTCTGAAGAGGTGCAAAGTTGCAAATGCAGTTTGAGAGTGATTGAAAAGTGACAGAATTGGTATCATCACAAGATGGTCCATAAACTGCAAGCCTGCTGTATTTGGTGTCTGAGGTCTTGGGAGAATTTGGGTTAGCTCAGGAGCCCGGAGGTCTCCAGGCCTGGAATGCAACCCAATGACCTTGAGTTTTTTACTGCTTTTAAATATAGGCATCATTAGGAAATACAGTGAGTTGAAACTAACCTCTAATTTTAAACCTGTAATCATAGCTTTAGAAGAGTGTTGCAAAGGCGGCTCTTACAATATTACATGAAGAGGAGCCAGTTGAAGTTTAATAACTGATTCAGAAAAGTCAAGTGAGACGCAGCTCTGCAATGGTAACTCCATGCTGTTTGAACATTATTTCCTTGATAAATGTTGGGAAAAGAAGAATACGAGTCTAATTCAAGAGGCCCTTCAGCTGCAGCGCCCCTGGCATCGGCTCCTCTGGGGTTCAGTTCTGGCTGAAGCCCCCCATGGTGAGTCCTCTGAGTAGTCTTGCTGAAGACTTGTATGCGCTGCAGTGGCCAAGGAGGCCGGAGAGGGCCTGTCAGGGGGAAGGTTTGCTTGTGTCCCAGAACCACCTCCTACCACGTTCCTATTCAGTATGGGCACTGGCAGCCCCCCTGGGGCCAGCCTTCCTCACGGCTGCCTGGCTGGATCCACGGCTCCTCTGCACAGGTACTTCCTGAAAGGGCTTGCAGAGCAAAATTAGGTCACGCCGCCTCTTCAGCCTTTAAATAAATGTATAATAACAATATATGAAAACAACAATATATGAAAATATTCTACTTCTCAGGCTGACGCTGGGTGGGCAGGGAGCAAAGAACGCCCCATCCAGTTCTCTGCAGTGTGTGTGTAGGCTGAAGTTTAGTGTGGGTAGGCTCCTCTCTCCGTGCCCCAGTCCTGTAACTATATAGATCCAGATGTCCTCTGCATACATCGGTTGTCTTAATATATTTCACTGAAGCTAAGTTTGAGTAAGGCTATGCAAGATGAAGACCCAAGATTTTGTTTTTCCTCTCCTGTGGGCATGCGAGTGCTGATTGCAGTATATAAAGCTGCTTGCTGTGAAGCCTGTTCACTGTTCAAGGTGAGGAGAAAAAGAGTTCATGTTTTTATTATCATTCCACCCTCCCAACCTACACAGCACCAAAACAAACAAACAAATGGCAGCGATTGCCAAGAAGAGAAGAACCATTTTGCAGATCATAGCTTTTTGCACTGGAAAAAATGTAGCCATGTTTAACTTGTTTTTAAAGAGCGGCAATATTGAATGTACAAATTAAACTCCAATTTACACAGTTGAGATTTTCATGAGCACTTAACACAAGTATTCTCAAAGTGCAACATTTTGAAATAACGACATTTGCTAGGAACAGTTGATGCGGACAACACAGTCTTTGGGGAAATGGGACAGTTTCTACCCTTCCCCCTTGGATGCCAGCCTGTGTCGGGCTGGCGATGGGAGCCAGGCGGGAGGACGACGGCCAGCTCTGAACAGATCAGCCTTTGTGTCCCCAGCACAAACGTCCCTCTTCTTTTGGAGGGAATGGGCAAAACAGGTTCTGACCCAGCACAATCAGCTGTTTGCGGCTTGTCCGTCACCAGTAGAGAGACAACTGCCTCCTCTGTGTCCCCCTTAAAACGCTGCTGCAGAGCGAACCGTCGAGCAGGCAGTTAAACAGTTCCAATCTTTATAAGCCAAAGTTTAACATCAGCCGTGAGGTATTTCAGCTGTGTCACAAGACTGCCCAAGCTGCTTCCTCTGCAGAGGTTTTCTCCTCCAGTTAGAGGCTCAGAGCTGCTTCGCTGCCCTGGAGCACCGAGCGGTGCAGACATGCAGTGGTGCCCAGCAAAGCCGCTGCTGCTTGTTTGGTGTTTCGGCAACTTAAGTCTTCAAGTGTTTAGTGGGAATACCTCTTCTGGGAACAAGTTAGCAATGACTTAGTAGTCAATGACTTAGCAGGATGAGAGGAAATGGCCTCAAGTTGCACCAGGGGAGGTTGAGATTGGATATTAGGAAAAATTTCTTCATTGAAAGGGTTCTCAAGCATTGGAAAGGGCTGCCCAGGGAAGCGGTTGAGTCACCATCCCTGGGGGTATTTAAAAGACGTGTAGATGTGGTGCTTAGGGACATGGTTTACTGGTGAACTTGGCAGCAAGTTTACAGTTGGACTCCATGATCTTAAAGGTCTTCTCCAACCTAGGTGATTCTATGACAAAAAAATGGTAATAACTTCTGCCATTATTTGTTACTGCAGAAGGTGTGCTCTCGTGAAATTTAGGAGACCTGGAGTTGATGTAGAGTCTAATTTTGCCCTTTTCCTTTGTATGATGCCTGATACTATTCAAATGCTTAGTATTTTTACTAAGTAAATTCCATTCAACTTAAGTTACTTCCCAGGGCCCAAGAGCTAGTTTTTCCTGAGCATGATGTAGCTTGCAGCACCTCTTACCTTCAGTGGCAGAGGGGAGGGATGTCTGGGACTGTAGTTTCGGGCTTTGCCAATGTTGTTGGTATGGCTTCTTTGGCTTTATCTCAATTACCCATCAGAGGAGGAGGAGGAAGACACTTAAAAGCCTTTGCTATCCTGCTCAGCCACTGCATCAGATGGGATTGCCTGTCCTCACCACTTAGCCTGGCACATTGTAAGCTGCAGAGGTTAATTGGGCTGAAACTTCCTGCAGTAAAGTGTGGAGTGTTTCCATCACCAGGGCCAACGCTTCTCACACCCTACCCACCGTGTAGGGAGCATGATCTGATTTCTGTGTTTGCTACTTGTGCTCTGTGCTGCAGATCCTTTTACCTCAGTTAATGACATGCAGCCAGGCTTGGGACGTGAGCAGATGTGAAGCTGGAGCCTACAGGAGATGCATATATCACCTCAAAATGTTCTCTGTGTTTTTGTTTGCAGCAATGGCAATGTTATAAATGTCTAGTAATACTGATTAGAAATCGAGTGCTGAAGGAGCTTTGTGCTGAAGGCAAAGTCCCTTACTTTGTTCCTATAGCTCACTTGTTAGAGACTGATCCTTCTCTTCTCTGTGTGGTGTGGTCTGGTCTGGGCTTCAGCAAATAAAGCCAAGTGAAACATGTCTTTTCAGGCCTATTTAGCTGGCGTGTTCACTTCTGGATCATTGTTTTTGATGTTCATGCTGTAGAGGTAACAACAGAGAGGAAATGAGCTCATGACACCTTGGCGTGAGGGGTCCTGGCCGTGGTCTTCCCTCTGGGGCAGAGAAGCGCTGAGCCAGCACAGCGTGAGACTGATTGTGACTGGGATGCTATCATCACCCACCAATGTTTATTATATCCTGTGGGGCAGGAGGAAAAATGTCCTGCTCGTACCATCCCCGTACCACAGCTGCCAGAGAAATCTGTCTCCTTCGTAGTTTCAGACCTCGCTGGGCTCCCCAGCAGCATCCTGCAGCCAGACCACAGCCTGGGCTTCTAGGTAGACTTTAATTTGCTATCAAGAACTATCATAGCAATGGCTTATTTTTTTTTTTAAAAAAAAGATATGAAGGGGATGTCATTGTTTTAGCACTCACAGAGTAAAGAAAAGAGCCCTTTACCTCCTAAATTTTTGACATTCTGGAGTAATTGTGAGATATGCTAACAGGGAATGGGTTTTGACAAGGATGCAGAACTAGAAGCCACATGAATGAAATCTTAATCTAGGCCCTTGTCAAGCTGTAAAAAGGCATTTGGCTTTGTTTTGAGTGGTAATGTATGGGTTACAGTCTTTGCTCTTAAAAGAATATTGTCTAACTGGTTTGGGCTTTTGGTTAAAAGAATAAATCATTCTCCCTTTTCCTCTTTTTCTTTTTTAATTTATAAAATGAACTTGCTTGTGTCTTTGAGTGCTTCCTTTTGGTGGCTTTATACTGTGCTTTTTTACTGATCATGTAGTGACCTTTGCCATTCCCAAACTCTTAATTTCTAAGTCTGAGCATCAGAAGGTAATAGGCAGAGAAAGGTACTTGTGATTTTGCTTTTGTTTTCGTCTTTCACGGGGGTGTTCAGACCTTTAGAGAGGCTTCCTCTTACATTAGGCATTTAGGCCATTTAGGCTAGGCTGAGCATCCCTGCTGTCACGATGGGCAGCAGAGAGAGAAACAGGCTGAGTGGTTCTTTGGAGATGCCACTCTCCCTCCTCACTGCCGGGATACTAGCTTGGCTTCCAGTTACGTCTGTTAGGTGATTAAAGTTACGTGACATAGATCCCTCCCTTACAATGTTTTTCCAGCTTTTTCTTTGCAACCTGAAGACAGTTCTCTATTTCTCAATTCTCCCTCAGTTTCTTGGTTCTCCAGAATTGCATTTTTGAGGGAAACACAGAATGCGTGCAGAGCAGGATACAGTCCCAAGAGTAGAAAGTGCTACATAGCTTCGTTGCAAGTAATATAAAAAAAGCTTATATACTGTTTGAGAATATTAGCGTGTAATTGTGTTGTATGTTGGCCTTGGCAAGAAACTTGCATAAGAAAAGCCCATCCCTGTGCTGCAGTGCACCTCTTTGTGGTTGCACTGATTTAACTATGCAATGCCATGCCAGAAGCAGATTATTTTAAAATGACATGGGTTAAAGGTATGCTTCAGAAAAGGTGTCACCTCTAATGCTTAGTTTTCTGGTGATGGAGTTTACAGAGCAGACCCAATAGCAGTTGTGCCGGCAGAAGGAAGCGGTGGACTCCAGCATGAGGCAGGAGAAGTGCTGAGGCTGGAAGAGGAACCCAGTGAGGTTGTTTCGTCGCGGAAGCCAACGTGTTGTGAAACCAAAGCCTGAACTGAGCGGGACTTTCCTGCCCTCCTCCTGGCCTCGGTGGCTCATTCCTGCCCCTCCACCTGAACTCTGACAACTGCTCCCCTGTGGCCATGCTGCACGTTGGGGTGCTCCAGGTCCCCAAGTCAGCTGCTTGAATGGCAGCAAAGCTTGCTTCATTAGAAGCCCCTTTTGGGGGATAGCTCATGTTTAAAGCCATTGTGAAACTGCACCTATCGTGCTGAGGCTTGTCTTGTTATTGTCAACATGCAATGGATGAAATCTGGCCGTGGTGAAACCAACTTCAAACACTCAGTGATGGAGCAGGGCCAGGATCTCTCTTAGTGATGCAAATTATGCCACAGTTGAAAAAAACCCAACCCTTTTTTTTGGAAAGCACTAGACTTCTGTGTGACAATCTTGAATTTCCAGTGTTAATTGTGTCACCTACAAGTTAAAGTGTGTTTCTTACCTGCTTTGTATTCTGCATATCCCAGCTTTTATATAACCTTGTGTTGTTGCATAAAGGATTGATATAAATCTTTCATACAGGCTGTCTCCTGGATTGTGTGTGGGAGTGGGAAATTCTGCAGAAGTTAAAAGTACCTGTCCTGAACAAAGGCTGGGTTGATTTGATAGAGGAGGATGATCTTACAGTTGACGTGAGGAGCAAGAGCCAGAAAATGAGACACCCCCCACTACCTCTGATAGGAGAGGAGAGGGACAGTCCGGTCTTGTAGTGCCCAGGAGCAAAGCAGAGACTCAACCGAGACTCCAGAGTTGTGCTTGTTTAAATGCTGATTTGGATTAAGGCAGGAAGGGAATCCGAGGTGCAACAGCTTTACATGTATACACCTTGCTTAGGGACTAAATGTGTCTTATTCATGAATGGGTTTATGTACAGATAATCCCATAGTTTGTGCTTTCACTAGCCATGGATAACATGTCTTAAAAGCTTCAGGTTCCTGGGCATGCTAAATTTGGTCCATACTGTGCAGCTGATCACACGTTAAATGTGGGACTCCTGTGATTTTTTTAGTGCTTGCATGGGTCTCAGATCTCGATGACTTGTTCTGTGCTATACCCGGCCACGCTGTATTTGCTCTGCCTTGAGGCCATTTAATTACATTGACTTTCCTACCCATTTCACAGAGCTATAGCTGTTTGAGTTGCTTTGTGAGCTCTGCAACCTTTCCCAATGCTCTAGTTTATTTATGTAAAATTTTTTTAATATACTATTCCCTTATGTATGCAGTCCCTGTCCTATTAGTAACCAATTTAATTTTTTTAACCTGTTGCTTATCACTTCTGTTGTCGCCTTCTTCCTTCTGAGTCTAGGTGACTCCAACCTAAATGTACTGGTTCTTTGCACCTCTGTCAGGATTTTGCTCTGTTGCATGCTCTTTCAACATAGTAATTAATCTTGAAATGCTACCCAGACTACCAGGTGTTTGAATGCTTGAAGACTTGCTTTCTTGGAAAAAATTTGTTAATTTAAAACAAAAAAATCAGAATTGTAAGAAGCTTATCTTCATTAGCTAAATTAGAAAATTGTGAAGTGCTGCAAAGATAGGAGGAAAAAAACGGAGAAAAACTTGGGATTAGCAGGCTCTGAGAGCACTGAAAGTATCTTGAGAACTTGACTCACTTCTCAGATTGTGCAAAATGGTAGTGCCCCTTAGGTTTGGTTGCCAGACTGACTGCCTCATGCCTACAGATGCCTTTATGTTTTCTTGTTCAGGATTTACAACTTGTTTCTTAGTGTGAGGCTGCTTTCCAGGTCCTTGCTCGGGCTCTTCCAGGAAGTATGGAACTGCAATTTTGCATGACCTAGAAAGACTTTAGTGTATTGGTCCGGGGTAAGTTAACACATGTTGGAGATCTTGGAGAGTGGTTGCATTACGCTTAAAACTTTTCTAAATAGTTGTTGCTGTGGTGACGTCCTCCTTACACTCCCAGCGGAGTGTTCCTGACTCTTCTTTGTGTGGGTCAGGCATTTATCTGAATTTCTGGGGATCAGCTTCAGAGAATTAAACCAGCAATAAAATGGGGCTGTTGCACTGGCCATGCAGCCCTGAGCTGTCCCTTACACAAATATTGGTGTTTTTGCAGTCAGGCAGGGAGTTGGTTCACCCAGCTGAACACAAGGAGTGTGTTTTCATGTTCCATGAACACGGTGAAAAGATTCCCTACCCGAGCATCTCTTCTGATCCCTTTGCTGGCTCCAGCTCCACTTGCTTTGTGGTCAGAGTTACTGAATGGCACCTGACTGCATCCCTTGGACTTCAGCCAGTTCATATGATCCCTTTTATAGTTTCTCCCCCAATATAGTGCCCTCAGCACAGCTGAGGGGGTGGCAAACAGGGACTCATAGATAGGACCGAGAAGTTGGCCTGGGACTTCTTAAACCTGCTAGAGAAAGCATGATTACGTGCTAACCAGTTTCAGCCCACAGCTGGAAAGCATGGTTTGTGAGCAGCCACTGAACCCCTTGCTTTTGGTGGCAGCAGCCTTCTTCACGTACATTGTTCTGGTTTGGTGGTTTTTTTCTTTCCCCTTAACTGATATGTTTTAGCATAATACCAGTTTATCTGAAACTTTCAAATTCTGGGAAAGTACGAGAAATAAGAATCATTTTGTCTGAAACAGTGACTAACTCCTTTTTTGGGGGGTTATTTGAATTAATAGACATGAAAAAAAGCACTAGAATGGGGTAGCCTTGGAAACCCCTCGCTGCCAATAGCCCAGATGACATCTCTCCAAACTCATGGTGTGGGCAGGCAGACTGTGACACCTCACATGTCCCTTCCTGTGCTATTTTATCATGGTTTTTGAGAAATATGCATCGAAACTTCCCCTTCGGGAGAGGACTGAACTGCATCAGCCCTCTTCAGAGACAGTCTCAGCAAGGAACTGGCCATTTTCTGTGAAGACACAGCCAATGATGAAGGCAGCAAACCTGGAGATCACCGCGGCTACATGAGCTTCTGGGCTTCAGGTTACCTTTTAGATATCCCTGAACTGTGTTAGGCTGAGTGCCCACGAGAAAGTACACAGTGGAGGCACTCAGAAAACCTTCAGGGAGCTTTGAGTGCATAGCAGGTGAATGGTGGCACTGTGTCAGTTTACCTTAACACTTGATACGGTAAAATCACCTTGTTTTCCCCTCCTCTATCTCCTCACTTCTCCTCTCCCTGGTCCCCGGTGGCTGGTGTGAGCTGCCAGCTGTGGGGTGGTGCTGGTGACACTGGGATGGAGAGCATGGCACAGGGTGAAGGTAGAGGACCAGACTGTGTATTTGTGCTTGAGGCACCCATAAGGATGATTTTTTTTTTCCTTTCCTTTTCCTTTCTTTTGTATGTGAGCATAAAATCTTTCACGCTTCATCTCTACATGTGTTCCTGTAGTTGTTCTTGCTCTTCCAAGCTTTTACCTGTCTCTGGAGGCTAATTTGTCTAGATCTCACAAGCATTTATCTGTCATCCCTCTTTCTCCCTTAAACTTTGGTTCTTTTATTTCTGTCTTCCCCCCCCCCCCCCCCCCCCACCCT
>VFFE01007072.1:1650445-1755568 GCA_008921705.1 Burhinus oedicnemus | reverse complement strand
TTCTCTCCCCCCCCCCCCCCCCCCTTTAAGCTAGCACCAAGACGAGGTGCCTTGGCAGCAATTTTTGATACAAATCTTTGTTTCTTTGCTTTCCTGAAGTTGCACCCTCCCTGAAAAGTGACTTGGGCCAACGAGGACCTTTTGCTGGAGCAGGAGCGGCTCTTTGGCAAAGCCTTTCTTGGCTCGTGAACTTTGTGTGTGAGTTACAGAAACTCCTCACCCAGTTTTAGTGGTGGGGCACACCCAGGTCTCAGCTTTAAGTAGGGGCAAACCAAGGTCTCAGCTACACCTTTCTCAGCTCCTTGGGGAGGATAAAGCTATTGACAGGTCAACACTTCAGAGCCCAGCATTTTTGCACAGGACAGAGGAGGTGGGAGGATTTGGCATATTTCTTGCCACAATGAAGGCAGCAGGCGGTGCAAAATGTGACTTTGAGGTTAAAAACTTTTTTTTTTAAATTTATCTTGAAATTAAGCAAGCTGAATCTGGAAAGGAGTTAAGACATTAGTCTGCCTTAAGTTATTTTGGCAAAAGTGTCAGTCATCTTTACAGCAGTAATGTTCCCGGAGGAACAGCATGGACCTCAGAAAGTAGGATTTCATGTGCCATAGCAATTTGAAACTTTCAGTTTTGGGGGGGTGAGCAAGCTAATAAAAGTGTCCAATATTGAAACCTTTGTAAATATTGATGTTTAGTCCTGCTGATAAATCTAGAAATCTCCCTAAATGAAGATGCAGGTGAAGACATGGTAAATGTACTCTTTATACAGAGAAGTGTCTTCGAAAAAGTAAAAAAAACCTCTCCAAAATGAATAGAAATTAAAGATGAGGAGTCATCTGCCATCTAATCCAGGGGACCTGCCAGAGTGAAGCTAGTGGCCCTCGCTTCAGTTCAGGGTTTCCGATGATTTACGCTTGAAAAGACGGTTCTTAATTTCCATGACAGAAGAATACTAAGTTTCACAAATGTTTCCAATTCACACATAAAAATAGATAAATGGAAATTTTTACCATCTACTAAAGCTTCAAAGGAAGTAGTTATGTTTAGTTAATTAGTTTTGCTGTTTAAATATCTACAATCCATCGTGTCCCGGCTTACAGATTTAGTAAAGAATCCATTACGGATACGGATAGCCTGGGGGGAGCATATCTGCCCGGTAAACCCTTTTAGCTGATCGGTATTAGGAATGTATGTGAAATGTCAGCTTTGTTCAAATGCAGCAATAAAGAATGCTTTTCTAATGTGCGTTCTCTTAATCTGGTGCTTGATCAGAGGTTTTGGCTTCACAAACCAAAGCAGTAGAGAGGGTGAACAGGAAGCAGCGTAGAAAACAGAAGGAGCCAAAGCATGTTCTTTGCAAAATAGATGAGGCTGACGCCCGGAGAGTTTGGGGGTAGGGGCGTGCAGGCTGCTGGTGCTCCCTTTTCTTCATGTCTGCCTCTGTGAAATACTGTGTGAGCCTTCATCCACAGGCAAGAGGCGCCCAGCAATTCTCTGTTTGCCTTTTCTCTCTGCTTTCATGTCTTCTGGGTCACCACTGTTTGTATTTTTTTCTTGTTGCCTCTCCTACGTGTCGCCTGGTGCAACGTCCTCATCGCAGCAAGCCCTCATCGCCTCTTCGACACTTAGACATGACTAGTGAATCAAGTGGCCTCTGGAGTTTTAAGAAAGTTGCTTGCACAAATGCATCGGAGCTGGCTTTTTATTTAAAGAAAAAGAAATTGCTCAGAAGTTGAACTGCTTAAAACACCTGCTATTTTGGCTCTACGCTTTAACTTGTGAATTTTCTTGCTATTTTGGTTCTTTATGTGCTTCGTACTAAATACGTAGTCATCTATGCCTTTCACAAACCTATAAAAAGTGCAATTTAAGGGATATATGCCCGTGGTTGAGGACTGGGTCCGTTACAAGCTGGCTAAGAAAACTGTCCTCATATTCAGAGCAATGATACTACTCTTCTTTTTCCTCCTAGTATCTCAGTTGCTGAAAAAAATGGGGAGAATGTGTCCATCAAAGCAGCATATTACTAAAGCAGTACTAATTGAAGGCTGAAGTTGTGCATACAGGTGTTTGTGCATTTCTGTGCACAGTTTAACATCTTTGAAGCTAAGCAGCAGCAATTTGGCCCTTTTTAAAATCAGCAGTCACTTTCAAAAATGTTGGTTTTAATAGTGGTAAAGCACATTGGAATTCTCTGGTGGAAAATGGAAGCAAGAAATGAAGTCCATAGAAGTTGTTCTGGCAAAGCCTTGCATCTGCTGGATTTTTAATAATGAAATCATTGTTTCTTAAATTGCAAGGGAACAAATATTATGGTTCAGTTCAATGCGTTCTTTAACTATGGTCAGGGCTAACATATTTTATTTGTTTTAAGAATGATTCTTTGGTTGCATCTTCAGCAGATGATCAAGTAGATTCTTTTGAATGCACTAAGACTGAAGGAGATTAAAACTAAAGAAAGTGTATGTAGAAAGTAGAGTCTTTTCATTGACTAGGGTTCTTTGGACAAGTCTTCAGAAGAAAAAATTTGGACAATTTTATTCTTGTTACAAATACGCAAACATGAGTAATGTATGGCATTTGATTTATGCATATACATTTTAAAACATTTTGGAGTTTGTTTGGATGGTTAGGAGACAAATAAGTAGGATTTTAATTGTGTGAAAACATGTGCACTCTTCAAATAGGTACCTTTGCTGGTGAATAGGATTTTATAAATTTTTTTCTTGTGGCCTCCAAATGGACTGTTGGGAACGTGACACCCCAGTTCCTTGGCAGGTTGAATGCTCTGAACTTAAAATTGAAAGATCTCGTGAGACTCTTCCTTATTTGTGCAGCTTGTAAGTTGAAGCAAGTTTCAAACAGTTGGGCTCTTGCAAATTTCCTCTATTTACTCAAGAAAAGCTTTTTTTGGGAAGTAGCCCATCTTTATGTGGGGCTGCTAAGGGTATTGATATTTCAGTCATCTTTGTGGTGGCTAGGAGAATATTAATTGCAGGACTGGTTTGATTGATTTTGACAGTACTTTTTCATTACTTGAAGTAACAAAGGCTTATTCAGGGTTATAGGTGGACTTAAGAGAAAAATGCCCTGCCTTTCAGTAGTTTTCAATGCTGCTGGGAGATGCAAAGCGTTTTGTTGATCCAGCCCAGCAGACAGACCAGAGATGTATTTTGTCTTGATCTTGCTATTGTGAAGGTATGAGATTGTCTCTGAGAGGAGGACAGCTAAAGAGAAAATTAGTCTTGGGGCTTACTCAGTCAGTCTATCTCCAGCTGAGTCATTTATATTTGTCAGTACAGTGTTGCCTTGGGGATTTTTTTGCACTTGTTAAAAATAAAGACAAACCTCAGGGGGAACGCGGGAGCCTGGACAGCATCACATCGGGGTGTGGGAACAGCGTGGGCATTTGGCCTCCTTGCGACATCCTGTTTCCCCAAGTTATCACAGCAAGTCTGCGCTCTTTTTCCAGCCTGTGCTTCCTGAGTCCCTCCTCTCACCATGCCCTCCTGCCTTTAACTCTTTTTCTTCCTACCTTGGCTAGAAAGGAGGAGGACTTGACTGCTGTGTGCCAAGCTGCTTTTGCTGCAGTTCCATATGGAGCTGGAGGACAAAGGTTGGGGACCTCACCTGGTGTGAATCCAGAAAATGGTGGCTGGGTCAGGCCACTACCAAAGCATAGGTCCTTGTGGGAGGGGATACCTCCGCTTGCACCTTTGCTGGCGTTCAGCATCACGTCTTTTTGGGGGAACAGCAGTTGGCGAGCATCGCCGGAGAACATCAGTGAGTGAGGGCTTCACCCCTGGCCTGGGAACGGGGATGGTATGGGGTGGTGAGTACACCTCCTGGACACTCTTTGAAGGACTTGTGGTGGTACTGTGTAGAAGTGTACAGGGCTGCTACTGACGAGCAAGCCACTTTCCAAAGCTGCAGTGAAGGTGTCCTCCTCCTGCAGCTCCCCCTAGGCTGGGCTCACCTGAGGAATGGGTGGCTTTCAGCCATTTGTGTGAGCAGCATAGCTAAACCATGTTACAGGTTTGTCCCCATACGAGGACATAAACATGTGTACAGATACGGCTGGATATCTGCCACCCCAGGATCCTCTGCCTTACACCAGCCAGTAAGCTGCTATTTAGGGGAAAAAATGTAAAAATCTGCGTGAGGGTGAGGTGCTGCTTCCCTTCGTATCCCCTTCTGCCTCTGGGCAGTTGGCAGCTCAGGACTTAGGGAGCCAGGCGTTGTACCCCAGCCACTGCAAGTCATAGCCACCACCGACCTAACCCCCATGGATTTCTTTGAAGTCTTTATTTAAGCCCAGGAATACACAAAGCTATGCCTGCAATATTTTGCAGCAAGCAAATGTATTACATGGCAAAAATACTTCTCTTTTAAGCTGGCTAGCTGATAATTTCACAGCATGCTCATTAGTTCTCTGGTGTGAAAAATGATGAATACTCATTATTTTCTCTGTCATTTCTATCATCAAACACATTTTTTCAACATGTCCTGGTATATTTTGTCTCCTGGTATGTCTAGAAGCTGGCACATGCTTACAGGCATCCTTTTTATCTTTCTCGGTGCCTTTTCTTGTTTTCAAATCCTTCTTGAGATGGGGTGACCAAGACTGAATGCAGTGTGGAGATGTGAACGTACTATCAATGTATTTTTCTCTCTCTTGCAGTCCCTGAGCATTGAGCTGATGTTCCCTGAGCCTTTTCCACTATCACGTTTAGATTTCTTCACTGAGTTATAATAGCTAATGTTAATCTCGTAAGTAATCCCTTACGGGACTATCTTGATGACCGTCCAGATTGGTTTGAAATAACCTTGAAAGACTTCTTGTCTGACATTGGACTGGGAGACAGATAGCATCTCCATGAAGAGCAGAAACACCAGAGACTCTGGAGGGAAAGCAGGGGGGATTAAGAGTCGATGAGTGAATTTGACTGTCCTGCAAAGAACTGCTGCCAGCTCTGTTTGATAGACATGCTGGAAATAATACATTTTTTCACTTCAAACCTGGAATAACTTCAGTGGCCATGGCGTGAGGCACATGGGGAGGTTTTAGTAGTCCTCTGTGGCTCCCTGATGTGCTTCTATCAGTGGTTCCCCAGCTCAGCCCTTCTGTTTTAGGCCAGATCCTTACACCCTGACACAGACCCATTCCCCGGTGATGCGGCGGCGCGTTTGTCCTTCAGCTGTATTAGAGCATCTAAATTACACAGAGAAGAAACTGCTCTTGAATTCATTGAGCTGCATGGCATAATTTCACCCTCTGTGCCTGAATTTCACAGGGGACAAGGATGGAGTTTTAGGGATCTGAGCTGAGGTGAAGTGAAGTCATTCAGCAGACACATGGAAACCCTCCAAGTTGGGGGCCAGGTCGTGAGGACTGCTGTCTGCTTTGACTTTCCAGCTGATCTCCAGTGCAACCCCAAGCGTAACGTCTTTAAAGGTGTTTGCTTCAAGCCTCCTATAACTTAAGTTTTTTAATTAATCTCCTAATCTAACTGGAGGGAGGGGGAGGAGATACAGGGCTGGGAGCTGAAGGGGAGGAGAAGGATGGCCTCTGTGGAGGCCAGGTGTGTGTGGAGGCTGGTTGCGTGAAGTTGCTCTTTCTGTCACTGAAACAGGAGGTTTTTTTTTAATTGAACTTCTTTCTGAAAATGGAGAATTAAAATAGGACTCCCCAAAATTGGCAGTGTATGCTTTCTGCAGAAGTTTTAAGGACGCTCAAATTGCTGAAGTGATGGCGGTTGCTGGCGTAGGAACCATACATTAATCAGATGCTGCGAGCATGTCACGTTTAGGGTGGCTGCACCTATGTAAAGTCCTGCTTTCTCCATTTGTCAGTGGATCCTCATTGCCACCCAAGCAGAGAGTGACACAAGTAATGGATTTTAGTAATTAGAAATTAGGATATTTATCCTAAATCTGTTTATCTTCTTGCAAGGAGAAATGTACCAAATGTAATGTCACAGTATGTAGCTGCTAGTCAATGTATTTTGGAAGAAATACTTGAAAGAAAAAAATGCAAAATAGGATACAAATGTGATGATTGTTTAAATCAAGGCTTCCCACTGCCTTCATTGCATCAGCCCCTGTGCCAACCTCTTCCTGTCTTCTCAGCCAGTTGAATGTAATAATCTTTAAGCTTGTGAACAAACTGTACTACTTATTTATTTGCAAGCTCTCACTGGCTTGGACCAGTTTGTTTTTGTTGTTTAGTAACATGCCTTAATTAACGAGTCAGCCCTTTGGAGAGACTCCCTAGCTTATCTGCTGCCTAACTTCTGACCCTGTTTGGCAGCGTGACCTGTCCTGGTTGTGTTCTGGTATGTGCCTAAAAAAACAGTGAAGGTTGGGGTGCCGGCATCCAAATATAGGGAGGAAGAGTGTCCCTTCTAAAAAGTGCCTGTAGTCTAAACAAAGAAGACCAGCGAGGGAGAGGGGGAAGGAATACGGTGTATGCACGAGCGAAGCAGTATGTGCTAACACTGTGTTAGCTCCACAATTTTTATTTTATTTTTTTTAATCCTTGTTTTACGGCTTTGCCCTTGGAGTAACAGACCGCAGAACCCACGTAGCAGCCGGCGCTCCAGCTGCAGCTTTTATGGGAGCAGGTAAGGCCACAGGTGGTGCAGTGCCTGCAAACCAGGAGGCAGAGTCACCCTTCTCCCTCTCTTTTGGCTGATGCACCCAGCACACTGCTTGCCGCGCCTGGGACTTTGCAGAAGAACCAGATGCTTCCTTTTCTGTGCATGGAACGTGGCTCATTACTGGACAGACCAAATACCAGTGGTGGAATGATCTCTGTGTTGGTTTTTTCCTCTCCCCTTTTCCGTTTTTAGTATTACAAAGTAATACTTTGAAAATTGCATCTCCTGAAAACAGCCCTTTTCCTTGTAAAAATGCTAATGAGAGAAATTGGAAATAAGCACTCAAATCCCTGCTCCCAGGACTTCCTGCAATTGCAGCAGGTAAATGTACTCTGCAGATGCACTCTTGGGCTTAGAATAAGGTAAAAACCACAGCTCTATTCCACTTATATTTCTCTCTATTAATCCTTCTAAACTTGCTTTTACTGGCAATTAGTTTTTTCTTCACTGGAATCGTACTGTGCTTGGTAACCATGGCTGTTTCAGGAGGTCTGTCAAAAAAAGAAATTTGGCTGTTAGGAGAGTGGTGCATTGCCTCCACCTCGTTTCCAGAAGACTTGTGAGGGTGAAAGCAAAGCCTGGTTGAGTAGAGGACTAAAGGGTGCTTGAGTGTCTGTGCCTGCAAACAGTGCTAATTTAGTAGCCCTAGAAGATGAAAACTTTTACTCCAAGAAAACGTATGTTATTATGGTACAGACTTCAGATTTTCCCTTTAATGTACTGTAAAGCTCATGTCCGCCAACCCAAAACGTATTTCTCGGCACGCCAGCAGCCTTGAGAACATTTGGTGGTTTGATCATGAAATTAAGAAAACAAAAATAATGCCTTCCACTGGTGTTTGAAATTCAGTCCATGTCAGTAGTGACTGAATCCTGTTATATCTGATGGTTGTTCAGTGACCTTCGCAAATTAATAGCTCGTTAGGTTTTCCTGTAGTTCTTGGTGGATAAATACCTACGTTGCAGGAGCTGCTCATTTCCGATACTTTTCAGATTTGTCTCGGGGTGCTGGGCTGTGTGTTTTGGTTTTCTTTCTGCTCCCTGGGGGATTTTACCTGTTTCATGCTTCTAGAGAGAAATGGTCATTGAATCCAGTTTAAGGAATGGCCTCTCTCTGTGCGCTTGCTGAAGTGCTGGTTACATTAGCAGGGAGGAGCAGGTGTTTGTTCAAGATGTGACAGCTAATGCAAAAATATCATCCTGCTGAGCACAGGAGGGGTATTGGACAGTACCAAACCCCAAGTCTTAGGCTAAGGAGAGTTTAATTAAACTTACGGTCAATTACACAGTGCTGGCTTAGAGGCAGCTCAGTGGGTTGTGTCAGACAGGGCCTTTTTTGGGGTTTTTTTTTTGGACAGGACCGCATTGGGGATTTGATTCTCATGCTTTTTTTCCTGCCAGTTGCAGACGTGCAGCTTTTTTCCTGTCTTTTTGAACCCAGGAGTTGGCCAGATGTGTGGTTCCTCGCCCAGTCCCGTTTGCAGCCTGTCCGCTGCCTGCACCAGCTCCCTGCTCCTTGAGTGCTTGCTGGATTATTCAGAGCACAGAAAAGCCCTGTTGTCGAAGCGTAACAGGTTATGTAAGGGTTTTGAAAGTACACCCTCTAGCACTTAAGATCTTTGAAGTGTTTAAAAACAAAGAATAAAAATTACAGGCTTACCAGGTTTTCCTGCCAGGGCCTTTCAAAAAGGTAGGATTCCTGGTAGCGTTATGTTCTGCCCTCCCAAAAGGTGAGTGGCTGAGCTCTTTCTGCTGTATTGATCAGTGGTTTCATATTAAAAACCGGAGATCAGTCCTATTACAGGTGCTGGATGACTTGAACATGAACCGCTTAGATCTGGAACAGGCTGACAGATCATAGGCTTTTTAGCATTTCTTTTTTGAGACAGAACTGGAAATCTGAGAATTAATAAGATATAAGTATTCTTTTCTTTTGCCCATGAAGTTGAGTAGGAAGTTTTTTACCTGGGTGTAGAATTTAAAATGTAGTTTAATTCAGCCTTGTGGCACAAGAGCTGCATGTTGTGTTTCCAACTGAGACGCACATTTAGGAGCAGATAGACTACTTTAGTACCACTTGCCAATAATAATAATAATAATAATAATAATGATGATGATGATGATAATAATAATAATGATGATGATGATGATGATGATGATGATGATGATGATGATGATGATGATGAAGAAAAAGCCCTTCAAAACTACTTTAGTCATTTGATTACCTACTGTAGGAAGTGTGGGTTAGATGAAGGGATAGTGGGGTGGATTGGAAACTGGCTGTGCCCTTGTGGCCAAGAAGGCCAATGGCATCCTGGGGTGCATCAAGAGGTGTGTGGCAAGCAGGTCACGGGAGGTGATCCTCCCCCTCTACTCTGCCCTGGTGAGGCTGCATCTGGAGTATTGTGTCCAGTTCTGGGCTCCCCAGTTCAAGAAGGACAGGGAACTGCTGGAGAGGGTACAGCAGAGGGCTACAAAGATGGTTAGGGAGCTGGAACATCTTTCTCATGAGGAAAGGCTGAGGGACTTGGGTCTTTTTAGTCTGGAGAAGATTGAGAGGGGATCTCATCAATGCTTATAAATACTTAAAGGGAGCGTGGCGAGATGATGGCACCAGTCTTTTTGCAGTGGTGCCCAGAGATAGGACAAGAGGTAATGGGCACAAACCTGAACGTAGGAAGTTCCATGTAAACACGAGGAGGAACTTCTTTACTTGGAGGGTGGCAGAGCGCAGGAACAGGCTGTCCAGAGAGGTGGTGGAGTCTCCGACTCTGAAGACATTCAAAACCTGCCCGGATGCCAACCTGTGCAGCCTGCTCTAGGTGTCCCTGCTCCGGCAGGGGGGTTGGACTAGATATCTCCAGAGGTCCCTTCCAACCCTTGTGATTCTGCGAGTCTGTGAGTCTTTGTATTTAATGTTTTATTCATTTCTTATACACAGTCTTCCTTTCTCAAGTAGCAGGTGATTCTACCCACGCCTTGGCTGCAAATTAAACTGTGTTGGATTTTGGGGTCTTCTATCACTATTTCATATATAGACTTAAGGGTTTTCCTATGAGCTGGTAGTAGTAAGAGAGTATCAAGCTATCTGTTGAAATGGCCCAGTTCCTGCAGGCTGCATTACAGGCATCGTTTTGTCAGTGCTATAAGGCCAGATGGGCATGAGGAACAGTAATCACAAAGTCAAAGTGTCTGTGGTGGCCATAGATTTTCAAAATCACAGCTGTGCTCTGCAAATACGTAGGTCTTAGTGGATGATGAAATGCAGTTAATGTGATTGAGGGACAACAAAATCCAGGAGTCGTGTGTTGCATGGAGGTTGCGTTTTGTCTGTATTACTTGAGCGTGCTTGTTTCTCCCTCTTTCCTGCTTTTCTATTCATGCTAATGAGATGTAGGTTCAGAGAGAAGAATAGATTCTGAATAGATTCACTGCATGTTCTGGCAATTTCATGCTGATAAAATTTAGCACTTTTGTCATGTTACCGTCTAGTGGTTGCTCTAGATCTACCCTAACCTTTTTGTACCTTGGGTACCTCAATAGCCTAATGTCCTGAGGTGAATTTTTCCTAAGGATTAGAAGAGCAAGTCCCAGATCCATGGTTCCTGTTCTCTAACAGTCTTGTTGGCCTCCTTGTAATCCACTTTGTCCATCTGTATTGAGGTGAAGATTCATCAAGATGACTGTAGTGAAGTTTGATATCATGAAGAGCAATCTAAGAGATCTCAAGAATTAGACCACCAAAAGCCAGCTTTTGACATGTTTTTCATCCCAAAGAATGTGTTTTGCTGTTCATATTTGCTTTATATGAAAAATCTGAGAAGTTTTCTAGAAGTCTTTCATGTCTTGGCTGCAGAAGTTTCAAGGAAGGTCTTCAGTGTGTCTGTTTATTCTGCACATCCTTTGGTACTTCAGTTTCATCTTAAGGGTGAACTCATTGACTTGTCAGTATTTAAAATCACACTTGTTTACAGGCACATCTTAACTGGAAGAAGAAATCTAGACTTAGGCAGTGATAGCTTTGCAGGCCAAGGACAGCTTGGTACTGTTATGCTGGTATTGTTGAGTCCCCTGATAAAACAAATAGCAGGACTTGTACAAAGCAGCAAATGACTTTCCTGTAGAAAAGAAAACATCCTTATGCTGTTATGGAGATTGTGGCCACCACTGAGGTGTCAGAATGACCTGATCAGACCGAACTGAGTAAGTACTGGATAGAAGGCTTTTTGGGTTTTGATTTTTTGTTTCGTAGGTGAATGCACTTGTCATTTTTGCTTCAGGAAACAAGTAGTGTGACTGAGCTGACTGATCTATTTAAAGTTTATTCTGAAAATGACAGTCTGGTCTGACTGATCTCTAACAGAACAACTGAAAGAAAAAACAAAAACCTATCACATACAACCTAAATGTATGACACAAGGCTTGTACTAGACCTTCCTGATGGAAATGAGGAAAGGAACAAACTTTCTGCAGCTGATTTATACAAACTGGTATATACAGTTTATACATCTGACGTTCTTCCTGCTTTGGGAAATAGCTTTTAATGTTGTCTGGCTTATTTTTGTCCTTATTGCAATGAAGACAAAATCATCTAATTTTTTGAAGAAATAGAATTGTCAACTGATACTGTCTTGAGATAAAAATATACTGGATATTTTACTTGGGTCAATATTATATTAGTAATTACTAGCAAGCTGTAGACCTGATACCTTCTGATATCCAGGAAACACTTGGCTTGCATCCTGCATAATTCAACAAAACTTTTGAAACTGTTCAGACCAACTCAAACATTTTTTTCTGTCTGTTGTGCAGTTGACCAGAGTTTACGTGCATCCATTTTAAATTTGGCTTTTTAAAAAAAGAAATAGTTCTGCAGATGAAAAGAGAAACATCAGGGACAAATTTAATGGCACAAGCAATGCAAAAGCATTTCCTGAACTATTTCATTGCGTCTGGTAATTCTTTGCATAATCTTCTCTTCAGAAATCTTATCTAACCAATGGTATCCTGGCAACATGTTTTGAGCCTTTAATCTTCAAAATCCTGAAATAAGTGTGTGAAACTTAAAAATTTCCTAAAGAGTGGATTAGTGGTAGAATTTGATACAAATACAAACAAAGCAGATGCTCCTCACGGCACTGACCCAGGCTCCAGGTTGCAGCCATGGTTAAAAGCTCCCCACGCTGTTGGCCAAACTACCCGGATAGGCTGTGGGAAAAGTGGGAATGATCATGTGTGTGTGTCTCCTCTACTTACCTTGGTAGCCGGTGGATGTAGACTTCACCCAAGTCTTTTTTTTTTTCCCCGGTTCTACTTCCTCATCTTTGTGCTGAGGAGTTGGGATTTGCCAACACTTGCAGTTAGTTCTTAAGTCTTCAAATTGCCCCTAGTTGATATTTTTTAATTTTGCAAGTTGAAACAAGGGAAATTCCAATTCAATATAAAGCAGAAAATCTTCAGAATGTGAGGTCAAACACTGGGACAAGTTGCCCGGAGAGTCTGTGTAATCGCCGTCCCCGGAGGAATTCAAAACTTGCCTGGGCAAGGCCCTGAGCAGCTGGCTCTTGACTTTGAAGTTGGCCCTACTCTGAGCACGGACTGGAGCAGGCGACCTCTGGAGGTCCCTTCCAACCTACAGCGTTCTAAGTTTTTTTTCAGTGATTAATTAAAATCTTCTGAAGGCTGGCAAAATGTGTCCAGGATAAGGAAGGTAAATGTAAATTCTTTGGATTCATTTATCATTACTTTTATAAAAAATTGAGCATCTTACTACCAATCAGAGAAGATGTTTTCAAAGAAGTATGCATGAAACATGAAGAAGGGAAAAATTAGTAGAAGGCAAAGTTTTTCTTTTGGTACTTTTCTGGTAACCACAGAATATTACTGCAAATAGTGCAAAGCCAGGGAAAAAGACTAATTATCTTCCTAGAGGATCTTGTATTTGCTGGTTTTATTCGGTCTTTTCTTGGGATTGGAAGTGTTTCTGTAATTAGATTCTGTATGTCCAGACTGTTCTTTCTGTCTCTGGTAAACAAACCCATGCCTGGCAGGAGCCTGCCCATTGTCTGTGCTAGCAAAGCCTGCATCAAGAGGATATTCAAAGTTTTTAATCTTATAAAGAAGCAGCTTACAAATGCATGCCCAAGAATTCCTGAATGAAACGGCAGCATTTCCCTGCAGACTTGCTTGTTTGTGGCAGCTCAGCCGAGTTCTCCTTTCAGCTCTGGCTATGACAAGGTTCTTCGTATTAGAAACACATATCGGTATTTTGTGACCTTCTCTGAGATTAGTGGGGTTTTGTTCCCTCTGTGTACAGCAGGTTCATGTTATTGCCTTTGTATAGGTTCAGGATGACTTTCTTAATTTGAAATACTTAATGAAGGAGCCACAAGCAGAGGATATTGAAGTTACAGAGTTGCCTATACCATTTAATAGTATCTACTTTCTTCCACTTAGACAAGGTGATAAAGTCTTCTCTGTTAACTCTGGGACTGAATTTGGCCTTTCCTTCCCTCTTAAATCTCTTAAACTAAGGAGTGGGCTAAATTAAGTCATCTGCTGACTGATCGGTCATCCAATGACAAATCAATAATCAATGACAGCTAAAATTACCATGTTAATTAGCTATGTGACTCCGGGTGGCTGTAGGAGTTGGAACAAGGTGGAAGGGAACCTGGAAGCAGAGCACAAGCTGTCCATAACCAGCTCCTAAAAGCTGAAAAATAAATGCATCCCTATAAAATGACACTGCATCTGCAAGCAAAAAGGCTAACCAAAACGGAGAGGATGAATTAATTTTGGTTCAACCTCAGCTGCCCTACTGCATCCTCATAACTAACGCTTGGTCAGCTCTGCTGTTGTCAGCAGGGCTTTTGGAGAGAGCACCGGGAAGGGGTATAGGCTTTGATTTAGCCAAGGCATGTAGCTCTCTGTTGGAGATTAACTGTGATCTTATTTCTATTGTAACCAAGAGACTGTCTCAACAGAGGGGCTGTCTGGGCACAGAGCGGATTTGCTTCATTGTTGGAACAACGTTTGTCGCCTGAGTCTGTCCTCTGCAGCTACTAAATAAATTCCTCGGAGGTCTGCGTTTCTGACCATTTTTACTACCCATCCTTGACTGAGATTATGGCAGAGAGGTCAGTGCCCTGTTTTTATTGCCAGGAAATAAAAAAGGTTTTCTATACAAACTGAAATATGTTCCTTCATGCTCTGGTCAGCTTAGACCTCTATATGTTTTTAGGTATAGAGTTGGAAAAGTTTGGATTTTCTTTTGGTTTTATTTATGCCTTGCCTGCTTTAAGGTAAATTTTCTGTGTATTTTTCTCATAACTTCAGATTTTTCACATGTTAAACACCCATGTAACTCTGACATTTGCAAAGTCAATTTCTGTGCTCTCCCATTCTACATACACTTTTTAGCATTTGGAAATGAAGATCCCCAAAATAACTGTTGGTTGACAATCAATATAAATGTGCCTTGCCTGCAGAAAACAAGTCCTGAAAGACCTCAACACATAGCTTTAACTTTTAACTTGTACCTTGAAATTGTGCACATCGGACTGGAAAACATGCAGCAATGTGAGCCTGGGGAATTATTGTGATGAAAACCTTGGGCATAGGTGCAGTTGTCTGAAGTGGTTGCTCAGAGCAAGTTTCCCATTTGAACACTTGAGTTTTTCAGAGGGTGAGTGAGTTGACTCTGCTTTGAGGGTACTAGTTGTTATGCTTGAATACCAATTCAGGTGAAATTCTGAAATAATTGTGTTCCAGACTAGTGCTTGCAGTAGAGAAAGTTAATTTATGATAGCTAAAATATTTTTAAATAGGGAATAAGGCGTTTCAGTTTCTCCTGTCCAGTTAAGACTAATTATTATCATTTTACCATAAAAAATGGAATTAAGGTGGTAGCTGATTCAGTGATGGAGGAGGGTTTGGAGTACAGTTCAGGTTTTAGTTGTATAAGTAAAATCTCTTTATTCTTTTTAAACAGAAAAAAGGTCAATTAAAACACAGACAACACATTATCTAATTCCTGTAAACTTTTTTTTCTTTTCTTTTTTTTTTGTAATATTAGATTCTGAATTTAATTCTTCCCTGAAGAGAATTCTCACTGTTCAGTGCAAATGCATGAGTTCATCAGTTTCAACAGTAAAGCTCTTTGCGGTAAATATTGGTGGTAATAATAAGTTAACTTAGTTAAATTTGCAGAACTGTGCTTGACTACGCTCTGTTTTGATAGCTCAGCCTTTAGCTTTAATTCTTGGTAATTTCATTGGGAAATGTCACTGGGCGGAGCGGTAGAGTGAAGGCAGTCACAGGCTGAAAACCTGCCATCCATCCATGGACCGGTGAGACTGCTTAGCAGTTCTGTTTTGCCTGTTCAGCTCTTGGCTTATCAGGTGTAAATAGTACATTGCTGGTGCCTCACCTATGATCTTTGATTTGGGAAGACAAAACCCAGGATATTTGAAAGTCCTCAGGCTTCCATGAGAGATTTCCAAGGAGAAGGTGGCATTGCTGTAGGGGATATATGTGACATGGTGGTTCCTGGACCATCTAGTTGCCTGTTGAGCAGTGCAGTATATTGCTTGGTGATAGGGATATAGCATTGTGTAATTCTGTATGAAAAAGGAAAATACATAGGTTTTTTTGATGATCACGATCTTTTAAATTTATCTTTCTATTTAGTTTTGGCTCACACAGATAGTTACTTTAAAGGATTATTCAATTTCACACCTTCTGAGAAAAGTAAGTCTTTTTTTTGGCGTCAAAATAAACCTGCCCTGAAGAATTCCTGAATGTCTCTGTCCTAGCTCTGCCTATCCAAGCTCCGTGTTGGAAACAGGGTAATCTGTACCTTTGATTTGGAATAGGTTTGGGGAGGGATTCAAAAAGGAGGGATAGATGGGTTTGAGCTCCCTTTTTTTAAGATCCGTTAGTTGGGACTTGTGAAACATAATGAACTGCCTTGCCATCTCTGATTATGGTTTGCAGTTAGAAGAATAATGTATATGCATGTGATTTGGGTATGGTAATGTAATCAAAAAAACCTTATGGAAACTCCAGAGCATTTAATTTACTCTTATTTTCCTGTCTCCCAAGTCTTTGCAGCACCACTTTAGCATTTACACATTATACTTGGATGATACGACCTTGGATTTAAAATACTGGATTTGATGCAAAATCAAATACAGGTTGCTCAAGTGGAATCTCTTGGTCTTCTGGGTGCAGTTCATCCCTCTGAACTTTAGCTAAGTGCTTGACAGCTAGCTGAGACGAGATACTGGCTCTTCCCTCTTGTTAACAGAGAAAAACAGAAAACCTGGCAGCTCTGAAAGCTGATTTCTTCCCATTTTACAATAACTGCTGCATGAATTGCCGTCTTGAGAGGTCTATTTATCTCTGTGAACTATAGAGATTGCCAGTTTCTAAGGTAGTAATTTAAACTCAGTGGATGCCTCCCTTTAAGCCACATTGTTGGCTGTTCTCTTCATTTTAGATTTTAGGTTGTGTTCGATCACATTAAAGGCCTCCTTCTTCCCCCATACTTCTCATTTTCAGTCGTTTGATTTTACCAACTTGATCACCAAGGGAGTAGCAGCAGCATGTGTCTACCAAAAGCTAACCGTGCCAAAGCAGCAGACAATTAAAATCATCTGCTGAAATCTTGGGAGCTCAGCCAGCGCCTGGTTTCTGCTCTACAAGAAGACTTCCTTGTATTTTTTGTCTTAAAACACCCATGTCACTATGCTTGGTTAAGCGTGGGGATTGATGACGTTAGTGACTTGAATCCTGTAGCATGTTTGGCCCAGCTGCTGCCCTGGGTGCTTGTGATGCCCAGGTATTGCCGTGCCTCTGAACTGAAGGGCACTTCAAGACAGAAGGGGTTTTATGGCTCTTCAGTCTCAGTTACCTACTCAGCTTCCATCAAGGGCTCCATCTGGCGCAGTGTGGAGCATTGCTAAGTGGGGCTGACTCTTTGTTTCTGGGTACTTCTGGCTAGGACTTGACACAGGCTGAAAGCAGCCACATGTCTTACACAAGGCAGGCTCTTTCCATTGCGAGGGAGAAGGTTCCTACTCAGACAAAATATTATTTGGGGCTTGGGCTCTCTCTCTTAAATTCTTTGGGGAATCCAATGTTCTGGTTTTTGCTGTTCTTGTAATTGGACTTCCTGGTTATTTGCAAGAAAAACAAAGTCTGACAGCCCCAGAATTAATGGAGCCTGATTTCCAGTGAATCCTGTTTTGTGGTTGATTGACTTCTTAATATAATTAATTAACCAGAAATATCATAAGACTGTGATGGGACCTCATGCCTTGTAAACATCAGCGTCCAGGGGTGAGAGTGACATTCGTAATGTCCTAACACAGAAAAGTTTTGCTGAGCTTTTACATGTCTTTACCAAAGAATCCGCACAGGGGACAAAATATTTCATACGTTTTCCCTAAGGAGGGTTGGCCTCTGGTTATTTCTTTTAGCAGGCCACTGATAAAGTCTCTCTACCCTGCTGTGTTTGAGAATATATCTGCCAGTCTCTGTCATCTTTGATCAAAATTCATTAGTGAATGACATTATTAGGAGGGGCTGATACAGTGTGGCTGCACAAACCCTCCCTCCATGCAATACCAGCTAAAATAAACACAAATAAACACAATAAACATGACCTTTCTGGCCATGCAACAACGGCTTTTGCTTGCTGTGGGGGCTGCAGTGCTTGCTGTCTTCAATGAGAAGTGGGGCACCATGTGGTGCCCCATCGCTGCTCCCTGCCACAGGAGCAGACCTGCTGGCTGTGGACAGCGTTGTCCAGAAATGAAAGGAGAGAGAAGAGGACCTTGGCACGTTCAGTGTCACACAGCGTAGCCTGTTCTGATCTTGCCAGGATGTGAAGGTTTCCAGTTTCTCTGTCATTGCTGCTCTAGTATCTCACCTACTTTCTGCTTGTGAGACAAAACTCATGATTTTTTGTCAAAGCAGGTGGTTTTAGGGGTTTTATTCAATCTTCCCACTGGCAAGTCTTCTCCCAAGAAAGTATATTATGATACTACACCTTCCTCTTGTTGTCTTTCCCCAGGCTTGGAAATCGTTGCCAGCAGCACCTTGCATCTCTGTTGGACTTTCAAAAGTTTTTTTATATTGACAGCAGTCTCTTTTTTACAGTAAGTCTCTAGATTTTGGGTTGTACACCTAAGACTTTCCAGCATGCTGAGTACCCAAGATGTGACTCGATTTCAAGGACAATTTTAGAGCAAGGCCTGAGTTGCCTCAGATAATGCAGCGTTTCAGTAGCATCACTGTTTGTAAGATTTGTCTTCAGTATCCCTTTTGCTGTCACTGTCACAAATGACACATCAAACTGTCTGATTTTTAACTCTTAATAGGCGTCAACTGTATAACTGAGCAGAAACTAGTGCTTGTTAGTGCACAGTATGCAGGTTTGTTCTTACTATCTGGCTGAAGCAGACAGGTTTTGATTTCCATGCTGTGTTTCCCACCCTCCCACACGATTTACTCTGATGTTATCGGTGAAGTAGTAGCTCTGTCCCGAGGGGGCAAGGGATGAAAGACGTTGAAGCTGAGCTTAAAACAAGCCTTTGCCTTATGCAATGACTCAACTTTGCACTGCGTGCCATCACTTCTCCGTTACCCTTATTTATACTTTAAGTGACCATATAGGTTTGTGCATCTTTATTTTTAGTATAAACAAGCTACAAGACTGTCTTCTGTTTTAAACCTAGGAGGTTTATTATTTTAAAATTATTTTAAAATATTTTTTAAAATTACCTAACAGGTTTGCTTAATCTAAGTGTTTGCATGGAGACTGCAAATGCAATTTAGGAATGAATCCCAAACCATTCCTAAAAATCTACACCACTCTCTGCAGTGTGAGAGTCAATACTGTTTTGAGTATCAGATTAAATTTCCTTGACAAAGTAGTTTCAGTAATACATATATACTTCTGTGATCTGTATGTAGTAATTTATATACATGGAGAGTGAGAAGAATTAAAATACTTAGTACAGTGGCAGTTTTCTGCTTCACTTTGTGCCCGTAACAGAGATACCTGATAGGCAGGGGGAACAAAACACGTAGCATGGGGAGTTGGGTGGGAAGGGAAGGTCTCCAGGTGTTTCCTAAACCTGAAAATTCTTAACTTTCCACAGCAATAAAATGTTGCATATATCAGTATTCCCAGTGTAGAATATGCTTCATTTCTAACCTCATAAATGGACAGTAACATTTTCTGGTGGAGATGAAGGTCTCGCCTTTCAAGATAAGAATCGAAGCCTTGTCCGCACCGTCACATGCTGTACCACGGTTCTGCAGCTTTCTTCATTTAATGTTTGCTTTGCAGCCATGCGTGTTGGAGGCGCACGCTGTTGTGTAGAGGCTGCGATTCTCATCTTTAAGAAGTTTGAAATAGCTTATTCCTAAAATGGAGTGCATTTACAAGAATGTATTATTTTTATACAGACTTTTCATTTTTTTGATCTGGTTATTCTCAGGATAAAAGCTGAAGAACATGTTTTCTACGGCTGAGATTCCAGGTTTATAAATGATGTCTAAGGTCTTTAAATATTATGGATATATTGATTTATTTATTTCCATGATGAGTAGCAATACACGTGGGAATATGCAGTGCAATCTTTCTCTAATGCACTGAGAAGAAACGATCTAAACTTTTTCTGCTGCAAAATACTTGAAGCCTCTGTATGCCTATTGGGCTTTTCTAAGAGAAACAGGTTTTGTCATTAATATTGTGAAGAATTCGAATTCAGACATTTGTTTTTTCCTCACTGGGTCAAACATGAGAACATAAAATACTCACAGAAGTCTCCTCCTTCCATCCCTCACCTCTCCTGCTCCTCCCTCCAAATTTACTTTCATAAGATTTAGGCTGTCTTTTGTTCTGTTTTAGCAGGTTTCATTCAGTGCAGTGGGAACTGGACCCCTTCACCAGGAACAAACTTCATCCTCTGATATTTATCACAGGAAGACTGGGTAGCCTAAAATTAATAGCCTGAATTTTGTGATGGACCATGTGCCAGTTGACTTTATGATGCAGAAATGGAAATTTAATGTCATGCTATTCAAGCTTCTGCTTGTTCTCATTTATTTTTACTTTGCTCAGCTATCTGGGATACACATAGTATCCCACGGAAATACTCAGGGAAGAGCATGAAGGAAACTGGCCAGGAATAACAGTGACAGTCTCGATGTCACCTGCGTTAGAGGCCGGATCATACTGCATTGGCATTGCCTGGCGACAGGCTGGTGGGACGGTGCTTATGCTGGAGGAACAGAGAGGTTTGAGGAGCATGTTTGGAGGCTCTGCTAAGTTTGCTGTGCAGTGCATTGCTGTAGAATCATGACTCCTGATGGCTGTTTCCGCAGAGGTACAATATATTGTCTAAGGCTTGAGGTGTGTTTTCCTTCCTCCTGCCTCTCCTGCGCTCGGCAGGCTTGCTTGGACGGCTGCAGTGCTTGCCAACCAAAACCAAGACAGACCTTTTTTCATCCTAGCAAACATCAGGGTCGTTTCCCTGCAATGCTGGGCAATGCAGAAGGAAGCCAGAGGAGACAGTCCCTTCCTTGAAGAGATCAGCATTTAAAGACGAGGTGTGACAAGGGTGGTGTAGCTGTTGATGGGAATAAAGTGGGGATGAAAGGTGAGAATAATAGTGGAAGACAATGAACAAGCAATTACATAGACTTAGTTTTGTGGAATTACTCAGCCCTGTCCTACCTAATTGGTTGATCACAGGAAACGAATCAGACAGTAAAGTAGAGCTAATCTCTGCTCTTCCCCGCCTTAGCCGTTACCAGCTGGGAAAGCCCTGTAGGTTTTGTGGTAGAGGCAGAGCAAAGGCACAAAGGGGTGTCCTTAGAAAGGTATATAGTCAGGGCATTGTAAGCAGAGGACAGTAGGAAAAGATCATTTAAATCAAGTGCTTATTTGAGGCTACTGAAGGCCTGTAGAGTATAACATAGTGCATTGTGTAGGATAATAGGAAAAAAAAAAATCAATGTTTGTGTCTCTGTTTCTGATCTGGTATTTCTGTATGTGATAGATGACTGGAAGCTGCGGCGTTCATCAAGATGTTGCTTTTGTGTGAGCAGTTGGGGCTTTTCTCAGCAGGTGCCTGAGCAGGGAGGCCTGAGGGGACGCGGGGAGCGGGGCGCGCGTGGGCGCAGACACCGCTTCCTCCCGCCCCAGGAGAAACTGCTGACTCTAAAGAAAAACAATGGCGCTTCTAAATGTGGTAGCCCATGCCAAAGGAGCCTGCTTTTCCTCACAGTGCAAATTCAGGTGCTTGGCTTCAGACAGCTGTAAGTACAGCACAGGGGCGAGGGGGACGGCGGAGTGGGGCCACCCAGTCCCTGTGTGCTTGGGCCTTCCTTCCTCACCTCTCCCCTGAGGGAAGAAGAGGCCCTGGTGCTACACGAGCATTTTAGGAGATTTGGGAAATAGCTTTTAGTCACAAGTGTAGGGCCGAGGCGGTAGCACAGCCCATTTGCCCCTCAGCCCTGTCGTTCTGGAGGATCCCGTCTACCAAGAAGACCTTGGTTACAAATTTCAGGGTAAATATACCTGCTCGTTCTTGACCTTAATGGGCAGGTGTCAGCCACACACTCCTCGTGTATATTTAAAAAACTGATTATTTCTGATCATAAGAAGGAAATAGCAAGATCATAGGAGTGGGGGGATGGATGGCTGGGAGAGGAGCTGGTGGTGGCCTGTTGGGTTAGTCTTGCTGGAAGGTGAAACGTGGCTTAATTGCATGAGATTTTCTGTTGTTTTTTTTCTTCTCCTGAAGAACCTCTCGAGCTTTCCATCGTCTGAGCACAGCAGGCATCTGCGCGATGACTGCGGCGTGATGCAAAGAGACGGGGGGAGAAAGTGTCGACTGGGGGATCCTGGCAAACGTTACTTAAACCATTGGAGAAGTGCGGCAGATTGACTCCCCGACTGTCACTGCCGATAAGGCTGCTCGTAGAGCTTGTCAGCATTCCAGCTTCACATTTTTATAGACGTTTAATTACTGCCTGTATTGACTATAGCTGGAATTCACCATTGCAGCTAACGCTCTGGAAGTGCACTGTAGACTGTAAGAAAGTGGAGACTCTCAAGCAGGCAGCCAGCCTGTAATGAGTTTGCTCATCTTGTTAGGTAATGTCTCAGTAACAGCTTCAATAACCATCTTGTTTGTTCTGTGTTTGGGGTTTTTTTGTGTTTGGGTTTTTTTTTAGGGTACTGTGTCCTTCATTTGATAAAGTTTTCTTTGCCATTAAATCCACAATCCCTTTCTCAAAACTTAGTTCTAATTACATATATTTTGTCTTCTACTTCCTTCTAGCTCCCTGTGCATGACAGAGGGGCGGTGGTGGGCCGTGGGCATGGGCACCTCATTGCCGTTTTATCAGAGGCTTCCCTTTGCGTGGAGCAGTGCAGACCTGACTGTGGTGGGTGCTGAGCTGCTGTGAAGTGATGTGAAAACACTGATGTGTAGCAAATGCTCTGAATGCTATGAAGAGATTTTGTCAGGGACGCAATATTTTGATGTAATGGTAGGTAGTTAGAATTTCTGGCACGAACGTGTTGGCATCATTCACCACAGTCCAACACGCAGCTCACAGAATGCTTCGGCTCTTGCTGCTGTGCTTTCCCATGGGGACACGAAGCTGCAAAACGCATCCGGGAGCCTCCTCCAGCACCTGCCCCAGCCCAGGCTGCTGCTGGGGTGGGAGAGGTGCTGGGGCCCAGTGGCAGCTGCTGCTCTGTGTGTGGATGTGTGTGCACGGAGCAAAGGGGGAGCAAGTGAGGGCAACCTGGCCCAGCGGCAGTGGGTTATCTCCATGCCTCCTCTTTTCCCTCCTTCCCCTCTGCAGCAGAGTTTAGAGGCTGCTGCTATGGAGGGGAAGGGTGAAAGGGAAGGTGAGGTGTTTTGGGCAGGGAACGGAGTAGATTGGTGCTCATGGGGCGCAGTGGGAGAGGAATGTGCCCGTGGGAGGAAGGCAGGGAAGGGGCTGGGACAGATCCTGGTCTGAAAGGCAGGCTGCTGTTGAGCAGTTCGTGGCAGAGAATGAATCCAGATTTGGTCCAGGTGGCTGAGGGGGTAGTACCACTGAGATCAGGTAACAGCTGGAGGATTGGGGAGCCAGAAATCTCTAGGCTTCCCATTCCAGCATCCCAGGACATGGCGTGTGTTAGGAAGAAGCCATGTACATGTGGATATGTTTGCAAAGGTCTATGTATTACCATTTTGGCTTCTGTATATGTAGTTGGTCTGTTGCTACTAAATTACCTCCTTAACGCTTTCATTGAAGAGGGCTTTCTGGCCATTGATCATTAATGTCACTGCTTGTTGAGCACAAACCTGTAAGCCACACAGCATCAGCCAGATCTAGAGGTCGTAAGCTAAACTGAGGTCCGGGGATTGTGCTATCACCCTGGAAGAATCCCATGAGTCTTCCAGCCCTGTCTCTCAAGGGTAGGATGATTTGGCCCTTTGTTGGGCTCAAACAAGCTAGTGCAATATAAATGGGATGAAAAAGAGACCTGAGGAAGCTGAAGTGCCCTAGAAGGACTCTATTTACTGGTACATACCTCTGAACTGATCTGCCCTCTTTCCAGTTAATAGGCTTGTACCCTGTCCAATCTATCATACATATAATAAAAGAGTTACACAATAACCCTTGGTTAAACAAAGAGTGTATACAGCACTCCAATATTCTCAGCTTCTAACTTCTGTAACTAACAGTCCATTATTCACCCGCTCAGGGAGTAAGTTTCTGACACTTCCTATGGTAGAAGAGGTGTAAATGTGACTGGCATTCCTCCACCATCAGCTAGCTTAAAATCCTCTCCCAGCTCCCCGTCTTCTTAAATGCAATAACCAACCAGGCAGATTGGTCTTAGGGTTCCTCACAAGTTTTGCTTTAGGCTCTCAATCTGCCACCAGCTTTACTTCATCCTCTTATGGGCTCTGCAAGGGGAGTGACTGCAGAAGTGGTCATTAAAGGGTTGCAGATGAGCACAGTATAAATATTGAATTGTTTATCAGTTCCTGACATTTGCTGAAATCTAGAGTTTCAAAGTTATCCTTTAAAAACTGGAGCACAAACCTACTATGGCAATAAGCCCAAAGGTCAGCTTGCTTGTGTGAGTGATCTCTTCAGAGGTACGTCGATAATATTCTGACGGCCTCTGGTGTGCAAGATGAGAGAAGAGTCACCCAGACTCTGGGGACACAGACAGGCTGGTGTTTGATCTGTGCTGAGGCATGGTCCTGTACGGCTGAGGCCAAAACTTTTTTCCAGTGATTCCATTTGGGATATCTGTTGGTGAACTGGAGTTTGACAGCGACTCATGCAGCTACCTGCCAGGGTTAGTTTTCCTGCCACTTCCCATTCTTTCCCTCTTTGTAGCTTATTCACATCTTCAGCTTTGACCGTTGGACCTGATCTAATTCCCATTGAAGATGAACCCAGTGACTTTGGCAGAAGTTGTAAGTGATCCTGAGATCAGAAGCTCTTTGAGGAAGAAATTGTTCTTGATTTTTTTTTTTTTCTGTGCCCATCTGTGCTGCTGTTAAAAAAAAAAGAAAAAAAAAAACTGATACCATCTGATTGTGCTCTCTGCAAGTAGCAAGAGAGACCTGCCCTTGAACTAAATAAAGCAAGCAAGCTTCAAGCAGATAGTTATCCCTGTTGTGTATCCCCAAGCCTCTGTAAAAGCATAGATGATCTGGATTGAAAAGCTGTGTTTTCAGCTCCTCTTTTCAAAGGTATTCCCACACTGGGGCATTAAGAAAACCCGTTATGCTAGTGGCAAGCGTGCACATACACTGACCGTCCTTTGCTTTCAGTCTGCCTTCGCCTCGCCAGCTTGTTTACTTTTGGAACAGAATTGTTCTCAGGACTGACAGGACAGACATATAGTGAGGATTTTTTTCCCTTTTGTGGGAACTGGCCTGAACATGTGAGGCCAAACCAGCGAGTGTGAGGTTCAGCAGAGCTGCAGTTAATCTGCACACACACAGAGGACTCTTCTTTGCATTACCTGTGCCCACGTCCAGTCCCCCTGTCTATACAGGCTCTGGTGGGCGTCCTTGTCTAGTTAGGTGCTCCCAGTTGCTTGAGCCATCCTTGCTTCAGACAAATGGTTTTGTATCTATATCTATATCTATATCTATATCTATATCTATATCTATATCTATATCTAATCTATATCTATATCTATCTTATCTCTATCTATTTATCAGCAGAATTTAAGCAACAACTCCAGTGCAAAATTCTTTTATGCCTGAGATGGTGCTGAAAGTTTAAGTCTTGATGGAGTCCCTGTATGGGAAGCAGCAGTGGTAACAACACAGGGAAAATTCTTGCCACTATTAATTGCAAATGCATCCTAGCAACTGTATCACCCTACTCGTATTTCCTTTTCTTCCTCATGTTTTTCCAGAGTTTTTAGAAACAGCACCTGCTACCGCTGTCTCTGTTACAGGGGAATACAATACAACTGTAACAACACTGGGAGATACACGCATGATTTTTAACATCGGTTCTTCTGCCTGCTTATTTCCTTGTCATGTCCCTATTGTCTCTTAACTTGTACTTGATTTCTAAGCTCCCTGGGAGGGGACCAGCTTTTTGTTCTGTGTTTGCACAGCATCTGAGGCTGTCATGCCCCGGCTCTTCACTAATCCTGGTAAGTGCTCCAGTAGTACAAATGGCAAATAAATTTGAGATGCAAACAAATTAGCATTCTTCTCACTGATTAAACAAATGGTTTTCTCTGTGATGATTTGAATTGGAGTTGCATTTCATTACAGCCCTTTGAAGCTCAGCTGGGAATTGCCACGTTCTTTTCCAACCTCTGTTATCAGCCTCCTGTACTAGTTGACCAAAAAGTACTTGGCAGGCAGTTTGCAGACTCTGAAAAACAATAGGTTGTACTATTTTAACCTGGCTTTGACCTAACCTGGAACAGTCAAAACTGGCATTTGGCATTGTGAGGAAATGTGTTTCGATGTGCCGAGTCAACTGCACTTGCTGCTCAGCAGCTGCTGACAGCAACCTGTGTCTGTCTTGTCCTATGGAGAGACGGGGGGACCGCGCTGGCCCCAGCATCGGCGTGATACCAGGCGAGTCTCAGTAATTCTCTGTAACAGGGCCTGAATGAAGCAGGGAATTACTTTGCCCTTAAATTGAAGATTAATGTGATTTTTTCTGGGACAGAAAACATTGCTTGTTTTCTGGATGGATAAAGTGTCCACTGAAACAGGATTATATTTACATTATTATTGCAGGGCCATCTGTGAAATAGGCTTTCTGTACTACAGTAAAGAGCCGTGACCCCTCACAGCGTTATCTTTTAAGCTGCATGCTAAACCCACGGGGGCTTATGGCTCAAAGCTAATGGGGATTTAACTTCTCACTGAAAGGAATTTGAAGCCTAACCCTATTTAGATGCTCTTTGCTCTCGTTGATTAAATGCCCATTCCACTGCAAGAAACCTAATGGAATCATAACTATATGAATTTTCCATCTGACAAAATGGGTGCTGGGGGACATTCCATGCAATATTTATTAGAAAAGGAGTTTGATCTTAAGAAGACATTTTAAATCAAAACGTCAACTCAAAGTACTATTTTGTTTGTAGAGAAAGCAGTGAATTTGAATGAGAGTGTATTTTTCAGATCACTCCACAGAACCATTTCATGGAAAAAAATTCTTCTTCTGAATTCAGAATTTTTATGGGGATTTTCACTGCTTCCCTTGTTCCCTGTGTTCACTAATTCATTCCTGAGATCCTGTCTGCAGAATAGTTTTAAATTATGCTATTTAAAAATAATAAAACTGCCAAAAAAAAAAAGTCTTTCTTTTCACTCCCAAATGTGAAATGTGGAGTTCCAGGAGGACCGTGTTGCATCAGGGATCATTGGTATTTATTGAGATACAGTAACTGCAGCTCCTAGGGAATGAGAATAGAAGAGCTGTCATCTTGGTAAATGACTTTGAGCTGCAAAGAGCAGCACATGATGCCATGGTCCTATGGCAGCACAGGCAGCACAGTTGGGTTTCAGTCGTGGTATCTTTGGGTGCTGCAATTCTGACAATTTCCTGTGCTCAAAGTGCTGGTGCTTTCTGAATACCTTTTACCCGGTGCTAATGACTAGTGTGCTTATTCTTTAATTGTTACAGTTTGTTGTTAGAGTTTTGGTGGCTTATTCATAGAGAAAACCATAATCCCTGGGAGAAAAGGGCTCCATTCAAATGGAAGCCCAAGCACTGAGGCACAAGGGTGTGGCTTAATGTTTCATTGTCCTTCTCTTTTTATTGCCCTTGCTGGACATACAGTCACGCTTCCTCCACCCCTTGATTTACAAGGGGTGGTGTCGCGTGAGGTCTCTCTCCCTTCCAGTGCCTCACTGAGCAATCTGTCTGCTTCAGGTGGTTTTCTCCTAGCCTGTAGACCAGCGAGGAGATAGGTGTAGAGCCAAACCTCATTCCAGGTTTGCCACTCAACCTGCTGGGTAATCTTGCTGGGTAGTCTTCAGGTGGAGAAGAGGCAGTTTGAGACTGTCTTTGACTTCAGAACCAGGCAAAGATGGTCTTGAGCTATCATGACACATTGAAATAAACAAAAATAGAGTTGCTACATTATATCCACCCCAATCAGAAAAACTCTTCCCAGTTCCCCATGATCGATTTAGGGACCTCCTTGGATTTGTGTTTGTTTTTTTTTTTTTTTTTTCTTAGTTACATAGAAGTCTTGAGACTACTGTACAGATTTTCTTATGTCTTGTCAGAGGAGCCGTTGTGCTTCTCCTGTTGAACTGTGATGGGGTGGCAGCCTGGAGATTGTAATCTTTGGTGGAGTGAAGTGATTCCTGTGGGCTCGCAGTGTAGAACTGACTGGATTCTTCTCCAAATTTACCAAACTTTCTTATTCCCAGTTTAAATGAGAAAAGGAGAGAGTGGTAGGCAGGCACATGGACCTTCATAGGAATTTTCAGTCCAAGTCACTGAACTTTAGTAGTGTCCATCTTATATTTATCTATCTGTCTGTCTGTATTTATGTACCTGTATGCATATAGATGTAAGTATTTATAATCACTAGCACTTGAGTGTTCTGGATATGGTCATTGGTCTTTCCTGTTGGTACGGTTGGAAACTAAAGGATTCCCAAAATAAGGACTTGTATGGTGATCTGATGCCTTTTGATGGATAGCCCAGCCACAGGAGATACGGCAAGTTCTTAGCTGAATGACTGCCCTAAGTTTGGTCATTTTCAAAGCTCTTGGTGTTGTCCAGTGAAGAAAGAAAACGATGGACTTCGGAATTTTGCAAGTGATTGCAGCCCAACTCTTCAAAATAAATCCTGGCGATCTTGGAAGGTCTTCAAGGTCTTCCCATAAGGAGAAGACTGTAAGCATTGTGAACCCGGTTTTCACTGGCACTGGGATCCCTTTGGGTTGTTTAAAAATGAAAAGTCGTAAAAGGGTAGAAGTTAAGTTTAGTGCTGAGAACTCTGTCACTGACTTACTGCATGACTTTGAGGAAGGCATTTTAACTTGCCTGTGTCAGTTTAGCCATCTGTAAAACAGGTACAATCATACACAGCATAATAATTTCCCTCAGTGAGTGCCACTTCCAGTCTATCTTGTACTACTTAATGATTTGTGTGACTGCTGAAATAACAGCATGCTCTAAAATCGTAATGCCCTGATGTATTTTTCACATAATCACTAGTGGTTGAAATATTTGTTCTGACACTTGAGATTACTCATGTAAATAGAAAAATTATAGCATGCTGGCGATGCCAGACACCTTGAATTCCATCTGAGCGTGTGGGTGATTGGAGAGGGATCTATAAATACTAACAGAGGGGGAACAACAAGCCCATGAGAAATTCTGAATCAACTTATTCCTGAGAAAATATGACAGTATGTCAGTATTGGGTAGGGAGATGGTCCTTGGGAATCCGAGTACTGCAAGTTCAGTGAAGAAATGTATTTTGCTCCATTTCCCTGCTTTATGTGAAGATACATTTTTCTGTTGTACTTTGAGTAGAGTTACAAGGAGTATGATGACCTAGTCCTAATATCATGTGACTACTTTGAGTAGAGTTACAAGGAGTATGATGACCTAGTCCTAATATCATGTGACTAAACCTTCTTTTTTTTAGTTTTTAACTTATGAAGCATTCTGCCTTGGAGACAACCAGAAGCTCCAGTTTGATTATCAATGAGTGACTCACAGGTCCCACAATGCTTTTTCTCAAAATGTGACTGCTAATTTCCACGTTCAGCTCCCAGACTGCCTGGTTCAGATGTTTGCCACTTCCATTATGAAAGATTTGCATAGTTCTAATCGTAGAGTTCACAATGTCACATAACAACGTAGCAAATGAGCTCTGTCACATTTTACATAAAAATGTAGTAAGCTATATAGCTACTGCTTGCAAGTTTGACAGTAGTCTTTTTTAATATTTAGTTTATTAGATAAGGGACACTTGTGCAATGTAGCTGCTCCCTGCTCCCTGCTGAGTAGTGTTTCTTTTGAGTACAAG
The DNA here is from genome assembly GCA_008921705.1 of Burhinus oedicnemus. Taxonomy (NCBI): domain Eukaryota; kingdom Metazoa; phylum Chordata; class Aves; order Charadriiformes; family Burhinidae; genus Burhinus; species Burhinus oedicnemus. The sequence goes on along the minus strand of VFFE01007072.1, from coordinate 1,726,325 downwards.
CTTTTCAAGATACTGCCAGTGTCTCCTTCCAGATCAAGGCAAAGCATCTCCTTTTTAACCAAACGTACTTCTGGGGACTACAGAATATTTACAAGCTAAAATTTAGTTTTCAGATTATGAAGAGAGAGATCTGTCTGCATTTATTTTGAGGAAGTACGTAACATTTTTGGAAGACTGTTGAATAGCTTATGGGACCTTGCTGCTATAATTCACACATTTATCATTAGTGACATATCAAAACCCAGAACTGAATACATCCAATTTATTGAAATGATAACTTCGAAATTTAAAATAAACTAAATCACTTGAAGGAAACTCTAACACATTCAGTGTAGTAGGTATGAGTAATAGAAATTATAATGGAAAGTATTGAGGAACGTCAATTGTAAAGAGTCTCTCTTTAGTTTATTATTAATTTGCCAATTGAAATTTTTGGATACCGGATTACCGACAACCTGAAAGGAGCTGAAAGGGGATGGTTAGCAGTGGCCAGCTCCAGGTGAGAGGAGGGAGAGGTGGATGGGAAATGCTGACTGCAAGGGAAGCTTTCAGGCTGTCTAATAGGGAGGGGAGTAGATTGTGTATTTTGCTTATGCTTGCTCTATGTGGAGTATAAAACCATGGCTTTGTGGAGAAATGAAAATTAATTAGTATTTACTAGGTTTTGCAGTTTACAAAATTGATATGCAGCATAAGATAAGAAGACATTTAAAGCCTTCACTCCCTAGAAACATTTGCACTGAGGAAACTCAGAAAGGATTGAATAATTGTTTACTAGAGGGGAACATCAGGCCTGGGGAATCAGTGGCTGAATCAGCTCAAATCATAGGCAAAATCTCAGGAAAAGAAACAGAGGAAAAGTAACTGAAGACTTTTTGGTGTTACACAGAAGCATAGGATGGCCTGGGAATGTAATCTCCAGCTCCACAAGTGCTGAAATCAGAGCAGAAAAGGGATGTCCCTGGTGCAGGTGGGAAGGAGAAGACATCTGCAGGGGTTGCCAGTGGCTCCTGCCAAGACTCACCACTGAGTTTTCTCCTACAGTTTCTTGGCTTCTAAGACATCTTTGGTGGTGAGTTGTGTTTTTTGAGACCTGCTATGGATAACACAGTGTGGCTGGTCACTGTGCTCTATTCGGGTTATCAAAGCCATGAGGTTTCACAGACTGCACCCTTGCATGGCTTCCTGAGAGCAGCCCATTTGCTCCTGTTTGATGGGGCCTGGACATGCTGATCCTGTACCACCAGTCTTACCTCATTGACAAAGAAATTCTCTTAACCACACGAAATTGCTGATTGCAAGGTGCTTTGAAGAAGAACTGCCTTCATTTTTTGGGTGCAAGCGTGTGATGGTGCTTACAATACTGCTTAATGTTGCTCCACCTTTTTTATAAAAGCAGCGGCTAACTTAAAGGAACATGCAATTGTTGATGTTTTTCACCCAGCCTGTCTGTAGCCCACTGAAAGCTTGAACTTGAAGCCTGGTTGCTTACCAACAGCCTCTTGTCACCAATTGCTAATGCCCTCCGTTAAGGTAAACTTTATCTTAAAGGCATGTTTGTCTCCTGGATCTTTCTGAAGTTACTCTTTCAAAACACTCATCATGTCTTCCATATAAAAGTATAATAAGTGCATACATTGAAAGTATTTTAAAAAGGATTTTAAAAACAGCCCCTTACAGTTTAAATCCAAGCCTATCTCTTTAAGGGATGAAGCAACATACACTGAATTCAGCTGATTTAATTTAAAACCAGCAGAACATGTAAATTCAACTTAGTCTCACTACAGTATGAGAAACGGCCAAAGCATAAAGGGGATTTGTATTCTCACAAGGTGTTTATTTTAACTAATTTATATCATCTCCCAGAGGTGGAGATCTGATGCTCTTGGCAGATCAAGAGGTTTACTATTTCAAATCCCTTTCAGCACTGGGGAAAGTAGATGATGTTAATGGATGTTACTTGTCTGACCGTAGTAACAGATGTTTCTGTAGGAAATAGAGTAGAAACACAAGCAGGATTGTTGACTGGTTTTTGGTTTATGCCCACATTAAAGCTGTTGAAAGGGTCATGTGACATATCTTCATAGATGATCTCTTTTCTTCAAGAATTTGGGTCTTAGTTTCGATGATGGCACCAGGAGCTGGACAGATTCTCATCTCATTTTTATACACGTGTCTTGACTGTAGCACATGCAGTTTGCTTGAGTTTAGTGGAAATCTGATCTCTAATGTAAAACCTCGCAGGCAAATTCTGGTATCATGATACTGAATTAATGTTAATACAGTAGACCTTTTTCCAGCTCTGTTAATTTCAGTTCTATTTGCAATAGTGTAAAATACTCTGCATTTATGTTGGCATTGCTTAGGCACAGTTTATGAATTTTATGGCAAGACTTCTCCTTTCAGTTACAACTAGCTCTGAAACCATTTGAGGCATTTTGGTTTGCATCTTGCCAAAACTGCTAGACTGCAAATTCTCTGTTTTAATGTTTCATCAAGCAAAACGACACAACCATGCTGAGTGAGACTTGCTTGGCTGATCTGCCCTTCTGAAGGCCACATACCTGCAGCGATTACATCTAGGTTTTGCTACCATCCGCTTTTTTTTTCTTGGGACAGAATCATTTCAGCAGCTGTTAAATGGCTCTCAGTTGTTAACTTGGACTTGCAGTGATGCTACCTACAACCTCTCAAGTGTTTGTCTTCATTTGTTTCCTCCTTTCCAGATGGGAATTGCGTATCTGCAGGATGGACCTCCTCTAGTTCTGCATTAGCAGCTCTTCTCAAACTAAGCAAGAATCATTTTTGCAAGAAAAGGTTTTGTATGCCATGCTGCCTACAATACCCTTGCAGATGGTCTGCTGTACTCACTTCAGCACAGACGAGTCGAACAGCCCCTTCATACTGAATAAGCTGATAAAAGCAATTGATCTCATCATGTTCAATTTGTGGGCTTGGATGACTCCAAAGGTTGATCCCTACATGCAGTCTTAAAACGTCTTAAGTATGGTGGAGGACTTGCCTAGCTCCTCTTCTCTGGGCCATCTTTCACCCTGGCAGAAACCAAACCAGATGAAGATGGATTTATGGGAACTTTCAAAAACCTGTCTTTTTGGGGTATAGGTATCAGTAACATTAGTGCATTCTTTGAAAACAGGCTCAAGAGGTTTCTGGCTCATGTTTTCTACTTAGCTTTGGTAGTTGTCTCTGAGTACTTACTTAGAAGAGAACGAATGCATGGAGAGGAGACTGTGCTTTTCCCCTGCAAAGGGGAATTCCTTGATCATCTTTTTCGAGCAGATTCAAGCATGTTGTTCCTTTTGCTTTCATATTGTAAACCTACACATCCTGTCCTCATTCCTATAGTAACGAAAGAGCTTTGCTTGGGAGTGCTGGCTTCACTTCAGTGGTCTTTGTCTTCCCTCCTAGAAAACAGTCTGAATGTGTCAGAAGAGTCTCAGTTCCTCAGAACTGCGTCTGGCCAAGGACCTGACCAAGTTGGTCTGTAGTATTTGTCTCATTAAAAGCCTGCTTCTTTCCCCCAGAAAAAAAAAGTCATCTGTGAACAGTAACAAAGGATTAATTGTGGAGACTTGGGACTTGGCAGCACTGCCTATAAATGAAGTGCTTTTTTGGAAGCTACATTGCCTGTCTTGCAGATCAAAAAAATAAATGCAAAGTATTTCAGTGTGTATCAGTGGATTAATTCATTTGATTGCCACTTCCCTTCGTCTCCTCTTTGTGGGGAGGAGTGCTCCGGAGATTGCAATTTTAATTGCTTGACCGCAGTTTCTAATTAGTGGTGCAGCAAAAGGGCATGGATCAGTAATTAGTACTGAATATAAGGATCTCTGAGGTTGAGCTATAGCATCAAATGGATGAGTTTAGACAACTCTCAACTGAAATTACAGTCTGTCAGTAAATTGAGTTATAATAATGAAACCATTAGAATTTTTTCTCAGTCCCTGCATGTTGGTTTCTGTGTTTGCAGAGTACATTCTGGTCATCTTAAAGAATGTAGCATTTTTATATAAATATATCTTTAATATTTGCATATATATTAGACATATTTATTCTGAAGGCATACATATACACATGCCTATAGAACAGTTATACATAATTCAGAATTGTTATACAATAGTATGCCTTATTTAATTTTATTAAATCTTTTGGGGGTTTAATCCATTAGGTAGTTTCATATAAAAACAGTGATCTCTTTAGTCACTTCCTTTTTCAGTCGATACCTGGATTTGTGCTACTGTATCCAAATGGAAATCTAGCTCTTGAGTGTAATGGTCTGAAAACAGAATATTATCCACATTATTACTTTAATGTCCAATAGTCTGTATCATATTTTTTCTGGTTTTAAAACTTGATGATGGAAGTAAATTGTATAACTACAGTTATATGTTAATGTTGCTGCATTAAAGATTCTCAGTGCAGTATAGAATAGGAATATGCCTGTAATACATACTGGTATCAACTTGTTTTTTAGTAGGTGGATTAAGAACTGGTTAATGGACAGACCACAAAATGTAAACACGTGTGGGGTCACCATAAACTGCTCTGTGTGTAGCAGGGTTACTGGTGCATTGGTATAAAACAGAGTGTTCTGCAGTATTTGCATCCAGAGTTTAGAGGTAAATAGGAAATAATTGCTGATAGAACTTATGAATCATCTGAACAGCCTGTGCCTTATTTCAGCTAAATTCATAAACTGGACTTTGGTTATAGACATGTAATTATGGATGTTGATGGGGCAAATGGAAAACATTGACTCTGAAATTTAAATAATACAAAAAATTATATAAATGGATCAAGTTCTGCCACCTGTTCCACTCCAGTATTCCATTTATGCATTTATATGTATCCATTTGGGGGCTTTTAAAATATGAAACACATTTGAATATGCAGGAGCCATAAAGTCTGGTTTGTAAAACCCAGCAGAATTCAGCGTGAATCTAGAAAGCTGTGCTTGTATTTACTGGGACATAGGAATTAATTTGTAGAAAACTACTGAAGGCTTTTGTTTTTTAACAGAAAAACGATATTCACTTTATTTTTTAATCCTCTTGTATAATTTTATAGGAAGATGGTGTCCAGCAGTTTACCAGTATATTAATGGGTCTTTATTCATGTAAGTCTCAGAGGCTGAGCATCCATCTCATTTTGAGAGTTAGTAGAAACTAGATGTCTGGGAGTTCAGAAGTTGGCAGGAGTTTTCAGAGGACATTTTTCCTCAAGGTAATTTTCTTGGCTTTGGCTGTGTTTGAGACTCAGTTTGTGGAAGGAGGGTTGTGTTTTTGCTCTCTCCTCCTGCTCCTGCTTCCTCTTTCACAGGAGTTTCTGAAACAGTGCAGCTGCCTGCCACAAATTCACCAGTGCGTCGCATGGAAACTTGGCTTCTTGGCACATGGAAGGGACGGCTCTTTTCTTCTGCACCCGTCTCTGGGGAATTAAATTCACATTCTGTGTTCTTGCTTAGGTGTAGAGCCAAATTTTTCACTTCGGCTTCCTTCCTCTCCCTGCCCCTCTCTCCTTTCCTTAATGAAAAGATGCTCAGGTCTAATGCGTATAGCTGCAGCTGAAAGAGGATGAAAATAGCACAGAGGAAATAGCTACTTTATTGAGACCTGGACCTTTATTTAGCAGCACATTTGCTGGCATGTCACCATAATGGAGCTCAAAAACTGGCCGGATTACTTTTTTCAACAGATTAATTGAGAATCTCTAATTTTAAAGGGAACAAAACTTTTTTTCCAGTCAAACATGATTTCTACACCTTCAGCTGTTCCTCCCATCTAAGTTAATGACAAAGTCATATTTGTTCAGTGTAAACAGGAGTAGATTCACCACATCAGTGTATGTTCAGTTTGTCTTTTTCCCAAAGGCTATGAGTACATCCAAACTGAGATGCCAGCTGCTAAAACCAATATCTGTATGACACTGGCTAAACCAGCTTATTTTCAGCACCTTTGAAAAACCGGTAATTTATGGAGTACCCAAGGATGAGCACTGGTTTTGAGGGTTAAGTGACACAGGTTTTTAGATAATGGACTCCAGGTAGGTGTCTACAAAAAGATATCTCAACACCTTTTGCCTTAAATAGTTTCTGGAAGCCTGGTAGAATCCCGTGCCAGCTCTTCCCTGAGCAGGGAAGAAATTAATTTCAAAAATTACTCAGAATGGAATGGGCCAACGAAATCAAAACAGGAGTGTTGGGTAGGACAGCATTTCTGATAAATCACAAATGATCCCTCTGACAGAGGAATATCCTGTAAAATACCTAAACACAAAAGTCCTTATAGTTGAAGTTAACAGATTTTTAAAAAGGAGAGAGCGAACAACGGCAAGATGTGCACTAAGGTGTTTCAGAGAAAAGATGGCAATAGATGCTCACAGAGCCTGGACTCTGGTTTTGCACACATATCTCTAGGTAAAGCTGTTATGAAGTGCCTTGAAAAAGTGCTGTTGAAATTACTCACCTTATCTGTGGTTTTGTTCTCCACTCCTCTGAATACTTCCCTTGCTTTCACTTTGAACTTAAACACTTCAGTCGGCTTTCCCTAATTTAACCTCCTTCACCACAATGCCCTTTTATAATTTACCCATCTTTTTGCTACTCAGTCGTTCTCAGCTTCTTTAGCTGAGCTAACATGATGATCTGCACTGTTTCCTTGAAATCATCTCTCACAGCATTTTAATAACTTCCCTAAAGAAGTTCACGGTGCTCCTGGCCTTTCGATTCGTGTCGTCGCTGCTTGAGTCATGGGTACAATCAAGTGGCAATAGCCAGTTAGGCAGCCACAGCTGTGTACATTGGATATATATGTTTAACCAGGGTGCTTAAATGTGAGGTCTTTTCCTGGTTGAGCTCCATCAGGTTTGTGAAGGAGACAGAGACTGTGGCTGGCAGATTTGCCAAGCACATGAAAAGCAAAAGCAAAAGTGATCTTGAACTGCCAAAAGAAATAAAACACAGGGAAAATGTTTCAATATTTGCTTGCATAAAGAGGGGAATATGAAGTATGAGTGTGAGAGGTATTGATTTTTGCATACAAGTAAGATCATTTTGGAATCCTACATTCACTTTTCCTATCCATACTGGAAAGTGTTGGAAGAGGCTGCGAAGAGATCTAATCTGACACCTCCACTCTCATGAAAGGCTTGAACTCAATTTTATTTCCCCAAGAGAAGGCTAAGAGGTGAATTGGGGTTTTTTTACGCCATATATATATATATATATATATATATGTACAAGTATATCAGCTAAAACTGCTTCCCAGCAAGCAGAAATAGCCATCGAGATCAGTGGCAGGACAGACAAGCGTGAACCAGAAGCAAGATGTGAGTTTGCAGCACTTGGAGTATCGCTGGAACAATTTAGATAGGGGAATAATAGATTCACTGTCACTTGGTTGAGTGTCTTTCTTAAAAACTTCCCTATACCTCAGCCAGCTCATGGCTTCTGTACGTAGGAATTGCTGCATGAGGACTTCTAGCCTGCCGAGTAGAGGTTGGATGGCTCTCCTGGCCTTACACTAGCTATATTTTCTTACTTCCCCTATTCTGTTCTTTTCATTTCTTCTACTCATTGCACCCTACTGAGATGGGCAGCAGTCAGATTTCCATCTTCTGTATTTGCACAGCTTCCAATGCCGTGATGCTGGACGAGTAGAAATAATAAACAGCGATGAGGGTTGGTAACAGTTCAAAGAACTCACATGGGATGCAGCTACTGAATATCCATTTATTTATTACTTTCCTTTTCTTTTTTTTTTTTTGTTCTTTCCATAGTGAAATACATGAGAGAGGCAACCCCATATGTCAAGAAAGGCTCTCCTGTTTCAGAAATTGGATGGGAGACACCTCCCCCCGAATCTCCCCGCTTGGGTTGTGCCTCTGCTGACCCCCTGTCGCAGCTTTCACTCTCCATCCACAGAGACAAGAAGACAATACCGCTCAAGATGTGCTACGTGACACGCAACATGACCGTGTCGGACCCAGAAAACAGGTGAGCAAAGGATTTGCCCAGGGCTGGAATTTTGCCTTCATGTTGAATCGTTGTTGACTTTTTCAGCATTGGGGTTGGTGAGAAGGAGCTGGTGATGGGCTCTGACCACACACAGCAACCCAGCGAGGGGCAAGCAAGGACCGGTTTGGGAAGGGCAGGTGATAGTGTCTGAGCCGCATGGTGCTGGGTTCAGCTTTGCTAGAGAAACTCTTCAGTGTGGTAATCCAACATTTTTATTAGAAATAGAATCGCAAGATTTTGTTTTCATCCTGATTAAGTATCTGCTTTTGAAGGAAAAGACACTGTACACCCTAATTGGTTACATCTTCCAGGCTGGCTTAATCTAATTCCACTAAATTGCATTTTCTTTTCTTTTTCAATGAATATTATTTTAAGAATGGCCTGTTTTGTCCATTCAGTTCTGGGCATTAAAGTCAAGAATAGGAGAAAAGTTCCACTTTCAAGGCATTAATGGGGAATTTCTGTGACTTCTTGGTTTCTTTCATAACGTTAAAAATAGGATGAGCTTTTAACAGGCTTTATTTATAACATATGTGGAACAGCTGCACCACACCAGCACACTCTCTGATCCCTGCTCTAACAGCTGCTAAGAAAAAAGGGACCAGTCAAGTCAGTAATACAGACTGATTCTTCCATCCAAATAATGGCCTTTTTGTTTTCCTGCAGTGTGCTGTCTTGCCCAGAAGCTGAGTGTAATGCCTTTGATTCTCAGCACTTACATACAGGCATAAATGAAAGTTATGTTTTCATTTGCAGAGAAGGGTAAGAAGAGGAGGGAAGAGCCGAAGGGCGTTTGGGGAGGATGGGTTCCCCCGTAATCTCTTGCATTGCAATTCAGAAACTTTATCAGTATCTGTGTAATTTTCCTTCTTTGTGTTTTATATTTGTCTGACCTCCTTTTAAGGGTTCTTTTTCCCCCCCACTATGCTTTATTGCTGTTCATCTCACTAAGTGGTTACCACCATAGTCAGTGATAACTGACCACTACAGAAGTGCAATTGTAAAAAAGTGCAATTGTAAAACAGCACTTACCCTAGCAGTCCTTTTCAAGTTTAAATCAAGAAGGTTCTTGATATCAGCCACTTTTTTTTTTAACATATATCTGTGTAGTTTAAGATATTGAGGTTTGACAGCTCTATCACTAGCTTGAGAGTTTGTCGTTCTCTCTACCATGGAGTGTATTTTTAAAATACCCATGCAGGTCACATTGTTTGAATCAGCACAATGTAACGATGCTTTACACATGCTGGCTTCATTCTTTCAGCATTTTTCCTTTTTTTTTTTTTTTTTTTTTTTTTTTTTTTTTTTTTTGACCATATTGTAGTTCTCAGCTTCTGTCACTCTCCTGGTCCTCAGTTTTGTTTGAAGGCCAGGAAGACTGATTCAGAGGGACACACACTCATTGCTCATGATACTTCTGTGATGGAGCTGACTTTTTCGAAGTGTTCTACAAATGTGTGTGTTCTTAGGTGTTACGAGGAAGTAACGCGTGGGAGAGTCATACTGCTTATTATCACAGTTTTCATTTTTTGTTGCTGTCATTTCCTGTGGAAAGAGTGACTTCTGATTTTTAGTGTAGTCCAACACAGTCTAAGCTGGATTTTTCCATCCAGGCACACCGTACCTCACCATCATGCTAGCTGCAGTGTAATAGTAACATCCCATCAATTTGCATCTTTACCTATTTCAGGGTTTTTTTAACAATTCTGAATACTGAAACTGATTTCCCAGTAGAAAGGCTATTACAATGCAGTGACCCTTTCCTACTGGAATATATCCCAAGATAGTAATCTGATTCCAGAAAAATAATTTGATCTTCGGTCACAGCAGAGCCCAAATCATGTCCTTACATGCTTATGACACTTCTGTTTTATAACCCAGTGACCTGACACACATAGATCTTATAATTGATGGTGTCACTTTGCTGGATGGCTTTAGAAGAGCACTGCTGGCAGGCTGCCAAAGCATATCCTGGCCATAAAAGGGCTCCTTTGGACTACAGCTGAGCTAATTTTTGTCTAAGACCAAGCGTGGACATAGAAAGCATGAGGTTTCCAGTGAAGATTTCTCCAATGCAGGCTGGAGATCACGTCACAACAGCATTGTAGGACCAGGCTGAACTGCTTCAATGTTGAGCATGAAAAGATACCTATGTTAAAAGACTCAGGAGGAAATACCTGCTTGTTGGCACTGAAACATCGCCAGTTCTTAGAAAGCTGGGGTGAAGTGTGGGTTTAACAGGCACAGAGGAAGTTACACATCTGGTTTTCCCACTAGAGTTGGTAGGCCTGCATAGGACTTCTGCTTCTCCTTGAAGACTGAGCCCAGTTTAGAGATTCCCGTGTCAGTGTCTACTCTTAGATGGTTTGGTGAGCCTGTTATTTCAGAGCAGGAGTGAAGTTTGGTGGCTCTAGAGTCAGTGGTTCTCGGGTGTCTCCTTCACCTAACCTGCCTGTGGGTTCACTCTGAAGGAGGTGGGGGACTGTCTTCGCTGTTACCTGATTAAAAAGCTTTAAGATACCAAGGAGAAGATCCTTAATACAAACTGATGCCAAACTTAGTGTGTAGGAAATTCTTTTTAATAGTACAAACATGGCAACAGGAGAAAAGATGAAGAGCATCTTAGTGGCATCTGTGTCGTTCTCCTCTAGACACAGGGGCCACTGTTATATTTTAGGCTGGAAGAAACTGGGTTAAAATAATTACTACTTAAATCTGTTGTTTGCCTGCGTTTTCACTGATAAGCATCTTTCTTGGTGGCAGTGTTAAAGGTTACTGTCAGGCCTCACAGAGGAGTGTCCCCTCCCAGTGAACGTACATGTGGGAATGGTCACAGGTAGTCATACCAATATCTTACTGCAGTATAAAAAGCTCTTCATCTATTTCTGGTAATGATATTAAGGAATAGGAGAAAAAAAGGAAATAGGTCTCTGAGGTGAAATTTGTTCTGTTGTTGCTTTTAAACTCTTGGGTCATAATACAAAGGTACCTTTGTACACAGCACAGCAGACGTGACATTCCTGGTAGGAATGAGGCCATGCTGCACAGACTGAAAAGGTTTTCTCAGCTGCTTTTGAAATCATCCTAAAATCCTGCTTGCGCTTCATTCAGCTAAACCCAGGAAGTGTGGGCCTGATCCTGCCAGCACTTAGTGTGCACAGATCACGTTTTTCCAGTGGCAGGAGTCCAGAAGCAGTGTGATTCTTAGAGGGAACTTCAGCAGGGATCCAGTCCTAAGGATCGAATTACTCATCATACCTGCTGGCAGGATTTGGCCCTCTGATGCAAAAGATTTGCTTTGGGTTTGAAGCTAGGAAAAATGAGGCAAGGACAGATTCCCAGCAGCATGGTGCCAGCTGCCAACTGCACGCAGTGGCAGCACCGCAGCAAGTACGGGTGCAGTTCATAGACTTCACACCAAGGACACGTGGAGGAAGAGATTAACTTTCCTTATCTGTTGTCCATTTCAGGGTTGGACTGAGAATTACAGTCAGAAGATAAAATCATAGAAGCATAGAATCATTTAAATTGGAAGAGACCTTTAAGATCATCAGATCCAACCATCAACCTAACACTGCCAAGTCCAGCACTAAACCATGTCCCTCAGCACCACGTCTAGATGTCTTTTAAATACTTCCAGGGATGGTGACTCCACCACTTCCCTGGGTAGCCTGTTCCAATGCTTGACAACCCTTTCAGTGAAGAAATTTTTCCTAATATCCAATCTAAACCTTCCCTGGTGCAACTTGAGGGCATTTCCTCTTGTCTTATCACCTGTTACTTGGGAGCAGAGACCGACCCCCACCTTGCTACAACCTCCTTTCAGGTAGTTGTAGAGAGCCATAAGGTCTCCCCTCAGCCTCCTTTTCTCCAGACTAATCAAGCCCAGTTCCCTCAGCTGCTCCTCATAAGACTTGTGCTCTAGACCCTTCACCAGCTTTGTTGCCCTTCTTTGGACGTGGTCCAGCACCTCAAAATTCAGCAGGCACGTTTTAAAGGTGGTAGAGGAATTGGGTGGAAGGCATTCATCCTGGGCTCTGTGCACTGAGCTGTGGCTGGGAATTACCTGAGCTTTCTGGGATGACAGGGAGGTGTGAGGCAGACTCAGACCTGCTTATTCCATAGGCAGCTATAGGCTTAAGCTGCTTCATTACTTTTTTTTTTTTTTTTTGCGTTGGGAAGTACTGATTCACTGAAAGAAGTATTTGCGAGATTTACGTCAGTAATGCGCAGTTACAGGGTCAGTGAGACTTAGCATTTTGTGTTGTAATTGGTGTGACATCAATGAAGAAGTTATGTAAGCATGAAATGTCCCTGTGTGATTCTAAAATGAAATTTCAAAATGTAAAATGTCAAACAAATTCTGGTGAATTTGCATGTATTTTACTTTGTTACAATAAGATAGAAAAAGGAAAGTTGAAACGTCTTTAAAATAAAAACTGAGTTTCAACCAGATTTAATGGCATAGTAAAAACCAGTACTTGCGCCAAAAGTCGTGAGCCATGATTGCTGATAACAAACATAAGAAGTTTGCAGAAGAGTGTGAAGATGAAATAAAAAGACAAGCATCTTTAGAAGTCAGGGAGCTGTGACACTAATATAGGACAGCACTGTCCAAAAATGGACTTCTGGAGTGTTTTTCTGATGCATTTTCAGCTGTGAGGCTGATTGATTATTTATATATGTGATGTCTGGAGTACTAGTAAAAACTCCATGCCTTTTCAGTAAACCTCTATGCAAGATGACTGCGTGTAGTTTGGGAGCTGCCAGCACCCCCAGTTTCACTGCTGATCCAAAGCACAACTCTGTTTCTTTAAAAGGGCTACAAGACTTGACATGTTCAGACTTGACATTAGAAAGCATTTCTGTACCGAGAGGATAGTCAAACACTGGAAGAAGCTTCCTAGAGAGGTGGTCGATGCCCCAAGCCTGTCAGTGTTTAAGAGGCATTTGGACAATGCTCTTAATAGTATGCTTTTACTTTTCCTCAGCCCTGAAGTGGTCAGGCAGTTGGACTAGATGATTGCTGTAGGTCCCTTCCAGCTGAAATACTCTTTCCTTCCCCTTCCCCTTCCCCTTCCCCTCCTTCATTTAGCTCCTGCACCTCTTCAACTCATGCTCGTATAATTTAAGGGGAGCCAACGGGGCAGGGAGACAAGTGTTAGGCAGTGCAGAAGAGTCTGGACAACTTGTTGATGAAAGCGTGGGCTGGCTCACGGCCTCCACCCTGCCTGTTTCCTGCTTGGTAAATAGGACCCTACTTTGATGTTGCCAGGCGCGAGCAGCCACTGGTATTCAAAGCAAAGGCTGGATTCTCCTCAAAGAGCAGCGTGGTTTAGTTGTGCAGCTTTGCAGCCCAATTTTTTTTCCCCACTGATGAGGCAGCAGATCCCATGAGTCACATGCCTGGTGTGGGGCTTGCAGAAGGCAGGGCACTCCCATGGAGGGTGACCATGGTACCGAGAATGAGTTACGGCTGCTCTTGTGGAGCGTAGGTCCCATTTGTCTTGCTTTTTGCCTCTTGCCACTTAAGAGGTAGTTTGATAACAATGGACTCAGCCAATGACACTGGCACGGATGGGTTGAGGTATTGGGCAAAGGCTGAGCCCTAGACCTGGGACTAAGGAGATGAGGGACTGTTTCTATCACCGTGCTGGCACCACTGCATCATGCTGGAGCTGTGTCAGCTGTGATGGGTGGACATCAGTGGTTCTGTGGAGCTTCCTGGGGAGGCGGAAATCTTCCCTTCCGAATGGACAGTACAGATTTAGCAGGACTGGCCTCTGGTTTAGGAAACTTGGGTCTTTTTTCTGTTACCATGTGTTGTAGGTGGGCAAAAGAAAGAGAAAGGACTTGATGTGTGCTTGGGGGATAGAGCAAAGGTAAAGATACTGTAATGGGTGCATTACCAGTATTAAAAATCCCTTTCCACACCTCCCCAAGGAATTTGTGCCTTGCTCATCGTGCTGTTACTGAGCTGCTCTCTGGTTGTAGACAAAATCTCTGTGAAATGGAGAGATCATACTTAATTTGCAGTGTTGTTGTGAGCTGCAGCTTGAGATCCTTGGATGAAAGGCATATAGCACTTAATTATCATTATTGGTACAGACATGTTTTGCTATTTGAATATCAATAAGTCCTTTGAAGAAGTCATTGAGCCTGCTAGAGTCAAAGTCCTGATTTGTATCAAGAATTTTTGTTACTGTTTTTTTTTTTTTCCTGGTGGGCTGTGTTTATTATCTGTTTAGATTACTGTTAAACGAGGGAAGAAATCAACAATCCAACATTAAAGTAAAGCAGCTTGAAAGGATGTAATTCAAATCCCCAAAAGAACAAAAATGACGATAATCAGGGTGAAACTCTGGTTGACTCTCCTCTCACCCTTAAACCACCCTGTTGTGCTAGGCTATCGCAGTGTGCATGGTCTGTTACAGAAGGATGTTCTACCACTGTGAAGCCCTTTACATCCTTGCCCACAAGCTTAGTGAATTTAAGGTTAAGGCGAATGTGGGTTTTTAATCTTAGCTCCCAACTATTTCACTGTTACGGATCCAAATCCTCCTTTTGTGTAAAGTTGGATGCTTCTTGTCCTGTTCTTGTTTGTTCATAGTACTGTAACTGCTAATCTGCCCCCAAAATCTGCTCTTTACTGGAAGGGATGATCAGGAAGGCAGCACTTGAGATTTATCTACTGCTCTCTCTTTTCAAGCTGAGAGAAGTTAGGTGATTTAGCTAAAAAGGCATTTACAACATTCCCTTCAATACCCCAAGGGTAGGAGAGGGAAGAAGTTGGGAGTGGGGGCAGAGGGGGGAGAGGAGTGGAGTGGTGGAATGGATGAATGGCCAGGCAATGGGGAAGGCCTCCTCCTTGATATATTAACATGTCCTCTCTAAGAGCTGCATGACTGTGGGACCCTCCTTGGTAGCTAGGGTCAATGCATTCAGGGCTAGGGTTGTCAGATGAGAGACCTGTAAGATTGCATTTCTTCTCTTATAACAGAATTTTGGGGCAAGTCATTAACTGCTAGAATCAATAATTGGTTCAGGCTGAGCTGTCTGATAGTCCTCTATTATCTAGATATCATCTGCTTTTCAGGCAGCTCTGCAATCGCTGGTGCATTTTGGAAGCTGCAATCATCTGTTTTGCTAAGGGGCAGTTTTCCAGCCCTGTAGGAGCTGGAGCTCTGAAGCCTTTGGGCAGAAAGGGTGATTTTTTTATTTTGTTTTTTTCATTATTAGGAATAGTTATTTTCAATAATTCGTGAAAATCCCCACCAGCCAAACAGGTCATTGGTTTTGCTCTGGGTCTTACGAACTTATGTCTTAGGTTCAGTTTCTTCTTAGCCTTCTTGGAAGACCACTGAGATCAGACACCTCTGTAGGACTGTCCCTTCTCTAAAGAAGAATGTTTTGGTCTCTCTTGAGTCAAATTGCCAGTAAAGCTTTTTGGAAGAAAAAAACCCTCACCAAACAACCCAAAGGCCATTTTCTGCAGAGCAACCTCAAGGGTATTCATTTACACAAACACATCAACAAACTAGGTTGAACTTTGGATGTTCACTTAGTTTTATTTACTTCAGGTTTAATTTTTATTCTGTTGAATCATGTTAAAATAACTGTCTTATATCCTAAGGACCTGCTGTAGTTTCTGGGTGACAGTTTGAGAAGTGAATTGCTGGGGGAATGTGCCAGGATTTAGGGATGCAGTGGAAACTTCTGAGCATTCCTGCAGGGTATTTGAGATACCAGTGTAGAACTGGATAGTTATGGCATGTTGTGACGGACCTTCAATCTGTGCAGGTCCTGGTGAATCTGGGATTAGTCATGTCTCACTTTCTTGAAAAACAAGTCGTGTCTTTTCCCCTGACATAATGACATGGGGCTTTCTCCCCTCCCCATACTTCTGGGGTGGATAGGCGAGCTCCTGGTGTCCTTCCCGTCTCCAGCACAGATCAAACGGGAATGGGCAAAGCTCCTGCATGTGTTACTCAAAAACAGTGTGTGTCTATGTGTGAATGGCACCAGATGTGACCTGACAGAAATAAAAAGTGTCACGGTGAGTGGGTGGCAAGGAAGGATGTGTGTGGTGTGGAGGTGGCAGAAACAAGCTGGCAGAATGCTTTCAGCTGGATTTTTGATTAACAAACTTTTAACCAAAGTATTTATTTTCTGTGAAAGTATTTAAATAATGAGTTAATAGAGAAAAAAAGATACGCCGGTGGGTTTTTGTGTTATATTTTGGGGTTTTTTTCAGCCACTGCTTCAGTTAGGGGAGTTTTGAAAAAGTCAAAGAATTTTCATTTTTCAACCAGCTTCAGTTGTAGAGGATTGAGCTGAGGAATAGAAATAAGAGGAAAGTAACTGGAAATGAGTCAGGGGAGGGGGAACAAGAAGAAGAAACTGCCTTGAGAAATGCATGGAGAGAAGGGAGGAGAACAAATTAAGAAAAGGTGATGGAGAAAGAAACCAACCAATAAAGTGAAGTGATAAACCAGGAGACTGAAAACTGAAACAGACTTTACTTAGTGAACATTTTTACAAAAATGAGAAAAATCAAAGCACTGCAGAGATGGAGGAAGACAAATGCTCCAAGAAATGTGTCGCAGACTAAAGGGAAAGGAAGAGTGGTGCGAGTGCTGCAGGGCAGGACAGAGGAGGGCAAACAGTTAATCATGTTTTATGTGTGGCTGTATGTAAAGGTATGTAAGTGCTGACATCCAAGCTGCCCCTAAATAATGTTGGAGAGTAATTTTAACACCCCTGAGATCTGCCAAACAAAGAAAGTTGATATGCAAGGATTTCAGTTTCCTGCCCTGCTCCTTGTCCCTGCAGTCTTTGTGTTATGGCTTGAGGCCAGTGACAACCTCGAGACCCTTTTTCCTGCCTGGCTGTTGTCCTGTGCTCAGTGCTGGGCTTTCCCTCCCTTATCAGTGGGTCTGCAAATTGGATTTCAGTCTTACAGCTCTGATCTGGCCTGACCCGCTGTTAATCAAGAAGCAGGATTTTCAGCTGATGTATTCAAAGCTGCTCTCTCCTGCACCTTCTGTAGTCGCTTGTATTGCAGCAAATTGCAAATTACAGCCACAGCGGGAGCCTCAGGTGATGGGCCACCATTATAGGTGCCCCAGCTCAGTGTTGGTAGGTGCTGAGGTTGGGCTTCAGCGCTTAAGTTGCATGCGCAGACTTTGCTATTTTAATACCTTGTGGTCACTTTCAGCTTTCATGTGCATTTCTGCTGATGGAAATTCCTGTTTTCCTGTAGTAGGAATCAGGGAGAGTTACGCTGAAGTTGTTACTTGTTCTCATTGCATACATACAACTTTTCCATTGATCTCTGAGTCTATTAAATGGGAAAATGAGTTTACTGCCAGTAGTGAAAGTAGTGGGAGGTGACCCATGCCTGCTGCCCCTGAAGAGGCGAGCAGCATCTCTGAGAAGCTGGCTCCCAGGTGGTGCCCTCTCCCCAGCACTCAGAGGCCAATAATTGATCCAAAGGGGATTTGTGGGTTTGTTGTCATGGTTGGTGAAGTCTGGCTTCTGTTTTGCTTCACTTGGCGACTAATTGGTGATCCCTGGGAATTTTTTGATCATGTAAGCCATAATAAGACATTCAGATAGATACTGTTAGATGAGGTGGACCTGCTGTTTGTCTTTTCCAGTGAGACTTTCTCCCATGACAGTTCATCCGCAAGACAGAGCTGATCTATCAGCAGCCCTGCTCATTTGTCCCCTTTTCCTATTAGTTTTTGTCCATGCTCATGGATCATGTCCCTTTCTGTCCTGTAGGTCCTGCTACATACAGTGCTACCAACCAGCAACGACAGTGGTGTTCTTTCTCAGAAGACATCTAATTCTTCTCCAAGTCCATGATCTCTTATTTATGCAGCAGCATAAGACTCTCCACCCTCATCTCAATTTGAAGGGGTCATTTAGCACTGTTACCAGCTACAATCAGGTGTTCTTCACTTAGCCCAGACCCAGCTCCAGCTGCAGAAGGTTGCTTTGCTGCAGAAGGTGCTTTGAGGTTGGCTGTGGCTTTGCTAGAGGTGCAGCTTATGTGGCCAAAACAATTTTTTTTTCCTAGCAATAATACACATTAATACATTAATTTCCCTCTTGCTGTGAAAGATTTGCTTCAGGGAGCTGTGATCAATGTATTGACTGCACCAATCGCAACATCTTCTGGTCTTAAAGTTTCAGGCAGCATCTTTTAAAGGTTAAATCAAATTCCTACTGTGCCTCTGAAATCATTCCTTTTTCCCCACCCCAAGTAACTGACCCCACTGTTCCTTGAAACAGCATTTTTGCCATTGTTTGATGCTGAATCCACTGTGAAGAAGGCTGGACTGTGTATTCCTGCATTACAAATATTCAGCACTATTACAACCAGAATATAAAAGAAAAAATCATGAAGGAAAAAGATAAGAGGTCTTTTGGGCTATGTGGGCAAAGAATTCTGTTTCTTTGTTAAGAAGCGTCCATAGACATTTTTAAAAACTATTACATGACTTTCGTAGTTGTTCTGGGTAGAGAAGGCAGCGGGTGATGTGCTCGGCAGATCGGTTGGCATCAGCACACCGTGGTGCGAGCAAGTCCGCTGCAGAACCAGATCCTTTCCTTACTTGCATGTGGTGCAACTCCGCTGATGTCCCTTTTATTAAAGCCCAGCTGGTGGCAAATAGAAATGAAATCAACTGTGACAGCTCGTTAGTGACATATACACCCTCTGTTTGGACATCAGTCTAGTCCAGCTCCCAAGAAACAAGTAACTACATTGTTTTTACCACTGTAAGTTGAAAGTCAGCAAGTAATTGTTAATACAGCGGGTACCCTTTTGACAGTAAGGGGTCCGAGAGACTTTCACATAGAAAAATTCCACTTGATTACCAAATAGCACTCGCTTGGTAAAATTGCTTTCATCTCCATTTAGGTGCATCAAGTGAAGATGCTTCTTCAGTGTATGCTGGGGAATTTGTTGCAAACTTAACAGTCTCTCTGTGGAATATTTTCCTTGCAGACTAAACCCAAAGTTTCCATTGCTTAATTTTAATGTATTTTGTTCCTAGTTCATCTCCTGATGCTGCATGTAGAATTGAAAAAAGAACCTTAATGGGTTTTTTTGCTTAACAAAACCTATAATCTATGATTGTGTTCCTCTAAATCCCCCCTTATGTTGTAAAGACTCCTGTGTTTGTACGCTCAGAAATCAACACAATTACTTACCGCAGTTTCATATGCAGATAATGATGGAGGAGA
Source organism: Burhinus oedicnemus (assembly GCA_008921705.1). Classification (NCBI taxonomy): domain Eukaryota; kingdom Metazoa; phylum Chordata; class Aves; order Charadriiformes; family Burhinidae; genus Burhinus; species Burhinus oedicnemus. The sequence continues at coordinate 1,707,034 of VFFE01007072.1, read as the reverse complement.
TGGAGTGAGCAGTTTGGCCCTTGCCCCCTTTTTAAGTTTGCAGTCAGTGGCAGAGTGTTTTGTTCCTGGCTATGCCGGTGCAAAATCAAAGTAGTGTGATGGACTTGAATAACTCTGGCTCCAGCTTATCATTAACTTCAAGGGATTTACTGTACACTTTAATCAGTCACTGAATGCATAATCTGACCTGAGAAAAGGCACAAAGTGTAAATCAGTGCCTGATTTGGTCCTGAGCCAATGCTGGTGGGAGAAGTGCTTTCAAGAGATTTGATAAAAGGTATTTCTTAGATAATAAACACTCTTACAGAGAGAGGCCTTATCAAATGTGGAATGAGTATGGTCTATCAAACATTTGATTTCAACTTCTTCGGATCCTCTGTAAAGTAAAAGCTCTGGATGATGCAGCGAGGGAGGGAGTTTTGGCCTCTCATGTGCAAGGTTACGGCATTTGGAGGCACTGGGTTTTGTGTCACCCCCGTGTTCTGCAGGTGGAGAAGGGGATGCTGGAAACGTTCCTTGGCTCAGTGGGACTCTGAGAAGGAGAGAGAAAATTACTCTTTTATTATAAGGTTTGCCAAATGATCTCTGAGAAAATGTGATATCATTCATATGCATTGCCAAGCTGGAGAGATGCCGTGCATCTTGGCAGCCATCTAGAGCTAACATATAATTCCTTTGGGTTGGTACGGGCTTTATCAGAAACAGCTCCATATGCAGTATTTACATAACTGTGGTGGAGTGTGAGAATAAACACAGCTGTGGCATTGCCCTAAATATTTCAATTCAGTGGGGAATTAAGGGAACTTTATCACTGAACTGCAGATAAACAGAAGTCAGTAAGTGGTGGTCAGTTTAGCCAAGGAACAAATCAAAGCTACAATGGCTGGACTGCTGGAAACATTTAAGTGCTTTAGTGTTGGAGTTTACTAAGGTCACTGGTATTTTTTTCCTTTTCAGAAAATATGGAAATACCATCAGTCAGCTGTTACACAAAAAGCATCAGCCAAGTGGACTGGTGAATCAAAGCAGCGTAGGCTGAAAGGCAGAAAAGGGAAGAGTTTATAGGGATGCAGGGCTTTCCGCATCTGATTGCAGTTGGAGCCCATGGGTTTCCAGGAAGATTATACAGTTCTGTTAGTATCTCCATCCCAACTAACTGCAGAGATGGGAGTCCTGGATCTTGAGCAGAAATCTGTAAGCCTGGTTGCTTAAAGATAGTTTAGTGCCCCAATCTTATAACAAATAGCCAGTAGCAGAGTTCAGGCAGTTGAAGATTTAGACTTTTGTCCTTATGGTATGAATAAAATGGTGCCCTACCTAGCAGCTTGCACAGGAACAGTGCTTGCAGATGTATTCCTCGGGCTGGACCAGCGCAGCAGATAAAAGGATTTTGTTTCAGACCTGTCAACGCAGCATTTATTCCCATTTTGAACTCACTTTTGAGAAGTGTAGCAGTATTGTCCAATCTTCCTATCACTCAGCAAAGGGAACGAAGTACACTTTCTGCAGTTGTTAGTGCATCACCATCGAATGTTGATGACTGACAAGCAGTCCCCAAAATAGCCTCATTAAAAGTCACCAAGGGATGATATTTTAAGAGTATTTTTGCAAGCATGGCTCGGTATCTGTGTGTGCATATGTGTGCTAGAATATATACATTGATATCACCGTAGAATCTGTATATATTAGAATACATAGTTTAGAACCCCTTAAACAGAATGGTTAAGAGCTGTCTAAACGTTCATTATTTTAGGGGACAGAACTCCTGTAGAAATACTTACATAGGCACCATCAAGGGAAATACAATTTGATGAAGGCCCAAGTAGCAAAATGCTTGTTTGTACGTTAATCAACTTACTTTAAGTAAGCACTTAAGTCTGTTCTAAATTGGAGGGAAGCAAGCTACCGTTTGGAAGCTTGTTCAGTTCTAGATAATTTATTTTTAAAATAAAGCCTGCTACAGCTCCAACTTAAAAAGAGATGATACAACTTTGCTGCTGTTGCTTTGCAACCGAAAAAGCAGCACATTCTTCTGTGTCTTTATAGTCCTTGTTCAGCACTTTGTTTACTGCATGATACACAGTGACTTTGGAGGTGAGAGTTCCCTTATAGAAACCACAGGCTTTGTAAAGAGCATTGTTTCACACAATCCATATGGTGCCTTAACATTTTTCAAAACCAGCACAATACTGCTGTGCTGTCCAAATATCTTTTTCTCTTTAAAAATGGGAGCTAGAGTGCAGAAAATACTGAGTGCTGCTCCTTGCTTGCTCCCTGTGTCAGCTGGGTTATGCACCTTTCCACTTTTTGGGTGGTGAAATGGGGATGCTGTCACTGACCTCAATTGTAAAATGCCATGAGATCTCCTGCCAAAAAGTGCTCTGTAAGTAATAAGCAACGGTTCAGTGATTACCACAATGATGTACTTTGAAAATTCAAGCCTGTATAGTTTGTTTCCAGTGACAGCTGTCTATGAGAACAAGTTCAAACTCAAGTTCATATAGCAGTGGGAGGGCAGTGTTTCTCATGGAAAGACAGACTGGGGTGTGGTAGCTGTGCATGATCATAATGATCATCGGACAGAAACGTCTAAACCTTAACTGTCAGGGAGACTGGCTTTTTCTTGCAGTTCAGAAAAAATGAGAGCGTGATTGGGAACGTGCCTATATACAAACATAGTTTTCTTATTCACCAGACCTGCATCATCTGACACAGACTTTTCCTTTCAGTACCTGAAGTTGAGTCCTCGGTACATCCTGGAGCGGCTAAATAAGCGCCTTTATTTTCAGACACTGCTGAGCTCCAGCAGCTTTACTGAGGAAACATGCATTATTGTGTTGGCTCAGCGCTTTCTGAAAAATCAACCCGCTTTTTAAGCTATCCAAACAGTGATTTAGAACCCTGAACAGTTCAGCTGCTGAGTTTGGAAAATCATGACCTTTTCTATGTTTAGAGCAGTGTCTACGTGGAGACCTCCCCTTCCCAAAATGGACAAGCACGAGGCCAGCGGTCCTCGCTCTCCCAGTCCCAGAGAGCTGTGCAGATCAAGTCACCCTCTGTTCTGGATTCTGCTCTGGTTTAACCAATTAATTAAAATCTCTTAATTGTTAGTTAAGCTCCAAATTACAGGATTTTGTAATTGCATAATAAATATTTGTATTACAGTAGTGTCTTGAACTTCAACCTGAATAAATTCCACTGAACTAATTACTTTTCTGCTAGAGAAAGGAGTCGTTGTGTGTCCCAGAGATCAGGCAACGATACACAGGACAGAAGTACGTGCTTAGGCTCAGATCCCAGGTTGAATTTGTGTGGGTGACATTCAGGGGCAGTCACTGTACGTGTATAATGAAAAAGCACAACTGTGATACAGAGTTGAGTGATGGGCAATGACCAGGGCTTGGTTTTATAATCACTACATAAAGATAAACCAGACTATTACTTTGTGGGTTATTTAACAAATGTTAAAGTAAAAGTGGCCCACAAAGCTATAAAGAGCACACAAAGCCTCACTAATAACTAATAACTTTATTGAGAACAGAGCTGAAATAGCTGCAGCTGCCTCTCAAAGCATTTTCGTTGTTGTTGTTAGCAAAGGTGTTGGCACAGGTCCCATAACCACGATGGACAGGATTCATTTTCCTGAAAGCTGCGTTCATCTCTGCTTTTCAAACCACAGTGGTGGGGTGGAAGCCCATGGGATGGTCTAGTAAGCATGTTTTTTGGGAAAAAAACCATCTCCATCCACAGGAATTTGGAAAACTGTAAAAGATGCCTGCCAGCAGCAATCATACGGTTGCAGTTAGCACTTCCTTGCTGCTGCTGTTAGCAGGATCTAAATGGAGCATTGAGGATGTTGGTAACTCCTGTAGAAGGCCAATTGCAGTGGGCTTCTGGTTGATGCTTAGTGGTGTCACTGAAACCACAGCACAATCCTAAGAAAACTCCTCCATTTGGGATGAGGGTGGTTTTCATTTAGCTCTGTATGTGTAAAATAAGCACATTGAGAAACTCTGGGCGCGCTGTGATATCCAGCTAAAGAAGGCAGCAGCTTATCCCCGGCTTCTCCGCAGGCATCTCCCATGCAGTTCTGGGTGGTTGCCATGTTGGTGAATGTTAATGGGTGAATGCTTCTCTTGCCTTTATATTTGAAACTCCTATTGACATGCTAGATGCGGGGTTGCATCAGCATTGGCAAATCCCTTTCTTAAGGATTTTACCATAATGTCAGTACAGACCTGGCTTCAGTTAAGATGATCCTACTGTATTCAAGTGGTGTAAAGGTAAGTTTTTAGTGCTAGGTCTTGATATTCACATCCTTCTTTTTAACTCATTGCTAACACTAAGCGAGGTAATAGATTTGGCTGCCTAATGGTATCTGAGTGAACATAATGTTTTTCCCCCCCTGTTTTTCTAGACTTATTGAAGTTCATTCACCTGATGCCAAGCACACCGTGGTGCTCAGGAGTAAGGATTCAGCTACAGCTCAGGCCTGGTTCAATGCCATCCACTCCAGTGTCAATGAGCTCATCCCCAGGGTCATTGCAGAGGTCAGAGACCAGCTGGGTAAAACAGGGATTGCTGGAAGTCGAGAGATCAGGCATCTAGGCTGGCTTGCAGAAAAGGTAATGAAAACATTTTTATTTTCATTTCTAAGTGCTCTCTTTTTTGATTGCTCTTTGTTCCTGAATTCAGCCTTTGCTGGAAGTGGAGAGGCTAAATGAGGTTCTGGGGTTTGGTTTAGCTTTCCATGAAGACCTTTCTTTCCTTAATGTGCCAATTTTTGTGCTTTAAAAAAACAAAAAAAACCAAACAAAACCTAGAAGGTCCCCTGAGTCTTTGCTTCTGTATGACAATTAGCGAAGACTTTCCTGGGAAATGAGAAGTCTCATCATCTGTGAAGTTCAGGCATGGGACATGAGTCACAAAAACTGACACCAGCCTTAAGCTCCCCTGCTGTTATGTCTCCTGTTCACGTATATGAGATGTCACCTTCCCAATCCCAGCCTGGGAAGTAATCAGTTACTTGGCCCTTGGTCCACCCCTCTGCTGTGCCTGGCCACAGGAGCTGGGCACGGTCTGGAGCACGAGGTGGTGTCCCCGCTGCGCCTGGGAGCTTGTTCTCTAATTGTAACCCTGCATTTGAGCTGGTCTTCATAGAAGCCCAAGCTCTCAATTGCAGCTCTTATTCCATGTCTTTGACAGTTTGAACCTCAAAATATTTTACACCACAGGGGAAAGCTGGTGTTCAGTTCGAAAGTAGTTTGGCATCTATTGACCTGTGGAAAGCCAACCCATGAATGCACAGACATGGTATCAGTATGAGATAATCTGGTTTTAAATCAGCAGTCTCAGAATTTGTTTTAGGCACTGTACCAACTGATAAGTGTGAATTTGCTACAGTAACAGCATTAGGATTGTGCCTAGAAACACCTCCCATCCAGATGTTGCCTGGGTGGCTGTTCGGAGCATCTTTGCCTCTCCAGCTGGGGTGCGTGGAAAAATGGCCACTATGTGCATGCTGCCCTTTCAACCTATGCATCCAGCACAGCTGTGGAAAGCTGACTGCGACTGCCCTGAAAAAAATACTGTACGTTTTAGCTCTATCTGGGATTTTGTAGGTGAAAATACAGAAGCCATAGGTGCAGGTGCCATATTTCTATCTAGCATGCTTTAAGAAGGCACACCATTAATTCTTAGCAAAATGTGGGTCAGTCCACAGCACTTGTAGCGAGGCAAAGACTGCAAAACCTTTCAGGCAGATATTGTATGTTTTCCTGTCCCTCCCCCTGCAGAGTGAGGAGGACAGCACAAATCTGTGGCTTAGTGCTGTGGAAAATGTAAAAATTGGGGGCAATAATTGGGGATTAAAACACCAAAGCATTGATAAGTAAATTTTAACAGTATTAAACTGTACAGCCATGGGGTCTTTAATCTTGTTTTCCCTTTTGTATCCGTTTCTATAAACTTACGAAAAGCTGAATATAAGAGGCTTTTTCTATTGCAAAATACTGCCCTCTGAAAGGGTAACTGCTCTGTAGCAGATCATATAGACCTTATATGTAAAATAGGTAATTTTAAGCCGACACATGGCACGCTTCTGGTTTATGGATTTCCTCTCCTTACAGTTAATACACAGTATCCCATTCACACGCTTCTTTCTTCTCTTTTTTTTTGCCATATGGACTAAGGTCTTATTTAATGTTGCTCATTACAGACCAGTTAAAGATCTTGCTGAATTTAGTGGTGAAACTTGTGTTGCCTTTAATAGGGCCAGGCTGCGGCTCTGTGCACGTTCCAGTGTATTTACAGTGGCTGTCATCAAGAATTAGCCTTGAGAGATTTGCAGTGACATTGTTACCCAAAAGTCAACATGGTTTTTTCACTAAACTAACCATCCAGAGCTGTGCAATAGTTATGGAGTGAGGTCAAAAGTTCCAACCTTCTCATGTTGGAGACCTGTTGAAAAGTAGGGAAAATCACTACATAGCATAAAAAGCAATGTGAAATTGCCTTTATTTTATTACTGGACTGTGGGCTATAAAGCCTGGCTGAAAGAAAGATAACCTGCAGGGTGGGAGAAGAAGGTATATATACTGTATATATGCAAACTATATATATACTGTTTCAGAGGAGGTATTCAAGGCAGCTAGGTGAGGTGCTGACCACAGGGTATTTCCTAGATGCTCCTCATGCAAAACCTGGGTTCGCCAGTGGGGAGAGATTAAATTCTGCAGTGATTTTTGGAAGCACACTGGGAATACCAGCTTTCTTCTCCTGGGGTGAACTTCCCTACCACATCCACTGCTGGTTGGTTTCTAAACGTTGGAGTTGAAAGGGACCTCATTATTAGTAGCCACAAAATAAACCATATGCCTTGTATTTCTCCTAATATTACCCTTAAATTTTTTTCTCAGTGATATTTTGTGGTATATCCTGCTATTTTTCCATGGACTGCAGTGGGAGGAAATCTGAACTCCGTTTTGAAACGCATCTTAGACTGTAACTTTTAAGACAGCTTTTATGGCATTGCACTGTTACTTACATAGTATATCCTTACAGTGAATTCTCAGCAGAATGGAATGACGCTAAGTGAGATGAATTCCTCTGCTTGTTTGGGGAATGCAAAATGTAATCCCATAGAAATTTCACTGTAATTTGCTGTGATTACTCTCTGCTTTCATTAAGCTGTTTCCTGGTTTGACATTTTTTATATGTCTCTGCTCTAAACTTAGCTCTAAACTTCAACCTTTATGGTACTACAAAAATAGATTCATTAGCGGAGCCTCCCTCAGGTGGGTAACATTAAAATAAATGGTAGGTTATCTAAGGTACTATGCAATTGCATGCTAACAGGATTCTTCCACTTTCACTGAACTCCCCTGTGAAGACAGCCCTAAATTTGTGGTCTTCAGCATGAAGCATCCATCTTGCAGGTCCACTGTCAGGTCCCTGGCTGTGCCCAGGGGTGGGCAGTGAGGGTCCATCAGCAGGTAAAGCAAAGAGCTCTGCATCACTTTAAGAAAGCAATCACTGTGGCATTGTTATAGGTAAGGAGAAAAACAGCCAGAAGCAATCATTAGAGATGCCATATTCCCTCTTTTATTAAGGCACTAACCTTGTCCTGACCTTGACCTTATGGCAAGGATTTCTGAAGCCAGCCAAGTATTAGGGAGTTATATTAGTCACCAGCATCCTAAAACTTTTCCGTAACTAAGAGAAATGTCAAGTACCAGTTTGTAATGAAGCGTGTGTGCTCCCCATCACCTTTTCTTTCTTGTATTTGTCTTGTCTTTTCCGCAATCCCTGTGGGATTAACAAGCGTGCTAAGCAGGGGGCAACAGCTACCTGTGGATTGTAATCTTTCCAGGTCTTTCCTTTTTTTAACACTCCCTGTAAAGATACTTTAGTGACCAAATACAAAAAAAGAAGTTAGTAATGCCATCCTAACTGAGGAGCTTTTTCATGTGTGTGTTAATTGCCCCTCTTCCTTCCAGGAATCCTTTCAATCCTTGCAGAAATGTCTTTTCCACCTTTCTTTCCCCCCACTTTTTTATAGTTCTGTATATCCTGTGGCTTGTAGAGGAGCTGAAACAGGCACCGCTGCTTTTCTCCTCACGCTTAATCCACCCACCATTGAGTTCCTTCGTGAGGAGCAAATTTGGCTCTTGCGCTGGAGAGCTAAAATACTGAGGAAATGGAAGTTTATTTTATCACTTCATAACGTCTGTTCCAGTAGACCAAGATACCGTTGGCAAAAGCCTTATCTACATTTTTTGCCTCTTTAATGCAAACATAAAAAGGTGTTCTGGCAAAAGTGGTTTTGCAAAGGTAGCTTTTGCCAATTCAGCAGTCAGCCACAAAAGCAAAAGCGTGACTGGTTTCAGGGGAAGCTGAAGCTGTAGCCAGGCACCAGCTTTGTAGCTGGGTCAGTTAAAAAAGAAAACCTAAATGAAACCCTGAGCTCTGCATCTCTCCCTGTCCTCACTGTGCCAATGACACTTTAAATGTAGGCTTGGAGGAAAGAAAAAGCGCTTCTGCAGCCAGAGACTGTTCTGCTTTCTGGATGTCAAATGTCTTCTAGGCTGTGGGCTTCTTAAAATTATCTCAAAGCTCCTTTGAGAAACTTAAAAATAGGAGTTGCTGCAAGTTGTCTTTTATAATGTTAATATTTGAAGCTGCAGAAAAAGTGCCCTTATGGGCTTTTCTCTCTAGATCTCAACCCCAGCGCTTGGTTCCTGTTCATGTTGCTCTGCCTGCGCAGAGCAAGTGTGTCACTGCTCCCACAAATCTGGTGTGGGGATCAGAGGAGAGAAAACACCTGGTAGTGGAGGGGAAATAACAAAGCGGCATGGTGAACTGGAGTTGTTTTTCAGCTCCTGACACTATCTCCGAAATGAAAAGTGTGTTAATGTATTACAGGCTGTTCAGTCCCCTCAATCCTTAGATAACCATATCATTGTGTTAGAGCTGAAGCGCGAGGCATGTCACAGCAGAGTGATCTTCTTCGGTATCGAGCCGTATATTGCAGTATTATATTTATCTTCCTGCTCTCGCTCTGATTCAGAGGAGGGACTGATAACAGCAAGATCGTGAGCCATGCAAGCTGTCCAAACAAGATTTAGGCAAATGACATGAGAGTGTATTTGAGGGTCGTTTTTCCCCAGTATGAAACGAAAACATTTCTGTTCACCATTTCCTTTGGAAGTATGTTCACTGGTTAGCACAAGTAGACAGCAACAGAGCCACGTTGTTATTCTCATCACGGATAAATGAGTTTTCAAAGAACAGGACAGAAGCTTCAGTCTTAAAATTTTATATAATTTCCAAATTCTAAAAGTGAGCTTAAAATGTCTTTGCACGAGAAAACCACCAGCCCATCACATAGTTAAAACGTTTTGCCATTATTTAACATGGTGAATATCTGATTTTAACCACCTTCCCATGAAGCACAGCAGCTGCTAGGCAGCATTTTAAAAACCAGGTATGGCCGTGTCCGTGGTTGGGCTGCCGCCGTCCCCCTCAGCTCTCCCAGCTCTTCCATCCTGGTGGTGGCCGTGCTTGTCTGACCCTGAGCCAGATCAGATAGTTAGGCTGGCAGAAAACTCATTACTTTTGGGTGGGGTAGCATTAGTTTTCTGCAGGTTTTATGACAAATGCAAATGCCAGTGCGAGAGAAGTAGTGAGAGCTTGTAGCAGTGGGGCAGGGACCGGGAAACAGGCCTGCCTCGTTAGGCAGTGTATAACTCTTCCTTTAGGCTAGCTGCCTCGTCAGGCTGCACAGACTGAACCTGTGGCATGTTCAGGAATAAAATTCGGGTTGTACTGATCCCTAGGTCTGTGTTCTGGCCCTGGGAAGTACCCGTGGGTGCTTAGGCCGAAACTGCAGCGAGTTTTGGGTTGTACTGTGTCTTAACCCCCAGTGCAGATTAGCATATGGTTTAACATGATAAATAACCTGCTAGAAACATGGGCGTTTGCTAAGAAAACTACTACTCATATGCCTAATTTCTTTGCAAGGAAATTATATTCCTGTAGGGTGGTCTCCTTTGCAATTTTTAGTCTCTACAGGGTTTTTTTGTTGTTGTTCTTTTCTTTCACTCTCTGCTTTCTTCACTAATTATCTAGGTGTGTTTGGAAATACTACCCATCTATAACGCCCAGGAAGAAGAACAAGGCAATTTGGTCTTGGCCTCCTGTTTTGAGTGGTTAGAGGAGGACCCGATTTCTCATATTGATAATATACAGCTGGTCATAGTCTTAAAATTGATCTGACCTTTTGGAGGTTACAGATACCTCAAATCAGAAAATCTGTGTATCCTAAATTAGAAATTGTACTTTTAAATCCCAGCTAATTACTTGCTGTGGAGCACTTACATCCAAATGAAGAGCCCTGCTTTTGCCCTGTGTCACTTAACCTTGCTGATTATTAATTCCAGAACTTATTTGTTTGCTTTGTAAAACACCACAAAAGAGTGCTTAATTACATTAACAGTCTTCATTATCTGGGGTAACGATCAGCCTGTTCTTAGGAAAGACGTAAACCTGAAATAGCATGAAGAGTAATTTCCTCTCCCAGCTTCAGTGAGGTTCCTCCACAGGCTACTTTATCAGCAGTAACATTGTTCTCTTCTTGCTTTAGGTGCCTTCAGTAAATGGATATATTAAGGAAAACTCGGGCTGAAAACAGCCATTTCATTCACCGTACTGTTTTAAAGGCTTTGCCAGTCTTTATCTGTAACACGTGTGCTATTTCTTCCCATGCCAATGAGAGCCAAGCAAATGATAAATCTAAGTCAGGCAGAAGTGCTTAGTATGAGGGGATTGGAAAGAAGAATAAGTGTAAATAAATCACGAGAAACTGTAGAAATATGATGGTAAATGCATGAAGGACCTGAGCTCAAAAGTCTGTATTTCTGCAGTACAGTTTGGTTGTTGTAGCGAAGGAAAAGCTCTCTATCAGATAACTACGGAGCACAGTTAAACAGTGAGCGAGCACCGCTGTGCCTGCAGTAGCCTTCAGGTGTTAAATTATTCTTGCAGAAATTGAGCTGAAGTGTAAACTTGTGTAAACGAGTATAAACGTGTAAAAGTGTAGATGGGCCCTGCGCGTCCCCTCACCCTTCCCACAAGGGCTGTGTTAGTTCTGGCTGGATCCCAGCAGAGGTAATCACGCCCTGCCTGCGCTCCTCGGTTTTGATCTAACTGTCCTAACAACTGCCTTAACTTTTTTTATAAAATACAGCATATTGCTATCGCTGTTCCTGTGAGCACTAGGAACGGCGAGAAGGTTCCTTTTTAATGTCGTCCCACCTTGGAGTTTTATTTAACTTCTCTCTTCCTGCATCAGGAGAAATTATGAGCCGGGAGACGTGACTCCTGCTGTGGCAGCTGTGCCTGGGTGGGCAGGGGGGGACACGGAGCACAGGTGGGATCCATGTGGTGGCCTATGTCTCTCTTGTGAGAGTCGCCTCTGCAGATGTCCCGCTGACAAACCGGGGGCAGGGTCTGAGAGGGGAAATGATGGGCTGTAGCTTGGAAGGAGCAGAGGATGCTGAAAGGAAACAGGGGCGGTTCACGGCCCCCCCCAGGGCGTAGGAGCTGTTTCTCTGGGTTGCTGTGTGACGGCTGTGGGAGCACGTCCTGGCGTGGTCCTGAGCACCAGCCGCTTTGCACAGCGTGGCTGCCATGGCATGGATGATTAACTCTTTCTTTTACATAAGCCAAACCTGAATTGCTGCTTGGCTGGGCTGGATTTTGCTGGGCAAGGAACTTTCTGGATTTTGGTAGATGAAGGATTTTCTTCCTAGATCTTGCTAAATTTTCAGGATGTTGGGCCGCCCCATCTTTCACCTTGGCAGCTGCAGTTGGTTCTGTCCAAAAAGGTCCACTTTCCCTCACGCACGTGCTGGGTCCCCTTTTGGGGCTTTGCAGGTTTGAAAGCCCGTGTTTGAACACATTTGCAGTCAAGTTCAGTTGTAAAAAAAGGCAGGAAAGATACAGGTATGATGTAAAGGAAGGCTTTGATCCCCTTCCTTCAAAAGCAGGTGAAAGGCCTCCTTTTTTCTCTCAGCCTCTGACAGTAAATATTGCAAGAAAGACAGTGAAGAAATTGGAGACAGTGATGCTCCTTGGTTTTCAACTGCGATTTAAATGCAACATGAGCCTCTCCTTAATAAAACAAGTGTTGCATAAGGAAGCAGAGACCTCTACTGAACCCATATCCAGCCCTGCCATCAGTGGGGAGTGAAGGGTGCCCTTCCTGATTATTTTAAGCGCTTAAGCACCAAAACAACCGGTCTCCTTCTGGCCTGATGTGTTTCTGCCTCCTTCTGCTGCCACAAGCAGGGTGGCAGCAGTGGCGGGGCAGGAAAGGGCGCCTGGTCTTGCCCAGCTGTAGGATGCAAGGTGGGAGAAAGCACACCAGCACGTTGGTTGGGGAAGGTGTGGAGCTCATACCAGACGTTTGGAGATGCTGTGGAGTGGTTATCCAGGGTGGGGAGGCTGCTATTAAGGCAACGCTTTTGGGCAAACTCAGCTGAAACAAAGAGCAAGGCAAATGCAGACTGAGCAACAGGAAAGCCCTGAGCTTCTCCCCCATCAACCACACTGACCTGAGCAGCGCTGTGGACACCCAGCTCGCCCTCTGGCCCCTAGATCCCGCTTCAGTTGTATGGCCCAAGCAGACTTCTTACATGCCCAGGGCTGATCTACCCCGATTACACATCACTGGGGTGCGATGGGCTCTGAGAAAGACAGTGTTTTGCAAGAGCTATGCCCTTGCACTGTGTCTATTTGCTGATTCGTCTGCATTTTTCTTCCTACTGGCTGCATCTAAGAAGTTTGAAAGAAAAGGGATTGTCTACCTTAGAAAATGCCAGATTTTCCAAACATTAAGCTCCCGTCGAGCTGTGTTTTCTCTGTTCAAAGTCACCTTGTTCTCATTTGCTGGTTTTGTCTCCTGAAGTTAAAAATCACCTTCAGGGGAATGGAGGGGGCCATTAGGGGCGCATTGACCTTCAGGCTCTGCCCAGTATGAATTCCTCTCAACCCAGTCATCAGGGGTTTTTTTTCTAGCACAACAATACTCCCATTTCAGCTTTTTGATTAATGGCATGAATAAATAGGTTAGAAAGTAGCAGAACAGGCCATAAAGAAACCCTCTTGTCTCTGCCCTGCAGCCCTTCTCCCCCCAGGACCCCCAGCTGATCCGCATGGAGAAAACTCCTGGCAAACGCAGAGCCATTCCTAGTAAAAATGCCCTGATTTAGAGTAGAATGTTTGGGTTTTTTCCCTATCTTTTTGCATAGTGGTGCCACTGCTCACCCGCTCAGCTTGCAATCAGACGTACGTGGTCTCTATCTCCAAGCGCTTTCAGGACAGATGAGCTGGTTAATGTTTGAGGGGTGTTGTGGAAGAGCAGAGTACTGCTGCTGGTACAAGCAGAAGCAATATATGCCTTGTATCCTATTTTGCCAAACAACCGTTAACAGAGAAAAATAAACAGATTTTCTAAAAATACCTTGAGAAGAAGCTGTGTTCTCTGTTGGAAAGAGGGACTGACCTTTAGAAGAATAGGAGAGTTTAAAAAAAATAGTGGAGAGTTATATGTGTTATAATTTTCAGTGTGCCAAGACATTTACTCAATGCAGACTCTACAAATCCAGTCCAATTTTAATCGTCAACCTCTGTTTATGTAATAGGTTCCTAAGGCTATTAACGCCAGCCTTTTACCTTATTATCGTATTCTGTAAAAATAAAATTATACCCATAATACCATGACAGCCTTTACAAAAATGTGCCATTAGACAATTATATTGCAACACAGCAACTCTGGAGACTGCAGGGAAGTATTTCTCATACAGCCTAATTGTTGTATCAATAGCATTTTCAACACCCTTGGTTACTGAGGAAGAAAGAACATGATGATACCATATGTAAAATAGCATATTTTGAAGTACTGATTTCAGGGCCTGACTGTGGCAAGAGTTCTTGAGTTATAAGTGAAGTCCTGGTAAGAACTGTACTTGAAACAAATCCATGGTTGAAAAGGTTTCTTGTATCGTTCCTCTCCTCTCTCCCACTCTAAAACTAGTATCTGTTTTGTTTTAGTTATTTTAAGATGGGAAATGTTTTGACACTGGAGTTTTCACTAAAAGAAATAATACTGCTGATAAAAAAAAGCTCTTTTATTCCCTTCTCCCAGATCCTTCAGTTCTGAAGATTTATTTCTGCCTGCAGAGTTATCCTTTCTGCTTAACTGGACAGTAATTGATAGTGTGCATCAAGATAATTAGTCTAATGAGTCTCCTACACCCCAAGTCCCACAGCTACCTTTAAGCTCCCCATTGTCTTTACTGTAATGTAAATAAAAGCTTTAGGAAAGGACTGAAAAAAAAAATTGATAGTGAGGGAGCCTCCTTGCCCTCTCCAAGGGGTTTCCTCTTCTCATTTTTAATGAGGCCCATATTAGTTGTCATTTGTACCTTCCCTGATGAATAGTTTGGAAGAAAAGCTTTCTCTGTGCACAGCAAAATTCATGCCAAGTTGCTGACCTTTGCTTTTGGTGAGACCTCATTTGAGTCTCGGTCCCAAGCCCAAACATATTGTTGGATCAATCATGTTGATTTTTGGCTCTGATAGTAATGCGCAGCTAATGAGTTGTACGGTGTACACATTAACCTCGGACCCAACAGCACTAATGCCAGGCACGTAGCAAAATCGCACTGGGGCTGCAGGAAAGACATTCAGTGCTGGCATCTTTATCGAACGAGACAATTAAAAACAGTAGAGCAGTATCACAGGTTCACTGCTTGTGGGATGTAGGATTTAATCAAGGCAGGAAAAACAAACTGTCTTCTGTCTGTTCAGAAAAAAAACAACCCTCAACACTATAAAGGTGCTTTATGAACTGTGAAATAGAGAAGAAAGCCTGAATGTTTAAACAGTAAGATAATGATTTTACTACCAAAAGGGAATCTACTTTGGGGAACAGCCATTGAATAACATTAGATTTAACCTTGTCAGAGATTACCACCTGATGATTATCATGGCATTCCAAGGAATTTGAGAGCATTACTATATTTTTTTGATTAGTAGATACCTTACTTAGCAATACTTCAGCAAAGTTCTCCTGTCCTCACAAATGTAAGTTCCTAAAACCGATTGTTCGATTACCAGAAACAGCCAGCATCACTGGTTTTGAAAGCAGCTGTTTCTGGTCACTTCCAAAAGTAACACTTCCCTTGAAGGGCCAAATTTTGATTTCATTTTATAATTGTAAATCTAGGGAGAGAAAGTATTTTGCTAGTCATCCCCGTGGAGACATGGACAGAAAGCCCAACATGCACAATATCCTTCTTCTGGCTGTTTTCCTCACTTGAAGGATTAAGAAAGGAAGGAAGAGTTGCACAATGACTACATAAGAAAGCAACACTCTCAGTTTTAATGTAAGCCCTAAACAACCAGCTGCAGGGGACAGAGAAACAGAGACAGAATAAATGTGATTTCTACAGGTCACACACAGTTTTATGTGCAATGAAAATTGATCAATAAGGCTGAAGGACTGTTATTGCTTCAAACGGAAAATCAAGTGACATCAAATGGAAAAACCCAAAGTACACAGAGATGCAATCTTTGGTGTTCACATTAGACTTTGGATGCAAGATAGAAAAAACAGCCTGACATGTAACAGACAGGGTGAGAAGGGGGGTCAGTGGATAGGAGAGTCCAAACAGGATCTCCTGGAAGAGCAAAGTTCCCCAAATGTATGAGAAACTGCCTCATCTTTGCATCATTTCTGCTTGAGTTCCCCACCACGAGTCAGCACATGCAGCATCACCAAGTCCTGGAGAGGGTGGGCATGAGAGAAGTGAAGCGGTCTCACACTCAACTGAGGCGCTGGGGACTTACCCTGTCAGACATACCATAGGTGTAGAGAAATTAGGTACCGTTACAACCCATCTGACCTCATGGCAGAACCTGTTGGGATGACATTGGATTTTTTTCAGCACTAGCACAGCACACAGAAATAATGCAATTTAAATCGAGATGTGCTACACCACACACAATAGTATCCGTGGAAAAATCTGCAGTCCATTTTAGAGCTGCTTTTGCTGAAATATCCTATGGAGTCATGGCTTTTCCTGGTCTAATAGTGACATTAAGCATCTTGCTCTTCTAACCCAGTCGTGTTATCAGTTACTGATGGATAGCTTAGTCTTTTTTTCAGAGACGTCAGACAGCAGCAGTAGAGTCACAGGTGTTACAAATGATAGAAATTAAACTTGTTGGAGATGGGGATCAGAAAAGTCAGAAGTTGGTAAAAAATGGTAGTGCTTAGATGACATGCTGTTATGGAGTGAGCCATCTTGTCAGCAAGTACAAATAGGGTGGTTTAACTCCAGCAACATCAGCAAAAGCACACCCATTCTCACCAACTGCTATTGCAAGACTGTTGAGGACCATGTTGGAGATATGGGTAGATGCCCTGGAACATTTTTTTTAAGTACAGGGATTTTTCCCTCCTCCTTTGGAAGGGCATATTGGCTTATGCCATGTGCCTGTTTAATAGTCAGGGTCCAAAAAGGGAGCCAAAGTGGCTGTTTCTTTGGGTGTACCTCAGAAGGAGGGCGCATATGTGTGTGTTCCTGTGTTTGGACCTGCTGCTCCCAATACAGTGATGTTGCTGTTGAAGACAAATGGACTGAGCAAAGATTTTCTAAGATGTTATTTGAGTTCCCTGAGTTTCAGGTGCTCATACAGTAACTGTAGCCCTGCTGGAAGGAAGCACCTGGGTTTTACTCGCTAGACGCTAACGACTGTTAGCCGCAGTGAAGATTCCTGAAACTGTGTGAGCACATCGTGTTATTCTTCGGGCTCTTTTTTATTTATACATTTCTGCTGAGTAGATGCTGCTGTGCAAACATTCATTTGTTGATCTTGGGCTGAAAATAGTTGCAGACATTGGCCAGAGTAGGCTGCTGATGTGTAGTATGGCTATAGCTGCTTTTGTGTGCTTCATACTGGAAATGTCAGTGATGTTTATGCAAACGGGTCTAAAAAGTTCACTTTGAGGAGAAGCCTGCTAGGGAGATAGACGCTTACCTATTTCTTTATGGAATGAAAAGTTTGTACATTATTATGAAAAGAAGTGCTTTATGGTGTTGTCCCTGGCCTCATCTCATCCCGTGAGGCTTTCTGCAGGGCCCTTCAGGGGGGGAATATATTAAAACTTTAGGTTTAAACACACACGTGTTCATTCCCCTTAAAGAATGCTAATTATTGCTATGTCCCTTGCATTCCTGAATCATAGGGTTAAAGAATACATTAACGTTCTCCCAAAATTTCAGAAAGGAGGTTAAAATTTGCATACTCAAAACTGCAGGCAGATGTTAGCAAGGCAAAGGCAACTGAAGAGATGGAAGAAGCTGTTGGCAGCGCAGCTGTTGCAAAGAGGAGCAGCGTGGAGAGGGATTGCACAGCTGCATGGGGTAGTGTGGGAACCTTTTATGTGACATTTTGTCCTGAGGAGCCCTGTTTTTGTGTTTAATGGGAGAGCTGGTTATTGAGGAGGAGCTGACTTACCGTTGGGTTCTTGCTTTGTTGTTGCAACAGTTTGAGAGGAGGAAGAGATTCTGGTGGCGATTGTTGTGGTTAATAACATAATATTAATAATGATGTTAGTATGAGAAAGCCTAAGGACTAGCCAAACCTGAAATGCCGTGGTGCGAGACTGCAGCATAAACAGTACCAATAGGAGCAGACCCTGCTCCAAACTCTAACCATCGGAGTAGGCAAGGTAGAGAATGGAGAAAACGTGGAACCACACCTCAGGTGTTGTCCTTCTGCTGTGATTTTTGTTCCTGTGGGACATAAGCCAAATGGACGAGTGCAGAAAGAGAAATAGAGCCTGAGAGAAGGGAAGAGTGGGACAGCACTGGAAGAGATTGGGAGATGAAGCTGAGCTACCAGAACATGCGGGAAGCCTGCAGCCACCGATGGGCTGCAGAGACCGCTGGGTGCAGACAGGTGTACAAATTGTTGAGTGGGCTGGAAGGTGTTGAAATATCCCCTGTTGGCAAGAGTAAGACCAGCCTTCTCTGAACCTTTCATAACCGTATAAGATTAATTCTTCACAGCTGCAAGGAAACCTCAAAGAGAGGAATTTTAGCTTCTCTGTCATCTTTCACTTCAGATTGGACAGAAGGGCTGTTTGCACTCGTCAAAGGTCATGTACATCATCATTTTCCATTAGCCTGGACATGTCAAGTAAAACTTCAGTCTCTAGCCTCTTCAAATAACTTGAAACAGCTGCTTGGATATTTGCAAGTACAAGGAGAAGGAATGGGTTGTGGTTATAGGATCGCATCCAAGCAAGTGAACAATTCTGTAAAACAGTTAGGAGGAGCCAGCCTGGTTACACACTTGTAGAGCTGCATGGACCTGCAAAGGGGTTCAAAATTTTGGAAACAACAGCATTGCAGGCTGCTGTGCTGAAAAATGAAATATAGGAATACCGATGTCAGAGGTAACATAGGTCTCACGCAGCTTTTCTACTAGGAAAGCAAATAGCCACCATGTTTTCTTGTGTAAGCCCCCGACGTTATCTGTTTAGTGCCCAGGATTCAGCAGCGGGTTATGAAGGCTATGTGGACATGCGGATAACGGCAAAGGAAGTTTGCTCCAGATCTCCTCTTTCCCTTCCCCTTCTGTCACTCTGCAGTTCTCCCCTGGCATCCCTCATCACTGATTGCCCCTTCCTCTGATTTTAGCTGGGTTGTCTGAGGATGCATTCTGTCTGAGGACGTACTTTTGAATAAACGGTGCTTTTAAAGGGGTGCTGGTTATATGCATGAAAATGTAGTAATAGCTAGTCTGATTTCCATCTGGAATAATTTAGGAGTAAATCCATTGACGTCAGGAGAATTGAATGGCTATAAATATAAATATAATTGAAGTCAGGTCCTATATTTTTAAGGTTAAGCCTAGAAAACACTGTAACTTACTCTCCCCCACACACTTTCTTTTTTCTTTCAAGCCCTGCCACAAATATGAATGTCTTAATTGGGATTTAATCTATTTCTGCCCAGTTTAATCAAAGATCTGTCAGTAAAGAATTTTATGAGATGCAGAGGTGAAGCCCTGCTGACCCCCTACCTATCTTTAGAAAAATCTCGCTGGCTGCTGGTTCTGAAAACCTCAGCAGCAGTTGTTCTTTTTTCCCTTGGTCAGTTATGTCAAGCAGTGTATCTGTAGCTATGTTTAGTTGTGAGCACAAACATGAGGCAGAAATGGAAGCTTTTTGGCAAGCAAAGATGATTTTCAGCTCATTCTCACAGAATGGTGGTAATTAATAGATTGTTTTCTGACAAATAGTTAATTGTGCCTGACTGTTTTCCATATGGCTAAAGAAATAAAAAAGCCAATGAGGACATGGTATTTAAAAATCCAGAAATTTTGGTATGAAACCATTGGTATGAGATCCAATCCCATTTGCGGTACTTCTGAAATGGGTTATATGAATATTTGCATATGACAATGTTACTGAAGTACATGGTTTCCAATTTTCTTTTTGTGGTTTTATACTGGTGTTACTCAACTGAGTTACTTCAGATTTTTTATACCAGTATATGTAAGATGTTTAGGCCAGTACAAACTGCAAAAAAGATCTCAATGAAAAGCTAAATCTTTGTCTTCATAGTAGGAATAAAGCCAGAGGAAATAATTTGTAAAATTTCTCCGTGACTTTGGTGCACACACATTTCTAACACTGAGGGCAGAACTAGGCATATTCATATGTATTTGTCCTCTTGGGGTTTTCACTTTCCTGTAGCTGCAGAAGTAATACCAGCTCTACGCTGCTTGTGTTACCACAGTTCTTACTGTAAGTGGCTGGCACTTGCTGGCTGGGGTGATTTATTAGCCCACAGCAGGAAAGAGTCTTCCGTTGATGAAATCAGTTGGTTCATGAGATAGTATATCTCTCGTGCCAAAAATCATTTCTCTTTGGATATGTGATGTGTTTGTTAAGAGATGTAAAAGTCTAATGCCATTACCAGGAAGTTCTTTATTTTATTAAATTATGTACTTCAGGGATAATTCTTAAATCTGAAATGTTAGTTTCCCATCCTAGCCCCAGGGAGATAACCTGTAGCATGCAATCTGTTTATATGAGTTTTGGAAATTAACTTTATTCCTCTGAAGTGTTTCTTCTAGAGGAATGTTCAGTTCTCAGTAGAATTGTCCTAAGAGTAGTTAAATGCTGTAGTTATTGCAAAAATATGAAACGCTGAGAATTAGAACCAGATAAAGAGCATTAGCTTTCAAAATTGCATATTTTATAGCATGTAATTTGCTGATATTTGTAGGATTTGGGTCTGTAGATTGATGGCCCTAATTGTGTATCTTTTAGTAATCTACATGAAATAACATGGCACAGCACTAAATCCATTTGTCCTCTGTGGCTAATTTAAAGCTCAGCATAGATAAGTGCCAAGTGGAAGGTTCTTTATGTTTGTCTTCCTCATATGTCTCTGTTGAATATTTGTAGTTTCTATTAACACATGCCCTTCAATATTTGCTATGCTTTTGTCATAGATAGCAGATTAATTAAAAGACTTGTTGCCATGAACCCCTGGGCTGTGATCTTGTCAGATCTTGTAACATAAGCAGTATCAGGTCAGGGAAAGTGATGCCTCTTGAGACGTGACAGCTCACATCCTGACCGTAGGTCCAAACTTCATAGCTTGAATACTTTTACTTCAGTGATATTTCTTCTACTGCCATCTTCTGAAGTAAAAGGGTTTTATGAAAGCCGAGCTCTCATTTTTATTGTAGGTTCCTGGCCACAGAGAAAAGCCTGAAACTATGGAATGTCAGCAAAGCAAAAAGGTTTGATGGATCAGCAAGAATTAAAAATATATTTTAAATACCAAGCAAACCTCCAACTGATTTTCAGGCTCCACTTGACATCCCCAAGGGAACTTTGGCTGGCTAGAGTTGGTAATACTGGTTCCCTATTAAAGCTGCCTTCTCAGTTATTTTTGCAACGTCAGAGATGTGTATGCATTTCTTCACGTACCAGATAGGTAGTGGTGACAGCTATCCAGCAAACTGCAGGACCAGTGACAAACTGCAGTTATTCACTAGCTCTGAGCTGTCTCTCCTGCATTCTTCCCACTTACCCATTTCTTCTGTGACCATCGCTCTCCTGAAATGCCTTTGGCAGGGTTAGAATAGTGACCATCTTAAAAAAAATTTAGCTAAACCCCCCAAATTCGAATTTTCTATTAGTGTCCCAAGCATGTAATGATATCTGCCCTTACAGTATCCCCAGGACCACAGTGGCACATGTTCCAGCACAGGCAACAATTTCCTAATGGTGAAAGCAGCCAAGGACTATGATAGAGTAGCTGGGGATTTCTGTCAGGGAAGGGTTTACAGAACAGGCTAGACAAATCTTTCCATGAATCTAAGCATTCACATTTCTGAACCAGTGACTGGCTTAAGCCTTCGTGGAAGGCAGAAAAATTATATTCCCAGCTTTTCAGTGGGGCAGGTGGCACTTTTTGATTAGATCTTATTTGTCTTCTTTACCCATTCCTTAGAAAGCTAACAAATCCCAAATCAAAAAAAGCTCTCTGAAGAGGCAAAGATTTTAAAATTCAGCATTGTCCTGGTTAAGGAGTGAAAGTGAATTGGATATTAAATGGAGTAAGCGTTCATTTCCTACCTTTACTGGCACCCGGGAATCCACCAATACTGAGATCCACCATGAAGACCTACTGGATGGGCTCCCAGCTCTACTGGTTGCCAAGGTGTAGCAAACTGGAAACCTGTTTGGTGGGCAGAGGTCTCTTGGAGCTTGGCTGGTTTTTGAGGAAAACAAAATCATTCTGGCAATCAGAAACTTTTGATAAACAAATTCTAATGGAAATTACATGTTTAAGTTCCTTTTTCTTTCCCCCCAGCAAGAAAGCAGATATATTCCTTGAATATCTTAGGTAGCTTGTGGAGATCTGTCTTTGTGCTGGCAGAGATAGACTTTCTGTTTCTGTTGATCTGAAAAGAGGATATGGTCTCAGATAATTGAATGCAATTGAAAATAACAAGCAGGTAAATAAATAAATAAATAAATAAAAGACAAATATAGGATGTTTGTGTTGATAAATCTTTACTTAGGCATCTAAATGAGTAGGTTTGGATTCCAAATTGTGCCTAATTTTCACCCAATTATTCAGAAACCTGTGGCTGCTCCGCATTTTTTAAAAAATAAGGCAAATTACTAAGGATTCTATTTGAATTTTTGCTTTTTCAGTAAGGCTTCCAAATATTTCTCGGCATGTTCAAAATTCCAGTTGAGAAAGCATAACATACAGATTTTATTAGTGTTATTTGAAGATAATACATTTTTGTGCCAGGCGTGTAGTGAATTCACTCATTTGCTTGAGGTCATTAGTTGTATTGCAGTCCATCAGTATTACTGAATATTGATCAATGACACAATAGACTGAAATGACACAGTATTCTGGACTGTCCTTGAGACAACATAATAACAATGACAAAGAAACATCTTGTTCTCTCCGTATTGCTCCCCTACTATTTTTTCTTCCAGTACGTGTGATTTATAATGACCCTTGAGTAAAGCAGTCAAATCTGTCAGTCTTCAAAAGGTACCAGTCACGATGGACCATTATTTCTGAGACTGAATATTAGGAAAGACAATGTGATAGAGAAAGACACAGAACATCTTCTGGGACAGATTTCAGTCGCTATGGTTTTAATGTAGACATTGATGATTACCTGTCCTTCACCAAACAGACACCGTAATCATTTCAAATGGCATTTTACATGTTTAAGCCATCATTAAAACTGCAAGCTGCTTTCAAGTCAAAACTCCTCCT
Organism: Burhinus oedicnemus; assembly: GCA_008921705.1. Lineage (NCBI taxonomy): Eukaryota > Metazoa > Chordata > Aves > Charadriiformes > Burhinidae > Burhinus > Burhinus oedicnemus. The sequence goes on along the minus strand of VFFE01007072.1, from coordinate 1,684,130 downwards.
CCAGCATTCACGTTTGATTGGGTGCTGTTGACAAGTGTTCTTGAGCTGATGATTAGAAATCCATGCACTTTTACTGAATTGAAAGATGAGATGTGTGTATCTTTTGAGTTAATGGGTATTATTACTCATTTATCCTAGTCTGGTACCCACTTGATCAGCTGAAGTCAGATTCAGTTGTAAATTATAGACTCTTTAGAGACAGTGAGTTGAAACTCTGGTGTCTTTACATTGATTCTGCTCCTGTACAATTACTGTTATACCCCACTGATGATGATGAACTCCCTCATAAAATGCTTCACCTTGGCTTGAACAGAAAACTCTGCTCACAGCAAAACTCCGGCATATAGCAACCTGCAGGGCATAGCAGAGAATAGTGGTTGCTCTTGGTATCCTGGAGCAACTGGTATCCTAGGGAAAACTGGTTTTCCCTACTACTGAGTAACAGTATCTGTTCTTGAGCAGGAGATGTGGTAGAGCTTCCAAAGCTCCCCATCTCTTTTCTTGCCTCTAACTCAAGGCCATTCACAGGTACGACCCCTTTTCTTCTGGGGCTGACCCTGGTGTGCAAAATAGCTCTGTGAACTGAATAGGAAGATACAAGACCATGCCATGGTCCTTCTTAGTGTTTCCTAGGGCAAGCCTGGCTTACTGGAGGAAGGGGACTGCTGTATTTTAAAGGAAAGTTCAGTGATTTTCCCTCATTACTAGGATTGTTGTGGTTTGAGGTTCGGTGTTTATTTTGGAAACAGCACAGCTGCTCATCTCTCCCAGAACTGAGCTGTGTCTTAGAAGTACAGTTCATCCCACATTTTAATTCTCTGATTTTTATTTAAATATTTGTTAAACTTCAGGCAGTTGCTATCTTCAGCCTTTCTGTGATATGTTCATGAGACATGTTTCAGAAAGCAAGCTTACAGCCACCCTCACTTGCATTGTGAAGAGCCCAAACATCCCATAGATAAGCCATGCGTACTCAAAATGCATGAACACACAAGGGATGCAAAGGTGCCTGCTAATGGCATTTTCACTTTTATCCTGAGTGTGTGGTGTGAGTATGCTGGAAGAGAGATTGTTGGGTGAAACACAGGTGCTGGTAGGTCATGGAGGTAGGTAGTTGTGATTGCCTCCATTTTTCCACAGGTTTTTGCTTTTATATAGCACCTTTTGTGAGCTATTTTGAGCACTTTTTGTGCTTACCTCCACTCTTCAGGCTTTCCATTCATTTGTGCAATCGGTATAACTGATTAGAGAAGGCTGAGGTTAATGGTCTTTCCTTCCCTTTTTTCCTCCTTCCCCTGTGTCTCTTTTATAAGCAATACTTAAAATGTGACCTCTTCCAGCACAGGTTTCTTCCCAGTGTAACTGGCTTTGAAGGTCAGCTGAACTGTGGCTGGCCTGTCCACTATCTCTTGATCAGCCTCAGTTGCTGGTGCCAGCTGGGCTGTTCTGACCTTCCCGCGTGTCTGACTTGCCTTCTGCCTCTGTCCTTGCAACTTACAGCTTGGGCAGGTCTTCCTTGCCACAGCCCTTGAGTGATGAAATGTCCTCTTCCCTTCCCTGCCCTCCCCTGGCAATTCCTGAGAAGCAATAAAAAGGAAAAACAAACAAACAGAAAAACAAAAAACCCCAGAGAGGACAGTGCGGGTTTTTCTACAGAAATCATTTAGCTCAACACTGCACCTTTCCAGTAGTGGACCTTTGCTGTTTGCAAAGCCTTGCTGTCATAAATTACCACTACTTAATTTCAGACAGTGCTCTCATGGTCTGAAGAAGGTACTATAGAAGAAAATGTGTTTTACTCAGAAAGCATCAGATTACTTCTTAAAACACAATGGAGTTCCTTTCACCTTCTCTGAGATGAAAAGCCGTCAGTGTCTTTAAAAAATGGTGTGGGGCATTTACTATCTGTGGTGCATACTGCCTGTTTGCTCTTCCCTGGAAAGATTCCTGACATTATCAGAAAGAGTCTCCTGTCTCACTGCAAAAGAGCTCTTACTTACAGACCTTCAGATCTCAACTTCATGCATAGCAAAATGATTCTCTGTCATGGTATAAGTTTCTAAAATAGATGAATTATAAATTTTTCCTTTTTGAGTCCCCTGGAGTTGGATTTCTGTGTATTTAGTTAACCAGTTTCTGTGGACCCATGGATCAGGAGAGAAAACAGAACATACCAGGGTTTTAAACTTTTCTCATGCAGTTGTGAAATATATTTTTACTTAAGGTATGTTGTACAGTGAACAAAGTTTATGTGATGCTGGGTTTTCCACTCCCTTACATTCCTTTTCTTTTGCAAGGAATCTACTGCAAAGGAAATCCAGTGTTAAAGTCTACCAAGTCAGAAGGATCAAGGATAGACATTTTATAGAGCTCTAAATGATTTAAGGTACAAGGTAACTACAAATCATCCTGCAAACCCTTAAGCTGCAATAACCATTTTATATGACTACTGCATTCATATTGATGCAACAATCATGCAACACATCTGCATGAAAAACTGCATGTATACGGAATAATTATACAACCAACTTTAACTGAGGGGCAACCTAGATGATGTGATCCAAGTCTGGACTTCTTTCATTTTTTCCTATGTTTCATAGATTCACAGAATAATAATAGGTTGGAAGGGAGTTCTTGTGGTTCAGCTCTAAGCAGAGCCAACTAGATCAGCTTATTTATGGGCCTAGCCCAGTCATGTTGTGAGTATCTGGATGGGCAGACATTTCACAGTCTGTTCCGGTGTTTGACCACCATGACATAGTGAAAAAGTTTCTCTGAGTATCAAATCAGAATTTCCCTTGTTTCAACTTGTGGGTATTGAATACCATCCTCTCACTGTGCACCTCCAAGAAGGATTTGGCTTCATCTTCTCCATAGTATGGGAGACATGCAGCCCTCCAGGCTTGCTTCCCAAGGGCCTAATCCAAATCCTAGTCATTAGAAAAACTCTGGTTGACTTCACCAAGCAATGGAGCAAATCTCCACTACAAAACTGGGACTGGGCATTCTTGTTTGGCTGTAGGAAAGGTCTCAGATCACCTGCCATTCTTGTGTGCGTGAGTACAGAGGACTGAGGTGCTTCTCTTGACGTTTAGAGGTATTTGGATATGAGCCAGAGCTGTTTGAAAATTTTACTAATCCAGAGAGTCAGGACATTGGCTTGAACATATTGCTGTGCTGACGTGGTTGACTGTGTTACTTTTGACAGAAGTTGGTTTGTGTCTTGTCATTTTAGAAGTTATGTAGAAGGAGTTCAGACTTGAACAGAACTGTCTTGAGAATGGGCGTCCTGTCCATACTCAGCATTCCCTAACTGCAGCTGCCAGTGTACCCCCAAGCTCTGCTCAGGAGAGCACAAGAGGTGGATCGGTGTGGTCCCTGCTGTGGTTCCCACTTGACCTGCGTGGCTCTGGCTGCTTGCACAGCAGTGGCAACATGGCCAAGCGTGTGTATCGCTTGCTCGCTGCTCACAGGAGGCAATATTGTGCCCTTTGGGGGATTTTTGTGTGTGCACTGACTGTAATCCAGATCTGATAATGGCACAAGCTACCTTTGAGCCGTCACTGAGGTCAAAGACAGAGAAGAACAAAAGCAGACACATTTTCATTAGCTTTTTTTTTTTTTCCCTAAATGATGTGCACATTATTTCCTGTTTAAAACTACAAAGTTTAGCAGCAAAACACATCTCATCCGCATGTGGCGTGGGAGGTGTTGATATCCCCTGCCTACGGCTGTCACTTACACCCACTCCTGCATTGCAAGTTGCCTCCCATCAAACGAGCTCACAGAAATACCAGCGTTGTTGCATACGCTGGGCTGTCCATGATGTATTTCTGCATCGCTGCAAAAATCCTTGCAGTCCAAGCTGTTATTTTCAGGAACTGACAAGCAGGTTTCTGTAAATGAATCAAATTTATTCTGAAGATGGAAATAGCCCTTCATCAAAAGACAATGAGAAGGCAAGAAATACATAGCAGAACATATCCCAGCCTATGTCAAAGCTGGCTCTTGTCAGCATGGAGAGATTTTAAGTGAGGGAGGAGAGAAAATAACAACAAAAAAGTTTCAGAAAATTCTTTTTTGGTTGCTCCTCCTGCGCTCTGTGTGAGGGGATAGTGTAGCTCTGGGAGGGGATGATGGAAAAGGGGATTAAATCACTTACTGTAAGCATAAACTTGCTACCTTCACAGCGATTCTCTGAAAGGACACATTTTGGATACTTGCTGCCGTGGTGTCTGCTGGCGATATATGATTTGTTTACTAAACAGGGAATGTAATTGAAATGTCCCTTTTGAGTTAATGAAAATACAAAACAGCTTTCCAGAGTAGACCGAGGCTTCTAATTTAATTATCTGTGAGCCTCATAGATTAAAAGTATTCTTTCATCCATTCCTGGCAGCGTGAAGTAGATGAATAACTGAAACTCAAAGAAAAACCTTATGAAAAGGAGATGTGGCAGATGAAAGTTCAAAGGGCCAAATGGTTTTTAAAAGGATTTCTCTCCACTGAGATGCCCGTTGTCTGTACGACGACTAATTATATGTGAAAACTATTAAAGATTTGGAAGCTGTGATACCCATTAAAGGGGCCAGGGGTCCCCATCGCCTACAGGAAAAACAAGCTGGCTCCTCTTTGAAATATTGTTTGCTTTGTATCGGAGGAGTTACTCTTTAAGGGCACATTGCAAGCAGTGGCCTTAAGCACATGAGCAGTTGCCAGAAAACCGGCAGGAGCAAGTAGTACTGGTAACGTTGAGCTTGCTACGTCGTTATTTGCAGAGTCAGTCTTTCAGACCACAGATCTGGCCCTAAAGCAAAGCTGGAGCGATGCTGCCCCACCACTGAAAAGGCATCCAGAAGCAACCAGAGCTCAGGAGCATCCTTGATGCGGTGGGGTCTGGTGTGTCCTAACGCTGCGTGAGCCGTCTGCTTTCTGCATTGAGGCACTTCTGCTCTTGTGTCAGCCAAAGGCTGATGGACAGGTCTCCACGTAGCTGCTGAAATACAGCAGCCATCCTTGGCACTTCTTGTCCACCTTCACATTTATGTCTGTACTCTGTACTGTGTGTTTACAGCAGCACTTGCTATCCTGGCGGAGACCACGGTGTCTCTACGGGAACGCAGAGCATTTAGACTGACTTTGCAGAGGAAGCCTGTGGCTGAGCAAGATGTGAACACAGGTCTCCTCTTTTGTGACCCCAGGCCCAGTCATCACGTTATTGTACACAGGTTTCATCCCTGGTATGCATGAAACATTTTCTGAGTTTGGAAAGACAAAACAGAGAGGTGCATATGGGAAAAAGTGCGGCTTGCTCTTCACAGGGTAAGTCTATGAGGAACAAAGAGGTTTGCGAGTAGCAAAAAGGATGCTTCACCGCACTTGGGGTTTTGTTGTTAGAATATGTTCTCCCTTTTCAGGTTTGTACTTGAAGACTTTGATCTAGAGGCACAGTGTGTCTAGGAAAGGGAAGAAACCAAGTTTGCTTCTGGTATAAAAATATACAGCTTCATTGTCTTGTAGTGAAATTTGACCAGCTGAGCAGTGACTTCAGCTGAGATGAGCTGAGCATGGAGAGGGGGCACTGGTACCTGTTGGTTGGAGTTAACTGAACAGTGCCCAGAAGACCAGCAAAAAATGTGCTGATTCATTTTATTGTGGTGGGAGGTTTGAGGAGTACTGATTTTTCTTTTCTCTAGTTCATCTAGATTTGATCTACCATTTTTGACTTTGAAAAGGGGTTGAGTTTGAAAAGTTTTTCGAAATGGCTGGCAATTTTGTCTGCAACACAGACCAATGCACTTTGAATTGTATGTGTGCAAGCGGGAACTGGAGCAAAGAAAGCGTAGCACAAGTGCCAGATTTCTGCGAAATTCTGGCTAAGGAGCTGGCCCTAACCATCATGTAAAAGGGTGCCTCTAAAATGTATCTCAAATGATAGTTAAATATACTCTTAGAGAAGTATTTCATGTTATCTTTCTGATATGTCCGATTTCAAACCCATTAGAATTCGAACAAATCCATCACTTAGCTGCCCGAAAGCAACATGCTTTTTGCTTTTATTTTGTAATTTGCTATTATACTCGTGCTTGATATGACACTTGCTTGATCTGGATTAATTTCCTATGCTGATTTGTTCTGAATGTGCCCTGTACGCTAATGGTATGTTTGCAGCCTCTCTTCTTCCTTTGTAAAATTTGCTATTACCATTTACGGGACAGCGTGTTCTCTTTGACACCTTCCAGAAGTGCCAACTGCGTGTTGAACAGCACGGCATCAGCTATTAAAGCCTGATCCAAACCCCAGCGAAATCAGGGAACAGTAATGCAATTCAAGGTTTTTAAGGAAAGGCAGTATCTTTTATTAGATCAGCTGTTACAGTTGGAAAAAAACAGACAAGCTTTCAGGCACACAAATCCTTCTTCAGGTCTGAAATAGCAGCAGTATTGCTTACACCAGCATTCCTTACCAGTGAGACAGCTATGGGCCCAGCAAGGTTTAAAAAATGTGATTAGAAGTGTGTGTATTGCATGGCCCTTCTTACTGGGGAGGGCTTCCTAGCAGGATGCAGGCAAACATGTTCTCCTCTCTCCCCTTCCCAGTATACACCCTACAAACAGGGGATGCATCCTATAAGGAGAGGTAGCATAATGTCATGTATACTTGAGAAAAAGTCTTCAGTAGCTTATGACTGTGCCACATCTTCTCTGTAGTCACCCTGCTATTGGGAAGGACTGGGGCAAAGCTGTGGGCTTCGCTGTGCAGGTGGTGACCACAGGATCCATACTGGAAGTTCTGGCTCCTGATGTTTACAGCTGTCCAGCAAATAATTGTGGCACCAGCTGGCAAAAAGGAGTTTTATTCCCTTTCTTGTGCTTGCTTTACAGGGAACAGTGTCTCCCAAATTTTCTGGAGTCACAGCTGACTCACCAGCCACTTAATAGCAAAGCTGGTGATTGAAAACGCCACACAGGCAGGATAGTTCTGCAGAAAAGCTGTGAGCAGTTTCCCATAGTCTTTGGATTGCTTGTGGTCACAGAATTGAAAAATAAGAAGTAACAGCCCAGTGTGCTGCCTGTTTACTCTTCCAGATTAGGGATCTGAACATCCTGCTTTTTCATGCTACGAGAGGGTTCATGTTTATCTTCCTTTTTCTTTTCTGGAACTCTTCAAAAGTATGTACTAAGATCTTTCTTGTTAAGAACACAGGCAGGTGCTCAAAAATTAAATGTTAACATTAACCATAACATTTATTAAATGTTAACATTAAGTGTAAGACTTATTTCTGTATTCCCATGCTAGGAACTGGGGTGTTAAGTGTAGTTACTAACTGTAGTATCAAGAAGCTGAGAATGCTTTTTGCTCATGCGAGTATTTCCATGGTACATGGGCTGTGAGAACTCTGGATTTTGCATTCTTTCTAGAGTATTAATGGGTGTGTTAATTATGCGGCTTCTCTATTCATCCCTATTTGAAAATGAAAGGTTGCATTTCAAGAAACTGTCACCACAAGAAAATTGTAAATAAGTATTGACGCTTCTGAAGAAATTAAAAGGATGAACCGTTTATTACTTTAAGTTGATTAACACACAGACATGAACAACCAACGAGCAAATACTGCTGTCAACAGGAATATTATTGGAGGAGCTTAATTCAGAAGGAAAAATAACTCTTAAAAATTATGCAAGCCAAAAATCTTAGTTTAAGATCCACTTTGGACATTGGTGATGTGGTGCCAAGCTATCTTACAACTGTCTTGAAAGACCTTAAAAGTTTAGAAATTGGTGGGACCCTGTCTTCATATAAAATAGAAGTGTTTCAAATGTGGTTCTCAATCTGAATCCATCGCTCAAGGCACATCATACTTAAGGATCTGGATCGCCATTTCTGGCTGTGCCACGCCCAGCCTGGCCAACCTTTGATTGATCCTTTTTACGTTTCTCCACCCAGTGATGTGCCCAGTGGCCTCAACCATAGAACACCATAGACAACTCCTGCTCTTTCCTGGAGAAGGTTTTAATGAAGGAGTCACGTAGACAGCCAGATTCTCTGCTGGATCTCAGAATTTTTTTCATTCCCTTTAGTACCCAGGCGAGATGTTTGGGTTTCAAAGCATGGCTGTGAGTGTTATTGCGTAATGGGGTTTCTTTTTCTTTATGAGCATCAAAAGGAAAATGATGAATTTGTGAAAGACAAGAGCTTTATTTTTACTTGAAACTAAGACCCTTTCATATTCCCATCTATTTTAAGACACTTCTATGCTGCCAGGGTAGAATATGTAAAACCAGGATCCATACTTGGTCCCCGTAATGGAAATTGTGTAGCCATGTGGACAACCACATGTCTAACCTGCAAAATATAAAGCCACATGTGGATTCTGCAGCCAGTAAAGGGCTCTGATGCCCCTGGCTTCAGACATCTTCTACAGATGGGTTTGAAATGTAGATGCAGATCTGTCGCTGAGTCAGTGCTGTGTTTAGGTTGGGACTCTTTACAAAGTAGCACTTGTAAAACTGAAAGAACAGTATGCAGGAAGGAGAAGCAATGAGTGAACTGCTGAGGGAAAAAGCATCGCTCCCAAACCACTATTTTTACTACCTGACACACTCTTCTTTACTAGTGATGATATTGCAGCTTTTTTCACTCACGAAAATAGAAACAGCAGCAGTGTCCAGCACTCAGGTTAATGGGCCAGCTACACATGAATGGTGCACATTATAAATATACATTTAAGGTCCTTTCATGCATACCACAACTAAGTAAGAGCCAGTTCTGTCTCAATGTTCTTCCACTACTGCATTTATGGAGCAGTAGCCTGTAGTAAGGGAAGGCTGCAAGGAGGGCTGGAAATGGCAGTGCTAATGAGAGCAGCAGATGTCATTGCACTTTACTCCCTTTCTGCTGCAGCTGGCTATAAATTCAGGTGGGAGATGTCAAAAAGCCAAAGAAGTAAAACTCTCATTTGTTCATTATTTCGCCCAGGACTCGACGTGTTCATATTGTCAGGCTTTGCACAACGGTAGCTTTGTCTCCTGATGTTTCACTGTGACTTTGTGCTTTTTCAGGTGCCAGGAGACAACGAGAAGCAGTGGAAGCCGGTGTTAGTGGTTTTGACAGAGAAAGACCTCTTAATATATGAGAGCATGCCGCGGATGAAGGAAGCTTGGTTCAGTCCTCTGCATACCTACCCCCTGCTAGCCACCAGGTACCTGTGCTTTTTTATTATGACTGCTTCAAGAGTGGTGGGCACAGCTGAGTCAGCCAGGAACAGGTATAGCTGGTGCACAGCTATATATCACACTTGAAATGTTGTGGTTTGAGAAGCAGATTCTTCTTCAATGGGCCAATGTGCTCAGTGTAACTCCTCACTTCTCCTCTGTTCCAAGTTCTGGCTGAGGCTGATGGCCAGAAGCACACCGGAAGGATTATGGACGTGGCCATTTGGCCCCAATCCAGAGGCAGGAGTGCTGAAAAAACTGAGAGCTCAATCTCCTGCGATCGCTATCTCAGTGGGCAGACCTGAGGGCTTGGCAGAAGCACTCAGATTTCCAGCCGCTCTTCCAGGCTGAAAAACATGAAATTGTTGCCCTGAGTTGGACGTGCTGGTGTGGCAGTTCCTTGCCACCGGTTTGGGGCTTTTGGGGACTTGCGCATGTGATGGAGACACTTAATTTCAGCACCGCTTGTATTCATGCTCCAGGAAATGAATTCCTGGCTTTTTTAGCTTAAAATGGTAAGCTTGGAAGACACATTTTTGGATCTAGGTTGGAAATAACTATCAGCATTATTTCGAAGGTATCCATCAACACTAATTCAGAGAGAGCTTTCCCATGGCTGTCTTTATGCAGTGGAAAATGTCTGTGCTTCTTGATGTGAATCTTAATCACATTTCTCTGCCAGTATGGTCAAAGGGCTTGAGAAAGAGCTGCTATTCCATTGTTTTGGCCTTGCTACAGGCCTCTATTATGCCGTTTTCAATGAGTTCTCATTCAGAAGGGCTGGTAGCACATGGCCAAAAGCAGTGGGTCTCTTACTGCACTCTCATTAGTTAATTTCTGTTCTTGCTCTCTTAGTTCTCTCCCCAAATGAACTGAGGCTTTGCTGCTAAATCATTATATTAAAAAAAAAAAAAAATTAAGCTTGGTGAATTATGCTGATGGTTGCTTTGTCCCAGTCTACCTACCCGTGATGGAGCTTTCAGGCTTCCTGGGAAGCCGGCTTCTGACTCACCCTGTGTTGTTGTAAAGTAAGGTGAGAGCCCCAAGCTTTGCAGCTTGCAGCCTGCAGCCCATTGTCGCGGTGAAGGTTAACAACTGCAAGTGACAAGTCCCGATGAAAACTGGGTAAGGTGTTGGAGCCGGAGGCTGTGTCCAGGTGTGTCACTAAGGCCTTACAGTTTGTGGATAGAGAGCACCCCAGCAGAAGGTGAGACAGTTCTTCCGTGCTGTTTCGGGGTATTGTTTGTACATGGACCCAAATCCTCCTCCTTAAAGTGGCCAGAGATCCTGCAATGCACCCTCCCCCTTCCTACCCACTTGTTGTCACAGGTCAAGATAGCCCTTTGGTGGGTATCACCAGCCCTCATCATCAGTGACCACCGATTTACTGGATCAAACAATCTTAAGTCCTCTTCTTGGAGGGCCTGTTACTTAATTACTTTTTTGCAGGAGTTCAGATTTGATAGCAGACTGGCTTGCCTTGGGTGGGGATAGTCATCTCCCTGTCCGATGGGATTCCTGTGTGAGTGGAGGAGCATCAGCCTTCAGGTTGGAGGGGAATAAGAAGTTGCTCAACGTGGGTGTCAGGCTGCTTAAGGGTCTGTATGGACTGGGAAAATGTTCTGTAAGTAAGATGGGGTGTGATTCAGAAAGGAAAAGTGCAAAGTTCAGTGCTGGGGAATAATCAGCTGCGCTGGTTTGGGGTGGAGGATGACTGACAAAATAGTTACTCTGCCAGGAAGCGTCTGGGCAGTGTGGCAAAATTGCTTAAATCTATGGTGTTATGTTGTTGAGAAAACAAAGGCAATCATCTTGGGTTACAGCAAAAGTGTTGCGTGTTGGGCAGATGTAGTCATCTAACCTAACTACAGGGCATGAGTAAAGCTTCAGGTGATACGCCACCTTCATGTGAGGCATTGCACTTCCAAAAAGATGCCAGTTAACTGCGGAAAGTCTAGAAGAAAGCAATGCAAATGTGAAACCTAGAAGACAGTATCAGTATGGGAATACTTAAGAAACCTTGGTTGTTTAATCTAGAGAAGTCCACAGAAAACATGCCAATAGTTTTCAAGTAGGAAGATGAGAAACCATGAGGAGGACAGGGGAGCACGTTCTGCAGGTCCCTGCCAGATACGATGGGACATAGTTGGCTGCGTTTGTGGCAGGGGAGATTCAGGGTAGGTCCTGGGAAAAACTTGGTGTGCAAGTGAGGTACTGGATTAGATTCTCTAGGAAAGGTGCATGATCCTCATCACTGGGGACTTTGACCGACAGGTAACGCTGTAACCCTCAGGAGCGTGTTGGCACAGTTAGCCCTGCTCTGGGAAGGCAGATGTGCCAGGTGATCTCCTGAGAACCATTCCAGCCCCGTCTCTGTGATTTCTCACTAGTATCACTGTGAACTTAACACTCTGGTAAAAGACAGCAGATACACAGAACGTGATGTTCAGAATGGAGTCACAATCTGATAAATATGTATAAATACATGAATCCCCAAGGTGAGCAGTTTACATAAGTTGACAGATTCCCTAAATCATTACACCTACTGTTTTGGATTTCTTGATTAAAACCCTGCAGGATTCTGCTTTTATGATCTGCCACACTGAGTACAGTTATACCAAAAAAACACACAGGGTTTGCTGTTGGTATTGACTGCTGTGTTCATGCTCGGTCAGTGATTACCCTCCTCGTGATGCGTTTTTTAATCCCCTCTGCGCATTGATGAGTGCAATTTAGAACTTTTCACCTGGAAAGTTTGCAGACCACATGTTGTAATCTTGGCTGCTCCCATCTTTCAGATTTTTATGAGTCCTTGGGAAAACATTTTTGCTTAGCTAATGCATATTTGAAAAGCTGCTGAAACTGGAAAACTTCAGTGCCAGATACGGTACAGAGTCATGCATAATCTACCCAAGACATAATGAGTAGAGAAAATTGGAAAGTGGTAGAAGGATTACAATCTTCTTACAGTATTTTAACAGCAGAATTTCAACATGCCTTTTCTGTTTGTTGATAAGTTTGCCTTCAACCTCTGGATGCTATTAAGACTTAAAAATCTTTTCCAGTCAGTCTTTCCCAGCTTTGTGCAGAATATAAGTAATAGCTCAAATAAAACTGAGATCAGGAGATTTAAGTTGTTCCTTTAAATCTCTGCACCAGGAGACACAGCAGCTGGCTTGTAGCCCTGACTCCAAGGACCTTTTTGTCATAATCTCTGTTTCAGTGTTTCCTTATGCCTGAATAACAGTGCCTCCCTCTAGCATGGGAATGGGGCTTAAGTAATGGCATCTTAAATGTTTGCAATCATATTGCATTATCTATTGTAGCCAGATAGGAAATGAAAAAAAAAAAATAATAAAGCAGCCAATGTTGGACTCTGATTAAAGATCAGGTAAGTAGCTTTGTGCAAAGCTGAGGTCTGTAACCAGAAAGTATTAAAGCAGTTTGATAGTTAATGCCATGGAAAGCTGGGGAAGGAGTTTGGACACTGATTAGTCGTCTGCAAGTGGAGAGAGGGGCAGGTGGGCAGCACTGGCGTCCCCAAGCACCCCAGGGAAGGTGTATGAGGTGGCGTGCAAGCTGTGCAAGTTCTCCACTCGTCTTCGTGGGCATTGAGGGTGGTTGTGGCTCCCTCCAGGGCAGAACTTGGATGAACTGAGAGCATGTGCATCGGTTTCCAAAGAGTACACCCATTCCAGAACAGTTTTCAAATGCTAAGTCAGGGGTAAGGAGTAGTTTCAACATAAGAAAGGTCAGATGATAGTGGCTTTGTACTGGGCAGAGCTGCATGGCTGTTGATGCACTTACATCATAGTCTCTTCTGAGATAAGTCTCAAATGAGCAGCTGAACACTTCCGTTGAATGTCAGGAGTGGTTTCACTGTCCTTTTTGAAGAGGCCATTAGATTTTGCTGTTGCAGTAACTCTTGTTGAAACTCTTTTCATAGCATTAGGATGAGAAGCAGGTCCCAGTGCATCTCACCCAGCACCAGCACTTCATGGGTGACCGTACCCATCTTCCTATCACATGTTTGCAAAGAATAATGCCAAAAAGGTCCCCAAAACATAGAGAGGCAAGAACATAGAGAAGATCAGAAGCGTCTCCCTGGCTCTCTGGAGCATGCCAACAGTTGCATTTCACAGCCGCTGCCTGCTATCTACGCGCTGTGCAAACACACTTGATGGTGACCAACCTTCTCCTGCCCTCTTGCGGCTCTGGCTGCTCCAGGGAAGTGTGCTCAGTCTTCTGCGCGCTCGTAGACATCTCAGAAACCTCCATGGAGCCCAGTAACCTTCAGGGACTGTGGGTGAATATTACCAGAGCTGGCCCTGGGGTGCCTTTTCGGCTCTGGGATGCAGGGTGCACCACACACACAACCCCCTCTGCAGTCACAGTGACGGGGGTGAGGGGAAGCCTTCTGTGAAGTTTCTAAGACTATTCTTCTAAGTTATTTTTGTGGTCTAGGATAAAACATCTTTTATGTAAATGACATAGCTTGTGTGAATGCCACTTTATTAAAACTTGGGAGTCGTTTAACTTGTACCCAAATCCATCAGTGCTGCCAGCTGGTACATAAATATTATCAAATGTTCCCCTGCATATTTGTCTAGTTCATGTTTAACTGCATGATTTTCCAAAGCATGGTCTGGAGTTGTATTTTTAAATATGATTGTTAATTAGTGAGACAGAATTTTTAGTAATGAAGGGATAATGTGAATGAGAAGGCAGGTAAGAAACGAGGTTCATGTTGGATGCGTACGAATACTTTAATTTGTGAAATACATGCTCATTCTATCCATATGCTGAAAAACCTAAAATGACAGTGCTATGGATAGAGCATGAAGATGTAGAGGGGGTGGCTTTGAAAGGAAATAAAACATTGGAACCATCTGTCTGTCACATATTCAGTATCTCAAATATTAGAAAATAATTTTTAGCACAGCTGATGAGCACTGTATAAAGGAGAAGGGATGACCCAGGGAGAAGATGGGATAGTTTTATTTTTAATGACAAACTTGATATAATTTCCCGCAGTCCCCCCCAGGTAGCAGAAGGCAGCATGAGAGCAGTGGCCCTGCTTATACCTGGGAGACTGGCCAGGGCCAGGCAGCAGCAAAAGTCACTGGAGGTTTCAGTTCCCAGTCTCCTGCCTTAATTATCAAGATGCAGCTTCCCCTCACAGTTTGCACCTCCTCACGCCAAATGAAAGTGAATAAAAAGTTTTGGGCTGTTTGTTCGCCGCTGACTCCCTGACTGCAAAATCTGCCTGGGTGCAGTTAGGAGGTTCCAAGTATCAAAACTGAACTGGGTGTTAATGCAGCAGTTATGGAGGCAAAAAAAGCATTTGGAGAGGGTGGTGCTGCCTCTCTGGAAGAGGCTTCCCCGCCCAGACACAGGGGCAGGGCAGCTCTGCCCAGGATACTCTGCCCCTTGCCTCCTGGGATCTCCTGGGACCATGAGGTCAAGGCGGATGCTCAAAATCCAAAGGAAGTTGCCACAAACCTGAGCATGAACAAATCTTGCAAACCTTCTAGCAGGGTATGAAAGAAGGACACATCTGTTCAGCACAATGCACATGCCAAATAACAGCTTGGACTGCTAGGGAACTGGGGAAAACTTCAGATGCCCTATGGTTAGTATTTCAATAATTGAAAAACTAAAGTTGTGCTTTTTCTTTCCTTTCTGCTTTTTTTTTTCTATTAAAAAACATCTCTGTTTGATGGTATACTTCTGTAGTGTCAGCCATCAAACAACTATTCTGCCAGCTGCAAAACAATAATTTGAGGGTGAAATAGCATTCAGTAGATGATTAGTATAATCTAATGTTTTATGCTTCAGCACAAGTATTCTACTACCATGCTACATACTTAGTTTGTAGTTCATATGAAGTATATTGCTTGCCTATAGAAAGGGAAACAGGAGACACAAGACAGAAATAAGCTTCTCAGAAGAAATTCCCTGGTTTAATTTTGTGACTCCCTCGGAGGGTTACTGCCTGGGTCTCAAAGTGACAAGCTCCTCTGGATTATTCTTTTCAGCTGAATCAGTGTCATGTTCCTGAGCAAATTCTGTATTCACTGTTCACACTTCTGCAGGAAAAAACCCCAAAAGGACAGTCTTAAAGAAGGATTAAATATTATGAGGTGTTGATTTTCTTGCTCCAAAAAAATTCCCTGCAATTAGAGTTTGCCCTGGTGAACAAACCTTTCCCGGTCATGGGAGATCAGCTGTTGATGCCAAGCAAAAAAAGTGTTAATTGCAGCAAAATGTGAGAGAATTTCAAATTACAAATAGCTGCAGCATTTTGCATTTTGCAGGTTCTTTATGGGAAAAGTATGCACAAGACAGCACTTTGGCATCTGCGTATTTTACAGAACTTCTTACTGTATCTGACAGCATTTATCATTGAGTTTGTCTGCAGATATTTGAGCTTTATGGCAACTGCAGCCCGACAGTGAAAGTCGGGTTCAGCTGCCTCATCCAAGCGAGGACTTGCATCTGTGCACCAAACCCCATCACAACAGACCAGTCAGTGATTTCGCTCAGTTCCTCATCCAAAAGGGTGTTTTCTACAATTTGTTAGGAATTTAGGGCCCTCTGGGACATCCCCATCATCACCTGCATGTCTGACTGCTTCAGTACTCACTGCTTTGGACTCTTCTGCATGTCACTAGGAGTCACTTTAGTCTCAACTACAGAGGAGATGCGAGTTCTCCTCCTCCCAGCCATGTGCATTTAGGAACATACAGAGCAGAGCTGTGCTCAGGTGGGGATTTTGGTGCAGTGCGTTGTGTCAGCGTTACAATTCCCTGATGTGTTTTCAAATCCAATTGCAGGTTGGTCCATTCTGGCCCAGGAAAAGGCTCACCGCAGTCCGGGGTGGATTTGTCTTTCGCAACCCGTACTGGTACAAGGCAGGGGATCGAAACTCATCTGTTCAGGACGGAGACTAGCCGAGACCTCTCGTTGTGGACGAGGAGCGTAGTGCAGGGCTGTCACAATTCTGCGGAACTCATCACGGAAATCACCACATGTGAGTAACACCTGCAGTGCCACGGCTCCACATCTCTTCATGACACTCATGGGTAGTCCAGGCTCCTTCTGCTAGAGGTGATTCATTTAAAAAATGTACGTATTTAGGGTTCTATGTGTTTAAAATATTGCCCCCTTGATTTCTGACCTAGTCCCAGCTGGTGTGGTGCCTGTGGCCAGTGACACAGTCACTTTCATTTTGACTTTTGGTCTTGTTTTCCGCACGTTGTTTCAGACACAAGTCTGTAGGCAGCCATGTAGGGTTGTGTGTCATGGAGAAGCAATCGTCGGAGAAACACACAGAAAAGAGCATTTTTCTGTGACTCAGGAGACCCCTGAGAGCCTGGCAGGAGTTTCTCCTGCAGAGGGAGGAGGCAGAGGAGGATCAACACATTCACAAGCGTGAACTGGTCATTTATTCACCCAGCTCTGCACACTTGAGAAGACTAAAAAAGATTCAAACTAGTCCAATAGCCACATTTTGACAGCTAGTCATTTCCCTCCCTCAACATCAGGGTGTCACTTTTCAGCACTTTGCTACATTAAAGTTCAACATTATCTCCGCTTGTTGCCTAAAAATGTTAGAACAAGAGCCAAAGCACAAATCCACTCCACGACACAGGGCTGCGCTGAGTTCCTGCAGCCATCAGGTACAGCCACGCACTGCTGAGCATGGGGACGCCTGCCCATAGGCTGCCTTGCAGGGAGCTCAGGCTGCTTTGCGAGGGCCTCCAACATGGAAACCAACCAGGGTCTTCAGTGGGAACCATACTGAAGGCATGTCCATCTCCTCAGCCCAGTGACATTGATGACTTTCTTTCCAAAACCAGGAGGGCATCAGCCCCTTCTTTTATCGCCATGTTTTTATCCCAGTGCCAAGGTTCCTTCTCGGCAGAATTGTTCACAGGAAAGTCATCGAAAAGAGAATTTGGGATGTGAACACCTAAACTCTTCATTTTTTAATTTGGATTGTGGCCTATGTTTCTGAGCTGAGGAGAAGATGCAGACTTTCTGCTGCAGTAGCTGTTATATACAATCATCTGGCCCCTTTTTCAGTTACCACAACACTAATGAGGACTCAGGAGTGTCATCATCTTTGTCAAAATACTTTAGGGAAACCCTTTACAGCTTCTAATTTTCTCATGCGTTGTATGACACATTTATTGATTTTGGCTAAGTATGTCAGACCTAAGAAGAAGAGTAGCTGTGACTTTGTGAAGGTTTGGAAGGAGGAAATGCCAGCCTGAGCCTTCTTAAACTTCAGTAGATTGTTTTTGTGTTAGCACATAGATGTACGCTGCAATATGAAGAACGCAGTGAATAACTGAAAGGACTGACATCAGTTTTGTCACCGCCGAGCACAATTTTAGTCTGTGTGTTTACACCATAAATAACAAACCTTGCTTGGACCTTGCACAACAGAACAGCTTCTGCTGTTTTTCCAAATCTGCAGGTTTACAGTTAGAGCATGATTAGCCCAGTTTCAGGAAAGGTTTCTACAAGATACTGTTGAGCTCAAATGTGAGATGCAGATATCTGTAGCCAAATGGAAGTTGTTGCTTTTAAGAGCGTTAAAGTCTCTATTTGGTTTCCTTTTTCAGCTTGCACATATAAAAGCCAGGAGTGCCGCTTGACCATCCATTACGAACATGGATTCTCTCTTACAACTGAACCGCAAGATGGTGCCTTCTCTAAGACAATTGCACAATATCCCTATGAAAAACTGAAAATGTCCTCAGATGATGGGATAAGGATGCTTTATTTAGACTTCGGAGGAAAGGATGGAGAAATTGTAAGTTCTGCATTTACCATAAAGATGTACATTACCATGTCTGTGGTGATCCTTCAGGCTGTGGGGGTGGAGAAGCACTAATGGAAGTTGGGCTACGTGATCACTGTAGGACCCTTCCAACTGAAATTATTCTATGCTATTCTATTCTATGCTATGCTATTCTAAATAACAGCCGGGCAGGACCAAGTTCCAGTATTTAGACGCTGTGCTTTCTAGTACAGTAGGACTATCATAGAATCATAGAATGGTTAGAGTTGAAAGGGACCTTAAAGATCATCTAGTTCCAACCCCCCTGCCATAGGCAGGGACACCTCCCACTAGACCTGGTTGCTCAAAGCACCATCCAACCTGGCCTTGAACACTTCCAGGGATGGGGCATCCACAGCTTCTCTGGGCAACCTGGGCCAGTGTCTCACTGCCCTGACAGTAAAGAATTTCTTCCTAATATCTAATCTAAATCTACCCTTTTTCAGTTTAAAACTGTTACCCCTTGTCCTATCACTGCACTGCCTAATAAAGAGTCCCTCCCCATCTTTCCTGGAGGCCCCCTTTAGGTACTGGAAGCCTGCTGTAAGGTCTCCCTGGAGCCTTCTCTTCTCCAGGCTGAACAACCCCAACTCTCTCAGCTTGTCTTCATAGGAGAGGTGCTCCAGCCCTCCGATCGTTTTTGTGGCCCTCCTCTGGACCTGCTCCAACAGGTCCATGTCCTTCTTATGTTGGTGGCTCCAGAGTTGGATGCAGTACTCCAGGTGGGGTCTCATGAGAGAGGAGTAGAGGGGCAGAATCACCTCCCTCGACCTGCTGGCCATGCTTCGTTTGATGTGGCCCAGGATGCAGTAGGCCTTCTGGGCTGCGAGTGCACATTGCCGGATCATGCTGAGCTTCCCATCCACCAACATCCCCAATTCCTTCTCCTCAGGGCTGCTCTAGATCCATTCTCCTCCCAGCCTCTATTTGTGCTTGGGATTGTAATCTGGCTTTAGAATGAGATAAAAGAGAGATAAAATGGTAAAACCATGCAGAGAGGGATCAAAGTTTTCTTAAATGCAAGAACAAATTGTTCTTTACATAGCCAGATTTTAGAATTTTTATATGTATCCATTTCACTTCTTAAATGATTGCGGGTGGAAGAATTTGAGAATGAGATATTATTAATTCCAGTGAACACACAGGGACTTTATGTTATGACAACAAGCTATATTTTAGACATTTTTTAATATCTAGTTGCTGAAAAAAAATTGAAGACTACAGACGTAGTGCAAACTGTCTGCTTAGGCCTTTAAGTTAGCTGTCACAATGTCTAAAAATTAGATGCTTATTTCTACAAGCAGTTTAGTTACCATAAATTATGCATGTAAACATGGGCTTTCCTGCCAGATTTTTTCAGTAGTTCCTGAGCACACTGGGTGCTCAATTCTTTGCATCACCTTTGATACATACTCTGCGAACCGCTTATTGTCAGGCTTTCAGAAGGGAATTTGTTACTAGCTCTCAAAGTTGATGCGTGACTGGTGGAAAGGCAAATCTGGTTTATTTTTATGTGAACCTAGTCTTGAACCTGCTGGCCACGTTGACAAGTCTGTCATGCTTAGCAAGCGCGTGGTGAGATCATCTGAGCTGTGATTATGGAAAAAGTGTCAGTTCAGTCTTGCTGCCACCTGTGTGAAGAGGAGCAACCGCGCAGCATCAGCGAAGGTGCAGTATCCTGGCTTCAGCAGTGACCAACAGCAGATGCATTGGGTATTGGGCACAGCAGTCCCACCACCATCCCTGGTCAGAAAGAGAGCACAAAAAGATGGAGAGGTCAAACCTCTTGGAAAACTGCTTGCAACATCTGGCTCAGTTTTCTGCTGCTTACCCAGGTGGATGCAAGCCCAGAGGCACCAGGATCTCATCTGCTCTCCAGATGCTTATTACTTACTTTTAGTAACCTAAATATTTGCAGCTGTATGCAAAGAAAAGACAATACTTTGTAATAAAGGGTTGTTATTAATAGAAGTCTGTTGAAAATACTGGGCAGCAAATCAAGTACTCCGTAAATGATTTCTTATTTGAGCTGTAATCTAATCTAATCATTCTCAACTTGATTTCTTTCTGTACTTTCAGCAACTGGACCTTCATTCCTGTCCAAAACCAATTGTGTTCATCATTCATTCCTTCCTGTCGGCAAAGATTACAAGACTTGGCTTGGTGGCATAAGTGGGATACATCTGTTTCTTCAAAGAAATATGGAGTGACCATGCTAATCTGAAGTACAGTCAACAGCAGCAATCCGTACCAGCTAGCAGTGTACGCTGGCTTGGGGTTCAGTACTGGGCCCAGGTCATTTCTGCAGTCTTCCAAGGCCCAGGTTTCATTTTGATCAGCTAAAAAGGTGGCATGACAAGGAAAATGGTGGATTTCATTGTAAATAATGGGATTTTAAAATCCCACATGAGACAGTAAAAGCGTGTAGTACCACACATGTAAATGTTTCAGAATCATAAATTGTGCCTATTTCAATGTATTTGTTTATATAGAATAAGTAAAGGGCTAAGCAGACAAGAGTGGGTGTTGGTTGTGATGCAAGCTCAAGGTTGGTTGAGTAGACATTCTCCAAAGAAGATTGTCCCACCACCCAAAAGTAAAATATTTTTTCTGTGCTAACCTGTGCACCACTTCCAGAAGATTTTTCTTTTGGGGCGCCATCAGAACCTGTTGCTTGAATATCCAGCAGAGCATGCAAATATGCACCTTTGAGTCGGATGCTCTAAAGCAATACAGCTGTGGTCAGGGAACAGCTGGAGGGTCCCTGCCGAGGGGCACTTTCAAATTAAATGATAAAGACATCTTACATACATTCCTAGTGATGGACCCAAAGCAAGACTAGCTATAGTGATGTATTGAGAGCCAGCTGTCAGGGGGGCAGAGGTAGGAGCGTCCTTTGTTAATGAACACACAAGATCTTTTTATAGTGACTTCCCAGAACAGCTTAATGAGTTTCAGCTACCTGGGATCCCCAGCTCAGGTAAAAGATACCTGAATCCATGTTGAAGCACAGCCTAAGCTTCTGCCAGCACATTTCCATGGAGGTTTTCCAACAAAAAACCATGCTGAGCTTCTGTCCTCCTCCCCCTGCTGTGTCACCCCCTCAGCTCTGACAAGGCTGGTTGTGTGGTCTTCACAGAACAACAAACGTGGGGAAGGAGGAAGATTTGATTTTTGGGGAGTTTTCTAGATTAGGTCAGAAAAGTTATTCAGGGAGCTCCACAACAGTCAGGAAACACACCGGAGCAGGAACACGAGCTGCACTGCCAGAAAAGCCTTAATATGGAAGCAGCTGCTCCTACAAACGTGACTTGGCAAGTCCAGATTTATTCCTTGCTGGTGAAACGTAGTATGTTCACCTCCGTTCCCATAACTTACTAGTTCCTGTTTTGCACCACAACTTACTGTTTTAAGTCAAAACACGCAAATCACCAAGTTTCAGCCTCGTTCACAGTTACATTGGGCACAAGGCAGGCAGGAATGCTAACCTTCATCATCAGAGATGATACACACACCTTGCACCTGGAACTACTAAATTGGCTTAATGTGGTCGGGTGGGAACAGAAAGCAGCAGACCAGGGATGGCATTTATGTTGCTCTTACTTTGTAAACAGAACTGCGTCATATAGGGGTGGGGTTTTGTTTGCTTTTAGAGTTTTGCCCTAAAGTCACACTTTGAAGGACAGCAACTGCACCGGAAGCAATAAATCCAAAGTTTGTAGAAGTTCACTTGTCATATTACAACACCTCTTTTATTCTTGAGAAAGCACGTAAATTTCAACTTAGCAGCACTTGGCTGGCAAAGAGGAAAATTAAAAACACAGTTTGGTTCCATGTTGTTTTTAAGCTAAGTCTTGACAGTTAAGCATAACTCGTGCTGTTTATTCACAGCATAGGAATTAGTTCGTGGTGGTTTCCATAGGTATCTTAATCATCAAAACTAATTAAAAAATTAAAATGATGGGCTGAGTTCACAGATACAGAAAATAATAATTGAAGAACAACAGCTAAATTGCCATTTGGAAGAGCAGCCCCCCTCCCAGCACCTCTCACCAGTCAAAAGCAAGCCTGGGAGGGGATTCACCTAGCTGTGAACTTTGTTTTTACTGTCACGGTACTTGCACTTAAAAATTCATTCCTCTTGTAAATTCACAAGGTAGGAGATAACAGGTTACATAACTTACCAATAATTTCCAACCATTTCTCATTTACTGACTACTGCTGTTCACGGAACTTTCTGTGGGAGTCATTTAGGTCTCCTTTGGCTTGGAAGCTTCCAGGAGAACATCTGAGAAGCTGAGAGCAGTCGGTACGCTGGGGGACTGGGTCTTTGAGTATGAACTCACATCGCATCATCAAGTAAAACGTTGTGTGAAGTTTCTAAAAAGCGATTCAGGACACTTTTATTGCTGTTTCAAAGTGTAACTTAAAAATCTGGATGCAGCCTCCTAGAAAAGTTCCAGAGGTTAAAGTGAAAACTTGCATACTGTGGGGTAGGTTAAATACACATGTAAACTAGACTGCACTATTTCCTTATTCCTTTAACACTTACAAATCACTGGAATGTTATACCTAACATGTATGTGCATTGTAAATATTACAAATTCCTATATTAGTACCAACAATTAAATGAAACAATATGTAATCTAAGGTGCTCAGTACTATATGAAGTATAAGTGAATAACTAAACAGTTTGCAAAGAAAATTCATATTATATATATTTATAGAAAAAAATAATTACAGATGCTATTTCTTCATTTTCAGATTTTGGACTGATTCATATTTGGATGGGATAGGCAAATGAAATACGGACCTACTCCACATTTATAAGAGTATAGTGAATATTTATATTTTAGAGGAAAAGAATATATTTAATAAAGTCATTTATTGGATTTTTGTGAGGTGAACTTACTTTGTACCCACACAAGCTGTTTGGAAGGCTGTCCTTTGGTTTTGTGCTGGGGAAGCTGCATTTTAAACCTCGGTCATTTTGTAAGAATTCAGTTACTTGCGAGGACTAGTCATCGTATTGATGGAATGACTTCTAAAAATTTGTAAAAAACCAAACAAATTATTAATGTAATTAATGACATATAATTAATGTCAACAGGGCATTGGTGCTTTCTATTAAGTAAGCTTGGTGTTCCCGCGGCAGTGGAGCTGTTGATGCCAGGCTGAAAGCAGACTCACGCAGCATCTTTTTTGCCACTGGCAAAAAGGCCAAAGGGGTGTTCTGGGCAAGGTCGTTCAGACTCACCTGCTGAAGTTACAATGCTTTCTCTGTTGCTTATATTTAACTGGGCAGTTACAGAAGTCATAAAAAAAAAAAAGAACAGAAACTTCTGCTCAAGCTTCCGCATTCAAGGAGTGAGGCCAACATATGCCTTGCTTAGTTCTTACAAACGGTTTTGGAAAAAAGGATGTTTTTCTTGCCCTCTACTTTAATTCTTAACTTAGTGGCCCAAATAGAAAAGCTAACTGCAGGATTTTAAGTCTGTTCTTTCAGTCCGACCCGAGGTATGGCAGACCAGCCTCATAGAAATCCTAAAAAGCGGTATTCTAGAGTTTCATTCTTTTCACAAAATACTGACTGTAAATTGAACGGTCTGGTCAGAAAGTCTGTATAGCAGCTTCACCATTAGAAAGACTTGGATACATATTGGAACATACATGTTACTGGAAAAATGTGATATAAGGTGTTTGTTAAAAAAAAAATAAAAGAAAATAAAGCTGATCTGATTGTGTTCAGGGAAGCATACTGGTGTTTCCTAAGAGTCCTGCTCTTTAAGTGGAACTAGCATCTCTCTTAAGGTACTTTACAAATCAGAACACAACCCTTTATGCACTACCAAGTAAACTGCTACCATGAACATCATGAGAGTTGGTATTTTCCAAATAATGAAACAAGTGTTTTCTCTTGCTGCGGAAGGTAAGTATTCCTTCTTCCCACAGGACATGGGAGCACACTCCATCCAGCTCTTCACATTCCGAAGCACAGCTGATTTGAAGTAGAGGTTGATCTGATTTCCATCTGCAAGACTTCTCAACATCCTCTTACCCACATTTAACAGCTAATTGGAGCTTCTTTGGTTTCACTGGAAGCAGAATTGGAGCCTAAACAAATGATGTGCTCCAGGCTGTTACACTATCATTGATTTGCAGATTTACCTTATTTTTCATAAAAGTCAAACTGGCAGGTTTATAACTAGCTGTTTACTGGGGCTATTTACTATATAAATAGACTATTACTATAGTATACATTATATATTACTACATATGCACATAATTACTGTATATACTATTACTATAAAGTAATTGGGAACTGTATCTAAACTGGACACTCCTGAATTCAGTGGTGACTTTCATCTTAAAGAGCCAAATTTTGAGAAACTCGGTCTGCTTGATGTAAGTGAACCTGTAGATTACCCAGGGCAAAAGTTTAGTTTAAAAGCATGAGGGGAAAAACATTAAACATTTAAGTAAGAAAGATAACCTCTTGTGAACATATCAGCTACTTTTTCCACATAGGATTAGCTTTTCAGTTTGTTTTCTTCATCAGAATTTCTGTGCTTGTGTAAATAATTAGAGGCATTAGAAAACAAATCCCAAGGGAAAATTGGAGAGTTGGTGAATTTGGAAAAGCATTTGCACCCAAGTTAAGCTCAGTTGTAGCCCAGTGATACTCATCATGCAATTGCTGTAATACTAGAATAATCATCTCACCAAGTAATCGCAACCACATCAGTGTTGTTTTACCCCAATCTTGTGTAAGAGCGTAACATGGATTACGGGTAAACCATAAATGTATATTGGTGAATATAACTTATATCCTGCCTTGCAAAAACAAGAAAGCAAGCACCCAAACCTTCTACAGCAAAGTATGCATAGGGCAGACTGGATTTTGGGTTCATCAGCCACAAAAAAAAAAAAATTTAAAAAAATTGAAGTTCAGAGGCAAAGAGTGACATTACTTTCTATATCCTGTAAGTTACAACACGTTAGCTGAGCTGTTTGAACTACGACAGATGTAAGATAATTTGGTTTAGCGCTGTTAGGTCAAATTATTTTGCATGCTTTCTTGTAGGTTAAGAGCAACCACAAGGACAGTTACCACAGCTCAAATGGGGCACAGTGTTAATAAGCCATGACAATAAACTAGCTATTACTTACCCTAAAAAAACCACAACATAATAACCAAGAGCAAATGAGACTGTATTAGTTCAGCACAGGGAATCATGCAAACAAACAATACATCAAAATGCTTATGTTTCCCTAACTGCTTTCCTGCTGATTATTTTCAGGCCAGACTTTGAGTCTACAGAATTGATTAAAACAATAACCATTGGGTTCTACTTGCTCATGAAGTGCGACAGGTAGTATCTAAATCCAGGGCTCACTATGGACACCACAGAAAGGTAAGGGAGGAATGAGAAAATAATAAAAAATAATTCTAAAAAGCACCTTTTTATAGAAGCCCTTCTATAGATACATGCAGATAGTTTTTTATTAAGAAAGACAGTTAAAGATTATTAATTACTTTCCTGAAAGGAATTTTCTTTGCTTGTGGCAACAAGCAGCAAGTGTTTTACAAAATGTAGAATTTCTGTACTTCTGCTTATCAACTTACGTGCAATTTGTTAACTACAATTTTTTTTGTAATTACAAGTATATAAACCCCCCCAAAATTAAATAGGAAATGAAATTTCAGTGGCTTGCTTTAGTATTTGGACAATACCAGTATCAGCACTCAGGCTGAAGGTATGAAATAATAACTCATCCTGAGTGCACTCACGTGACATGTGAAGGACAACCAGGGGATCAGGCCCAGCCAGCATGGGTTCATGAAAGGCAGGTCCTGTTTGACCAACCTGATCTCCTTTTACGACCAGATGACCCGCCTGGTGGAAGAAGGAAAGGCTGTGGATGTTGTCTGCTTGGACTTTGTGCCTTTGACACAGTCTCCCACGGCATTCTGCTAGAGAAGCTGGCAGCCCGTGGCTTAGACAGGTGTACTCTTCGCTGGATTAAAAACTGGCTGGATGGCCGAGCCCAGAGAGTTGTGGTGAATGGTGTTAAATCCAGCTGGTGACAGGTCTCAAGCGGTGTTCCTCAGGGCTCAGTTTTGGGGCCAGCCTTGTTTAATATCTTTATTGATCATCTGGATGAGGGGATTGAGTGCACCCTCAGTAAGTTTGCAGATGACACCAAATTAAGCAGCAGTGTTGATCTGCTTGAGGGTAGGAAGGCTCTGCAGAGAGATCTGGACAGACTGGATCGATGGGCTGAAGCCAACTGCATGAGGAGTAGGGACGTGATCATGCCCCTGTACTCAGTGCTGGTGAGGCCACAGCTTGAGTACTGTGTTCAGTTTTGGGTGCCACAGTATAGGAGGACATTGAGGTGCTGGAGCGTGTCCAGAGAAGGGCAACAAAGCTGGTGAGGGGTCTGGAGAACATGTCTTCTGAGGAGCGGCTGAAGGAATTAGGATTGTTTATTTTGGAGAAGAGAAGGTTGAGGGGGAGACCTTATTGCTCTCTACAACCACCTGAAAGGAGGTCGTAGTGAGATGGGAGCTGATCTCTTCTCCCAAGTAACTAGTGATAGGACAAGAGGAAACGGGTTCAAGTTGCACCAGGGGAGGTTTAGGCTGGACATTAGGAAAAAATTTTTCGCTGCAAGAGTGATCAAACATTGGAACAGGCTGCCCAGGGAGGCGGTTGAGTCACCATCCCTAGATGTGTTTAAAAGTCGTGTAGATGTGGTGCTTAGAGACATGGTTTAGTGGCAGACCTGGTAGAGTAGGGTCAATGGTTGGACTAGATGATCTTAAAGGTCTTTTCCAACCTAAATGATTCTACGATTCTATGAACTTAAGGCTTTTCTCTACTTGGAAGTAGAGTCATTCTTTATTCAATATTGGATGTTAAGGAAGATTAATACCTTGATTGATTTCTTATTGGCAAAGTATTGTAAATTTAACATATTAGAAGTGTAAGTGTTCACGTATTTTAAACTGTTTGCTTCTAATCGTGTTCATACAACTACATGAAGAAACAATTTCTGTCTTGAATGCAAAGAAATGTGAGCCATACACAGTATTTAATACATTGCAACAATTTTGTGCATGCACTTAGTAAATAATTTTTAAATTACCTACCTTCATTGTGTTTCTATTTCACCAAATCAGTAAAACCCTTGAAGTTATTAACCTGGATGCTATGAATATGTGGTGTTTTGCAGACAAATGTAATCCCGCTCCAAAGCGGTTGTGTTTGTCCTGGGCTAAGACGCCCATTGTACTCACTAGAGCCCACTGGCACAGCAGAACAGTTCTGTAGCTTTCCTATTGCCGCTCAGAGTGCCGTTAGAACAAGTATGTGCCCACAGATAAAAGGTCTTGAAGAGTTCAGGAGAACAAGACACATTGGAAAAAGGGAACAGAAGAGTTACATGCAAGATCCTGTTAGATGCAAAAAACCTCCTTAGGGCTTGGCTTTATATGAAATAAAATTAAGCAAAGAACAAATGTCACAAAAATCAGGCAGGCTCTTGAGAGAATAAGTAGATTTTACAGCATTAAGTCTAACCTACACATGGTTTAGTTCATTTACTTTTTCATAATGTTAAATTTCATTTATATTAATATTGCTTAATCCATTTTCCTTCCAGGAGAATATAGGAAACAATAACACTGCATGTCTATCAGTTTTAATCATGTTAGTTTATATGATGAATAGGAAATCCTTTAACGCAAGCTGTAAAATGTATTTGTTTTGGTAGGAACTCCTCATCTCAACATAATACTAACTTGAATAATTACACTAGTACAAGCCAGGCACATGCCTGAGACTTACACAAACGGAGGCTGAATTTAGGATTTCATTGTGCTTGCAACTCAGGTAGAAATCATTCTTTCCATTACATTTCATCATAGCATGCCAGCTCTTTCACAGCTCTCACCATCATCATTACTGCTATCATTTTGATTTTCTCCTCCCCCATGAAAAGAAATCTCAGAACTCTGTTATGAATTGTTTCTAAGGAGTGTTACGAAGAGTACACATTAAATTATACCGGAAATTCAGCTTGTAAAACAATGATCCTTTCTTTAAGGGGACCTTGCATCAAATTGCAAAAGACATGCGGGTTTTTTCTTTTTCTTATACTACAACACAGCAATAATTGGGACTCTAATTCTAATTGTTTGCTTTCACCTGCAGAATAGGATCTGTTCTTAATTATTCTATACAATGTCAACAGTCGACCCTGTAAACAGCTGTTTATGTAACAGCAAGTAGTAATAAAGAGAAGACAGGGTTTCACACAAAAAGGTAAAACAAAGTAGTTTTGTTACTAAAATTAAATCTGGTGGGGTTTTTATTCATATAAAAAACAAATATACTGGTTGAAAAAAAACATACAAAGCTTTATCAAACCAAATCAAGCTATGTTCCTTTTAACAATGAAACACAATAAATATGCATATAAAATAAAACTTTTTTTCATTTGAATTTTTTAAAAAATTAAAACTTTCAGTATAAAAAGTTTCAAAACATTCTACTGTGCTTGAGAATTGAGTCTATACAATAACACTGAGCAGAGTCCTTCTGGCATGTAGATATGTGTGTGTGCGTGTGTGTTAGGCAGTATAATGCTTTTCTTACAATCGGAAGTGCTCTGTCTTCACAGTTTTGAGCAAGGTGTCAATAGCAGCCATTCAGTACCTCTACTTGCCAGTCTTCTCCAAAACCCATTCAATCACCTGGGAAAATAAATGAGAAAACAAACGTTTTATGTAACTTCAGTGCTAAGAACATCTCATACATTTTATCAGTTCTTTCCTTATCACCACCTTTATCACCACCTATGTGGTGTTTACTGAACAGGATTTAAAGGTAATCCATTCAAAAGGAGAAAGAGTTGTTAATAAACTGAGAGGATACAGCGTTACCCAAGAATTGTATTTCATTTTACAGAATGCCTTGTCTTTAGAAAAAGGAATTTTTAGATCCCCCAAACTGAGCTACTTCACCACACTCTCTCCATGTACCAGCAAAAAGGTGCACGCACGATGCTAAGCAGCTAGTATTCCCAGCACAAAAAATTCCTAAAGCCATAGAAGGAAGAATAAAGGATAATTTGTGTACTGCTGTATTTACCACCATTATTACTCTTCTTTCCCAAACAGGGTAGTTGTTCAGACCACTGACTTGTCCTGGGCAATTACATTTTTTATAATGTAGTTTCAAAGCATTCGCTAATACAGGGAGAGATGGCTAGCTAAAGACATGCTCAGTTTTAATGCTTCTTTTGCCAACAGCAAACATACATAAAACCACCAACTGGCCTCCCCAAAGACAGTGGTGAGAAACAGCGTATAAGGACAGTATCCCAGTTCTACAGCAAACATCACAACCCACGTAGTTTTTGAAACCTTATGATCTGTAGGAAGCAATTCACAAGGGAATACAGTACAGAACACAATAAATACTGCTCTCATAGAATAAATTCTGTGGGTATCGAGCAGTTTTCCTTAAGAGTTCAGGTTTTCTTATTTAACTACCCCAGTCCAAATCCTTCCATTTAATTTATGATTTTGAAAACTACTGTAAATGTGCATGATACTTTTAAATCACGGAGTCACTTCAGCATGTTTTTCAGAATTTAAATCAGAGTTACTTGTTTTCTGGAGGATAGGAGTATTTAACTCCTGTCATTGGCTCTGTGCTACTGTTCCCGTAAGTCACACCTTACACACAAATAAGCTCATCTGATACCCCTTGTGTTTAGTTATTCCCAAGCTTAAAATTACTAATTTTCATTGCTTCTTTTAAGAAATTTATTTCTTTTTATAGATCCATTTATTGCTTCCTAACCTTTGAAAAGAAATGTTATTTCCTTCAACATAAGAAAAGAAGAATTCCCTAATGATCCAGGCTTCTCTCAAAAGAAAAACCTCATAAACCTCATATCTGCTTTTTGTTTCTTCCAGTGATGTGGAAAAATTTACTGCCTTCATTTCCATTTCTCACTGTGGCACATCATATTGGCAGCTATAACTAGAATACCACTTAAAACCTGAATATATGCAACTGGAAATTTTACCATGGGACTACTGATTGAGAGGAAGTTTTTGTGAGTTCAGAGACCCACAGCCAAAGGAACGCATCTCTTCATCTCCTAAAGCTATGGACTACACCATCCTACAGCCAAGCTGCCACAGCTACATTTATCCTTCACAAGTGAGAGGAACAAAGAAACAAATGGTCTTGCCTGTTTAGCGTTGTTGTTTGCTGTTTTCTTCATTTCATCAAGAAGTCCTCTAGAAGTTTTAAGATCCTAAATATGAAACA
Source organism: Burhinus oedicnemus (assembly GCA_008921705.1). Classification (NCBI taxonomy): domain Eukaryota; kingdom Metazoa; phylum Chordata; class Aves; order Charadriiformes; family Burhinidae; genus Burhinus; species Burhinus oedicnemus. Next base: position 1,653,711 of record VFFE01007072.1, on the reverse strand, counting down.
CAAAGACATAGAAATTAGCAAACTCACATGCACACTCTAATTTGGATTATAAGAGCCCTAATAACCAGGGGGGATGTTACCCTTTTATCACCTTGTTCAGAACCACATAAGAATTATTTGAAAATTTTTTTTTTTTAAAGAAATAATCTAAATCTGTTCCAATGGGCTGCAGCTTTCCCTACAGCAATCCAAACCTAGTACTCAAGTGTGCGATTGAGCCACAATTTTCCTAACCTTCCACACAATTCCAGAAAAGAAACATTTATTTTTTTTCTTAAATGATATCCAAAGTTTTTAGAGTGTTGACTGAAATCTTATTTCTATATAACCATGAAAATCAACTATGCACTTAGATTACAATACAGAGTTCTGGCAAAGAACAGAGAAGAGGACATGGAGAAAGAAAATCAGTGAAAGAAAGGAAAAGCCTAGAATGGCTTGTCTGTTTTGCAGTCCAATTAGTCCAACCTAGTCCACTCTCTTAAACAAAGCAAGCATGTAACTTTGCCTAAAGAGAAAGAAAAACTAAGAAAATTCATTTACTACTTGTCTCCAAAGGAAAATGATACCTATGATACAATGCTTCTGAAGCACACAGCACAGAAAAGGATTTAAAGGGCTCCTACAGACTTGGGGCTTCAAGATAGTTCAGGACAAGAAAATTGTGCTACACCTCTCTAGATCAGCTTTCCGAAGGACAGGATCACTGCAGTACTCTTCCTTTTGCTCTTCTACTTGGAAGGGTACTATGAACCCATCTGATTTGCCCTACTCACTCATCCCTACATGCAGCTCTCTGATTTTGGATTAGAAGATCTTCCTTCAGGGCATATTTCAGGGAGATTTTGGGAGTGCTTACAGAATGACTGCATAACTGCGTTCTAATTATTTAAGATGTTGGTTCTCATCAGCAAGATGTTCTAATTGTCTGTGTAAGCATTCAGCCCTCTTCAGTTGCAACCTCATTTAGCTTAAATCACCTTTACTGAAGGTGACTAAACTGAGTTAGTTCACAAATAGTGGTAGGCTAAATGCATGCAAATCAACAGAAACAGCAGCTCAGCTTGTGAGCAATAGCTTTTAAACACCCTGTACTGTAGTTTTTAACTTGATTTTGTGTCCAGACTAAGTAACATGGGCTCAGGTATTGACTCACAAAGTCTCCCAGGTATTGTGGAAAGAATTCTCATCTCCTCCTAAAAATGAGGTTGATGCAATTCTACATAGTGTTGCCAGTCAGTGTGTGTTAGATAGTTGTGCACATTTACAATGCATTCACGAGCACTTCTGTAAGCATGTCAGGGAACTAGAATTTCTGAATCAGTTGTGTAAGCTATCTATTGAGCCAATAGCCTTAGAATAAGGGAGAAGCTGAGCTGTCACAGCCATGGCTGGGAGACAGCTACACCACCTAAAGAAGTGTAGTATAAGCATGACCTTACCTAACAGACCATTGCTTTAATGTGTTATCTCACATAAAAGACTACTGCTTTATCAGATTTAAAAACAAATAAACAACCACCAAAATATACTGTAAAACTAGGTTCTGCATTTGACAAGTCCAAAGCTTTATCCGCACACTCTACACACTAACACACCATTGGGAAATATTAGCTTAATCAAGTCTGAATATCCCACAGTCCATCTCAAGTTTTATTCAGGAATGGATTTGCTTAACTGAGAACACACAAAGAGCATGTCTTCTAGTTACCTTTAAGTAGAACTTCGATATTTCAAATAGACGCTGGCTGCATGATGCAAAGCACTTGTGATCCTCTGCAATTCCATGTTTTTGAAGAGTCTTAGCAACAACCTCCTTCAGCATCTTGGAAACAACAGAAACATACTCAAAAATTCATCCCAATTACTGGCATGAAAAACTGTCCAAGGGAAGGGGGGAAAAAAAGAAAAAGAACATCTGATCTTTTTTGATCTTGCCTCTGTCTTTAATCCATTGGCCAAATGCTGTCAACCCACTGCCTGAATTTGGGAAGTGTTATTTAACAATCTATTTCCATTTCCTTCATCTGAAAAATTTAAAAAATGCTTACATGTCAAAGCAATGTAAAGAATAAGTGAATATGCACATGGGGCTTGGAAGACAGAAAGAAACTGATAATGGTCTGGGTTTTCTCTTCTCCAAAATACTATATACATAAAACTTCATATTCATATTCTTGTTTGACAAACCCATATTAAAAAAATAATTTAAAAAATCAGACACTACAGTCAGATTAGAAAATTTACTCTGACATTCCTTGCATCACAGATGTTTAAACTTTGCTGTATGTCTGAATGAGTCACACCAATTTATGGTTACTTGGGTCATTCCAACTTGCCTTTGACAATACAACATCAACATTCATGCAGTGTCCTCTCTAGCATTCTGAGATTAATTTAAAATTACTATTACCAAGCCAAAAACAGTTTTGTGTATGGTATTTTAAAAGTGGTATTTGTAATACATACAGCTATTGATTAAACATTATTGTATCAAAGTATTTAAATATTATCGCAATTAATGGACTTCTACAACAACTACTGGAATATCTTTTTATTCTTAGAATAGTCTGTTCTTCCACAATGGCTTTGACTCCACCCCAGCTGAAACCAAGACGCCCCTTCAGCACAAGTATTTCTCTGGTGCCTTTAGGTTTAATATTAATTTTCTAAATTTCGTAACTTCTATTCATTGATATCCATTCCCACCTTTTTTATTCCTAGTTGTTATGTCTCTCAGCCTTAATTCCCTGGGCATGACATAATACTCCTTACATACTTTTTCACTCCTTGCTTCTGCAGCACTCTCCTCAGTGCTTTCAGGATTCACTTACACAAGTGAACGGAATGAAACTTCGTAATAACAAATAGAAATTAAGACAGTTCACTTTGAGTTAAAAAATAAAAAAATTAAGTCACATGGAAAGAAGTTAAGCAGATGCTTTTTCACTAAGCAAACAACATAGACTTTTACCCTTGTATGTTTCTGGGATCTCGATTCCTTAGCTGGCTTTGAACTCTCAGATTCGGTTGCACTTATGCGACTTGTTGAGCAAACCTTAGTGGTTACTTTGTGGGCTTGACCAGGCTGTTTCAATGGCATTGAAGCTAAAGAAACTGATCTTTCAGAGGGCTTCCTTGTTACAGCAACTGTATAGTGACTCCCACTACTTCCGCTTGCCTGAGAGAGGAGAGAATCTGTACTCTCAGATTTGGTTAGCCTGGAAAGAAAAAAAAAAAAAAAAAAAAAAAAAAAAAAAATTTTT
>VFFE01007072.1:1621012-1650425 GCA_008921705.1 Burhinus oedicnemus | reverse complement strand
TCTAAGCACCACATCTACACGACTTTTAAACACATCTAGGGATGGTGACTCAACCGCCTCCCTGGGCAGCCTGTTCCAATGTTTGATCACTCTTGCAGTGAAAAATTTTTTCCTAATGTCCAGCCTAAACCTCCCCTGGTGCAACTTGAACCCGTTTCCTCTTGTCCTATCACTAGTTACTTGGGAGAAGAGATCAGCTCCCATCTCACTACAACCTCCTTTCAGGTGGTTGTAGAGAGCAATAAGGTCTCCCCCTCAACCTTCTCTTCTCCAAAATAAACAATCCTAATTCCTTCAGCCACTCCTCAGAAGACATGTTCTCCAGACCCCTCACCAGCTTTGTTGCCCTTCTCTGGACACGCTCCAGCACCTCAATGTCCTCCTATACTGTGGCGCCCAAAACTGAACACAGTACTCAAGCTGTGGCCTCACCAGCACTGAGTACAGGGGCATGATCACGTCCCTACTCCTCATGCAGTTGGCTTCAGCCCATCGATCCAGTCTGTCCAGATCTCTCTGCAGAGCCTTCCTACCCTCAAGCAGATCAACACTGCCGCTTAATTTGGTGTCATCTGCAAACTTACTGAGGGTGCACTCAATCCCCTCATCCAGATGATCAATAAAGATATTAAACAAGGCTGGCCCCAAAACTGAGCCCTGAGGAACACCGCTTGAGACCTGTCACCAGCTGGATTTAACACCATTCACCACAACTCTCTGGGCTCGGCCATCCAGCCAGTTTTTAATCCAGCGAAGAGTACACCTGTCTAAGCCACGGGCTGCCAGCTTCTCTAGCAGAATGCCGTGGGAGACTGTGTCAAAGGCACAAAGTCCAAGCAGACAACATCCACGGCCTTTCCTTCTTCCACCAGGCGGGTCATCTGGTCGTAAAAGGAGATCAGGTTGGTCAAACAGGACCTGCCTTTCATGAACCCATGCTGGCTGGGCCTGATCCCCTGGTTGTCCTTCACATGTCGCGTGAGTGCAATCAGGATGATCCGTTCCATGATCTTTCCTGGCACTGAGGTCAGGCTGACAGGCCTATAGTTGCCTGGATCCTCCTTCCGGCCCTTCTTGTAGATGGGTGTCACATTGGCAAGCCTCCATTCATCTGGGACCTCCCCCGTTGACCAAGACCGCTGATAAATGATGGAGAGTGGCTTGGCAAGCTCCTCTGCAAGCTTCCTCAGCACTCTCGGGTGGATCCCATCTGGGCCCATAGACTTGTGGCTGTCCAGCTGGCGTAGCAGGTCACTAACTGCTTCCTCTTGGATTATGGGGGGTTTATTCTGCTCTCCATCCCTGTCTTCCAGATCAGGGGGCTGAATACCCTGAGGATGACTGGTCTTACTATTAAAGACTGAGGCAAAGAAGGCATTAAGTACCTCAGCCTTCTCCTCACCCTTGTTGACAATCTTCCCCTCTGCATCCAATAAGGGGTGGAGATTCTCCCTGGCTCTCTTTTTGTTGTTAATTTATTTGTAAAAACCTTTTTTGTTATCTGTTACAACAGTGGCCACAGTAAGTTCTAGCTGTTCTTTTGCCTTTCTGATGTTTTTTCTGCATGACCTAACCAGATCCCTATACTCTTCTTGAGTTGCCTGCCTCTTCTTCCAAAGGTGGTAAACTCTCCTTTTTTCCCTGAGTCCCAGCAAAAGCTCCCTGTTCAGCCAGGCCGGTCATCTTCCCTGCTGATTCATCTTGCGACGCATGGGGACAGCCTGCTCCTGCGCCTCTAAGACTCCCTTCTTGAAGAATGTCCAGCCTTCCTGGACCCCTTTTGCCCTTCAGAACTGTTTTCTAACAGCAGACCACTGAATCCATTTCTACAGCTGAGTGAGACTTTCCACTAGAAATAAATTCATTATCTGATAGGAGTAAGTTCTCTTAACTTACAAATTTCAAGGTATTTAATTTTCCTTATTTATATTCTCAGTCCCCTGAGTAATCACATCCCCTACAAAGATAAAAATGTTTTTATCTTTAGAAGTTAAATTGCCATTTTACTCACTCTGCTTTAACGGCAATTACTTTCTCTTTGCAACACAGGATCCGAGTGTTTGGCACAGGTTCGTTACATCAGAAATTTGATTTAATCATAACTGCGACTCCTGGTTTTGTTGACAAGACTTTACTTCCAAATATAAATACATCAGCTATGCAGATGGAAACTGCAATCACAACTGCATGGTACAAAGCACACCTGCTCCAAAAGACCATATGCTTCCTGTGGTACTCCTGCTACAATATATTCTGGCTGACAGCTCTAGGTTCCTCCCTTTCACACTAGTTTCTACCATCTCACTCTCCTGCTTCCCTTCCTCATTGCTAGCACGTTCCCCTTGTAACAGTAGTATGTCAGGGTCTCCCTCCTCTCCACAATATCTGGGCCTCCCTGTGGTCTCTACCTGCCATATTTTGCTACAAGAAGAGGCAGCACGAGCTGTGCCTAATTTGAATCCCCATGCACACTCCCTCCCAAGGTCAGGCAGGTCAGCAAGCTACCGCATACCAACAGAAAACGGCCAAGTGCTTTCTTCCCATACCTGGGAGGACAAATCTGCATTTTTCCAATCTACCCAGTTGCGCCTCTGTGCCTTTTGTCACAAATCTTAAAAAGCTAACAGGCTCATGAGTTACCACTTTGAAAAATAGAAGAAACAGATAGCTGAACAGATAGAATGACTGCTTCACTTCCTTACAGAACACGGCTAAAATTACCAGATATTAAACACAGGCTTAACCAAACTATTTGTGCAGTTGATAGGAGAAAAATATACCAGCAGTATCATTAGTCACATTCTGATAATCTGAAAACGCAATTTTAAGAGGCAGCAGAAATTTGCATGAAGACCAAACTGCTATGCTTGGTATCCACTGCATTTCTTAATATATACTGCGTTAAGACTAAGAGTCTGTCCACACAGAAGAGTTATGCTGAATTATCTACTCTCATGTTTGTGTATGTCCTTTTCCTATTCTCATCAATGGCAATATTTATATTTTTCTAAAAAAATTTTATACAGATACATTACATGATGTTTTCCCATCTGAAGCTTTGACAAATAACAACTGCTGGCTGTCTGGCACTAAACACAGTCCTAACCGTATCGATCCTTTCGAAGATTCTTACCACTAACACTTGCCTGCTGGTGTTGTTTTCAGGTTCCCTGAACATACAGTTAGTTTCACAGCAGGTCTCATAAACCTCATGACTATTAGTCTGAAAGTGCCTACAATTTAATATCCACGTAGAAACTACGCGTGTAGTTCACTCGTGTGCTGCTCCAGGGACTCGATATGTACTAACGAACCCCCTTCCCCTTGCCACTTCTAATTCTGAATTAACATTTTCAGAGACTGAGAATAGCTATAGCAGTACAACTTAGAAAAAAAACCTATAAGTTTTTAAATTACCATCAAGGCAGGTGTGTTGCAATTTAAACCAGTGAATAAAATAAAGGTAAGAAAGGTAGAGGTGGCATGTGCAAAGTTGTTCCAATGAAGGAAAAGGATACATAAAAGTTTTGCATAATTAACGATCATGTTGCTGGAAATGTTTCTAATTATACTTTGACCGGAAACTGAAAAATAATTTTGGGAAAAGAAGTCAGGAAACTTACTCAAGTCCATGATAATGGCATCCAGCTGCTTTTTCAAAAGGCAAACCTCTGAGTTTCCGAGGAGTAAGCTCTGGTGTCAAAAGGAATGCATTTTCACTGAAAGGAAAAAAATACAGATCTATTTTAACTAGTTACAGTCAGAAACAAATGCCTTGACATAGGAAGACCAAAACAGCGTGTCTTGTAGCTAAGCCCCTGGGGTACAGCATCAATAGAAAATTAAATCTATTGAAGTGAGAATTTAAGTTCAACTAACTAATACCTACTGATCTATTATTATTACAAAAGCTCATTTCAACCAGTTTAGAGGTCACTGCTCCAAATAATTTACCAATAAAACCAGGCAAATATAACCCCATTTCATAATTCTACTACCTGAGCAACAGAATGAACCGAGAGGAACCAGGAACTGACCTCCCATCATCAGTGAATTCCTTCCTTTTATCTTCAAGTTGTTGTCTCACCTAAGTCACATTTCCAAGGCTTCATAACTAACCACTAATCACTGTAACTATCCTGTGATACTTGAATTCCAGCTAGTAACTCTCTGCAACTAAATCACATGAATGTATTTGAAAGTATTTCAACAGAATAAGTGATAGAAAGACAGACAGAAAAAGCTTGCTGCCCGATCCTAGCATACCCTGTGAAGTCACATCCCAATTATCTCTCAAGAGGGGAAGAGGCAAGGTGTAGCTGTATCTGAAACTTAAACATTGCTTCAAGTTTTATTCACATACACTGTCTCTGCACCATTACCACTGGAAGAATTATCTGGGAAAAACATCCAGGAAAGATGTGATACTGAATCTAGCAAGACAGCCATTTAGAAAGACAGTCAGGCAAAACTCCACTCTATCAAATCTCTATTTAAGCTCAAACGTGGAAAACAACTGAAAACTCCTTTAATTCACCAGCCTCTCATAAAAATCTCTTTTTTCCTTCTGTTGGTCAGGAAAATCTTTGGGTCTGTAGTCACTGTGCTTGAACATCTACTGTGCAAAGCTGCTAATTATTCCAGAGAACCTAGTCAGAGCACCTGCTAGCGGGGGCAAGCAGCTAGTAGTACAGAATTCTGCTGGACACAACAGTAACAGAAACCTGGTACGTCAGAAAGGGAATGGTTCATCATTTCCCAGACAACAATCTAGCTATGGATTTTCATAGGTTTTCTGGTTTCTTTTTGGACCAAGCAGAATACATACATACAGTGTAAGTTATTGGCAGACCTTGTAGCCTTCAAGCAAAAACATTTAGTCTGCTTTATTACCAAGTATTTTGATTTTGGTTTTATAGTTGCCTTAGATAGCCCAGATCTCTAAGTATTATGAGAGAGATTCACATTACAGTAACGTACTACAAAGCAAAGGTTTCATCATCACACTGTCTCATAATAACTGGCAGAAATCCAAGCAAACCCTCTCAAATTCGGACCTCACTCAGCTATAGCTCAAAGAAAATCACTCAAAAGAATCAAAGTATTCTATGCTATAAAGCTTCTCTGGAGGCTTTTGAAAAATCAGGGGAAAAAAAACCCAAACATTTTTGTAGCGGAAAAATTACTCACTTCTTTCCCACACAACTAATTGGAATGAAAATATTTTACATTATAGCCAAAATCCTAAATCATCTGCACTCATTAACTAACAACTGCAGGAGACTCGATCTTCACAGCGTATTTTCTAACTTGCTTGAGTTCTCCACTCAGAACATCTTTAAGTGAGTTTCAAAACTGCAGTAAGTATTTTACAGAAGTCCCCAAACTCCTACAGAACCTTTCCCTCACACAAGCCCTCTTAATTTATTACATATAATGAAGTTTAAAAAAGGATTGAGGACTGTACCAAATAATTCCATTATATATTCTATTATTCAACATTAAAGAGCTCAACAAATATAACTCTAGTGACTGTAAAGATTGTGTTGCTTACCTAGCAGTCTATGACACACTGCACAAATAGCACAGGCTCTGCTTCTACAAACACTATCTGACTCTTGTATAGGTTGGCCTTAACTCTAACAGATGTTCAGATCCTGAAAACTACTCCATTAACTCCTTGTATCAATCTTCCTGCTGAAAAAGCAGTGGTTAATACACTAATACTTACTAGCAGAGACACTAAGGATGAATACTTGCAAAGCAGTCAGAGTAGACAAGCTTCCTTTAAGGAGCACTTTACCACATAAGAATATACATAGGAATGCTGGGCCAGCATGACACGAGACAAACACAGTTAAATAGGCTCAGCTATTGCCCTTTTTATACTTTACTTGTCTTCCCACCTAGTCTCCCCTCCACTGAATGAAAGAAATCACACTAGTAAAATTAAAGTTCTGCCACAGTAACTTCTGCTTTGCTAGAAATACTCTTTTGGAAATGGACACGTAAGGTGGCGGCACCCTGTTGCACAGCCATAGTGACAAAGGTCTACTGGCACACATTTGCACATCAGGTGATTATTTTGTTATTTAAATGCATAGGACCAACGTCATCATCTCCAGCCACTTCAGATTCTGAAAGAACTAAACAGCAAGACTGACTGGAGGACCGTAACAGTTCATTTCACTGCCAGGCATGTGATGCAAGGACGTTGCAAGTTACAAACTCAAATCCACTTAGGCCACCCTGAGACTCTCATTTGCTCATTGTTCACATTTCCCTACATCAGTTCCGAGTATGACCTTCAGTGGTTTTAATATGCTGGACTCATACCGTTTGGGAATTTGTAGTGGCTGAAGATCACCAATGGGTAGCCCTTCTGGTGTGAAATATTTCAGTAATTCTTTAGCATCGAGCAATGTCAATGACTCCCGCTGGCTGTCTTTATGTCCCAGCAATTGCTCAGATGAATGTGCAAACATAGAAACTCTGAAAACAGGAAATGAAAAAAAAGACCAATTTAAGAACTTTTTTTTTTCTTTTCAATGTAGTAATCTCGTTGTATTAAAAATAAAAATCACTGCTAGGCTGGAGCAATTAAACATATTTCCAAAGTAAAATGAACACAGTCGCTCCTTGAACATTTATATGAATGTTCATGATAAAGTATATTTGATGCAAATTCTCTACCATCCTACCAAAGAAAAGTAATTTCTTCAAGATTTTATAGTTTAGTTATGAATAGAACATGGGAAGGACATTACTCATCTCTTTTTTCCATTTATGGACCTGTAAGATCAAAAATTAATTCTCATTCTAAAAAAAAGAGACATACAATATGCAGCCAAAGAATCATAAAGCCACTACTACATGCAACTCCACTCTATTTTTTTAGTGTCTTCAATCAAGTATAGCAAAGTTCTCTCTTTTCTACTGTTCAGCAACATGCTGTACACTGATTCAGGATAAGCAGAAGATAACCAGTTCAGAATACAATGAAATAAACATTAACTGACTATGAAAGAGAAAGGTCCTTCAGGAAGCTATTCAGAAGCTAATTAGAAGGAATAACTTTACCTGCTTGAGAAACAGAAGATGATGATGATGATAATAATAATAATAATTATTATTATTATTCCCATAAGAAAGCAGAGCTCTAATATGAGAATTTTTGACATGCAGAACTCCAATCTAGCCATGGCCAACTATGGTAATTGAAAGAAATGGGATGGAAGTGACTAAGAAAAAGGCAGTTGGACACCTGGCTCTAAAGGTCTGTCGGCAAAAATATAAAGACCCAGTAAAGATCATTAAGTGTTATATAAAAGCAAGAGCTAAACTGAAATCAATAGGCTGTATTAAGTGACACAAAGGTCTACAGGTTTCATTTAAACAGCACTGAAGGAAAAACAAAACTAAATACAAATTCCAAACATAAAACCAACAGGATCTCCTACTTCAAAGTTATTTGAGACCTGATACTAAGTCCCGACTACTTAGGAAATATGAAGAAATTAGAAATACACTGTACATCCTGACAAAAACTGCTGTACTATCTTTATTATTTATGCCCCAGGGCACGTTGGGAGCAAAAAAAGCTTTTGCATGTTTTTCTACTATAGCTACTATTTTCTAGTAGTGCCATTTTGGAAATCTAATTTTGGAACTACGTTACTTTTAGCTAACTTTCAGCTGCATTTTGTCAATAAAAAAATCAAAACAATACTACTTTAAATACCAAGAAAATACACCTTCAGAAATTGACAAAAACTTAGTTTTAGCCTTAAACAAGGTTTCCTATGAAAGACTATCAATATATTTGAAAACAGTTTACAAAATGGCTGTCAACATACATAGTTCCTGTAGAGTGACGGTCAACGGCCACTACAAAGAAAATCTCCAGTATTTAACCATTACCTCATTTTTTGTTTGTTTTTTTCAAAGTTTTCCAAATTCTGAAGAACATGTCTTTCTGGCCACTCCAATGGATTTGGCTCCATTAAATCAGATTCTGCAAGAAATATATGGTGGATAACCCTTAACAGAAGTGAAGAATCTTACTCTTTACAGAAATATATATATATGCATACATATCCCTTCATATATACATATGTATGTCTATATATTCCTTTTTTTATATATATATATATATATATATATATAAAAAGTATATAAATATAAGGAAAACCTGCCTGGTGCTATGATCAGAAGAGTTTTTTGCGTTTTTTTTTGTCAAAGAAAAGAAAGGAAATAATTAATGCGAGGGTAATTTCAGTTTGCAAAAAAGCCTAGAAAGCTACTTTACTTTTCCTTGTGTTTTTCCCTCTTTTGGTAAAAGACTCCTCATCTTTTAGTAAAAAAATTGACAAAGGGTATGAATATACATCAAAAGAGAATAAGCAGTGTCTTTTCTAAATAATGATACCTACCAGAAGTCACAGTGCATGACCTAGTTTTATCAGCAACCTTCTGCAGAACAGGTTTAGGAAGACTAGTGTTCCACAGGTCCAAAAAACATTCTCTTGTAAGTTCTAACAAATTTTTCAGCTCATCAGTAGAAATAACTGGAGGCTGCTCTGTCAATTCCTTTCTCTCTATAAAACGAAAGAGAAAGAATGAAAAGCTACTGCACCTGCTACCTAACAAAGAATAACTGGAGCCTGCTGAAAATCAAACAAACAAAAAACTCCCCATCCCAAAACAATAACACAAGTTAACTTGACACTTACTACTACACCCTTAAGCAAGGCATGGGTGGTCTATTACACAGGGAAGTGAAAAAATTTAGAGTGACACTAGTTGAAATCACATGCGAATCACCTTTTTACAGTCCTTTAATTTCTGTATATGTACATTTCTGAGTATATCCAGGTTTGAATCCCCCAGAGACAAACATCTGGACTTGCTGAGCCTAAACATGAAAAGCTCGAGTCTGTAGAGCCTCCTACCCACCTATTTTTACCACCTTTGCAGGAATGTGGCTCCACTATAACTGATAGCCTGTTCCAGTCTTTTTGGTCAGAATATCAAGGGTCAGGTAATTCTGGTATGATTTAGGATGATTAGCAAATCCCAACTGCTCTTATTTGTGGTGAATGGAGCTGGCGGCAGGTCACAAGTGGTGTTCCACAGGGCTCAGTATTGTGGCAGGTTCTGTTTAATATCTTTATCAATGACCTGGATGAGGGGATCGAGTGCACCCTCAGTAAGTTTGCAGACCACACCAAGTTAAGTGGGAACGTTGATCTGGTTGAGGGTAGGATGGCCCTACAGAGGGATCTGGACAGGCTGGATCGATGGGCCGAGGCCAATGGTATGAAGTTCAACAAGGCCAAGTGCTGGGTCCTGCACTTGGGTCACAACAACCCCATGCAGCGCTACAGGCTTGGGGAAGAGTGGCTGGAAAGCTGCCTAGCAGAAAAGGACCTGGGGGTGTTGGTCCACAGCTGGCTGAGTATGAGTCAGCAGTGTGCCCAGGTGGCCAACAAGGCCAATGGCATCTTGGCCTGTATCAAGAATTGTGTGGCCAGCAGGAGTAGGGAAGTGATTGTCCCCCTGTACTTGGCACTAGTGATGCCCCACCTCGAATACTGTGTCCAGTTTTGGGCCCCTCACTACAAAAAAGACATTGAGGTGCTGGAGCATGTCCAGAGAAGGGCAATGAAGCTGGTGAAGGGCCTAGAGAACAAGTTCTGTGAGGAACAGCTGAGGGAACTGGGGTTGTTTAGTCTGGAGAAAAGGAGGCTCAGAGGAGGCCTTATCGCTCTCTACAACTACCCGAAAGGAGGTTGTATCAAGGGGAGGGTTGGTCTCTTCTCCCAAGTAACAAGTGATAGGACAAGAGGAAATGGCCTCAAGTTGCGCCAGGGGAGGTTTAGATTGGATATTAGGAAAAATTTCTTCACTGAAAGGGCTGTCAAGCATTGGAACAGGCTGCCGAGGGAAGTGGTTGAGTCACCATCCCTAGAGGTACTTAAAAGACGAGTAGACGTAGCGCTCAGGGACATGGTTTAGTGGTGGTTTTGGCAGTGTTAGGTTAATGGTTGGACTCAATGATCATGAAAGTCCCTAGGCTGGACTAGACAATTCTATGATTCTATTCAGCCTTCATCCTAACGGAAATGGGTGACCCACTCAAAACAAACTAAAACACAAGCTCTAAGGCAGCTCCAAGCTCAGGGTTAAAGTAGACATCTGAGAATGACTGCAAGTTGGCAGGGCTGGGGGGTGGAAGACAAGAGTATTAGCAGAAATCTTATTTTCCTTAAGCTGGTATTCTGTTAATGATACTACACTTAAATTATCTTCACAGTATGCCATTTTCAATAACCTAGCCAATCTCTCAGAAGCATTTTTTGTTTTAATTGAGTCTCTTTGACCAATGGACTTAGACAGAAAAAAATCAGGACAGTCAAACGTACTTCTCTGCAAAGTCATGAAAATCTACAGAGGATGATGTTTCAGTTATTGTTATGAATGATGTATCACGATAAATGTAACAAATCACCAATGCATACTTCTCCTCTGCTGTTCATGACTTTTGCAAGAAAGAATAAAATAAAACCCCCTGAAAATTCCAAAACAGAATTCTTTTTTTTTGTAGAAGGCACATCCAGCAGTAACATTTTTTTTGAGAAAAAAGCCTGAAAAAAACCAAAGCAGATAAAAAGTTAATTACCACAGAATTATTCCAAAACTATGCTCAGACTTTCAGAGTATTAGTGTAACCAACACCCACCAACTTTATTTTAAGTTCAGCATTCTCTTTTCCTCAATATTTAAGTCATTATCTGACATACAATCATGGCTATAATACAAAAATTTTCTTTTTAAAGCTCCACCTTTTTCTTCACAAAGTGATCAACTCACCTCCATTTTGTAAGGTGAGCCATCACATTCAGTTTGAAATAAAGACCTTTTAAATACTAATTTGAGAACTACCAGTACTCTCCCCATTACTTACTGAGATATTCCTTCAAGGCAAACACTTGGAGACGAGACAGTTTCTTTTCTCTCTGGACAATCTCTTCTCCACAAAAATGCGGCAGAGACTTGATAAAGTCAGCAATACAAAAGCCTGTACAGATTAGGAGAAATCCATTATTAAGATTTTCTCATAGGACTTCAGAGACACCAAGTCAGTACTTCTTAAAAGAAAACATAAACACAGCAGACATACAAATTTCATATTCAAAGGAAACAACCTGACTTTCAAACATGACTAATCATAAAAAAAAAAGGAAATTAATTACAATTGAATTAATACACTAAGGGTATAACGTGGAACAGATGTCTGACCAGTGTTTTTGAATTTCTGTACAAAATCAACGTAATGACAACACAATTAACATGACTGACATAGAAAGAAGGTAAAAAGATCCTAAGCTTGATACCAGGAAAGAAAAGTTTTCTCCCAACATACGGTCAAGGACTTTCAGTCTTCTGACACCATACTAATGGGATTTTAATTAGGACAAATGGTAAGCAGTCAGTCATATCGCACACAGATTTATTTCGATAATAAGGAACTAGAGGATGAGATGCAGGTCACTGTGCTCTTTGTCAGCGTTACTGAGAGCAAATACATGAATTAGCAGTTATCTAGTACATGTAGTTGTAACAGGACAACTACTCTAAAATAAATGTCTACATACATGCTCTTACCTAGTGGAGCAGCTGATCATCTGCTGGCTCATATCCTAACCACTCTGCAGTCATACAGACAGTAAGTGAAGACACAATCATGAAATTCAACTTGTCTGCTGGCCTTGCTGATTTTACTTCAAATCATCAATGAAATAGGCTTGTCAACAGACAATTGACTAGATTTTAGGCATGGGCTGGTCAGTTTTTACACCAACAATACACGTTTTAAACTTTAAGTTTTTGCAAATTTGGTTTGCATTAATATTACCTGGATGTCCCTGTACATTACAACATTTACAACTAATCCTGGTTATAAGAAATGACTCACTACAACTCTACGTAGTTGATTTAAAAAATATGGTAGTAGTAAATTGTGTGAATAAGTAAGTTCTTAGTATGTGTTTGACCAATTTGAAAAAATGTGGCTGAAAGAATAGGGTTATTCATCAAAATGTAATGTTTCTCCTTGCTTTCTCCCTTTTAACACAGACTGGAATGAATAAAAGGAACATATAAATTTTAGTAACATTTGCCTGCACTCACATACCCTTAAATAATTAAGTAATAACTCTTACTTGACTCTGTTTCTTCTGCTTTTGTCTTTAGCTTTCCATTTACTGCAGCAAGAGTGGCCATACCATTGATCTGGCTAGCTGAATGAATCAAGGTTGCTTTACATCCTCCAGAGCCATTCCCTTGTAGCAAGAAATAGTACCGGCAAGATTCTCCTTTCAGTTCAATTTCTGGAACTTAAAAAACATCAGGACATAACCGTGAAACACGGTCAGGAAAACAGCTTTAAAACAAGCTATAATCCGCCACCAAATTCTTCCACTTGCTCTCCTCTTCTCTGTGAGAAACCTTACGAACATCTTTTTACACACTAACTACAGCTGATATTTACCACTTCAAAAGCTACAAACTGAAGAACATGCAAAATGAATGAGCTACAGCAGCAAAGAAGAGTTGGCCTATGCTGCTGGTGTAAAGCCAGCATGTTACCAGCACTGAACTCCTGCGGCTGTAGCAAAGCCCAGCTTTCTAATGCAGGCTACAAAGTGCATCTGCCAACTCCAACCACCAACCAAGAGAAGTTCTTTAATTGGTCTTAGTAAAAGGCAAGCCTTTAACTGGCAAAATTATGTTTCTACCATGAAACAATGATGAGTTAGGCAAACAGTGTGCTATATATGTAATGATTAGAGAAGGGTCTGTTCTGCTAGGTAAAAATAGGCATTTTTGCATATGTGGATTGAAATAATGGTAAATATTCACTGGAAGAACAAATAACTATAGAATAAAGAGGAAATACTGTACACACTTTTCCCAAGGAAGCTGCATTATGCATTAATAGAATTTTTGCACACTGCTTTGCACTTGTGCATAGCCTGGGTGAGAGAGAAACACATTCTATTTTTAATCACATGAATATAGTATGTAGTTTTGAAAATAAATTCATGTAGGACTTGATAGCAACATTGAAAGGATAGGTTTGCTACCTTTTTACACAAAAAAAACCAATTATAGCACCTTGGCAGATGTAGAAATTGAGAATGAATACTTCTTGATGTACTAAGTTTTAAAGATCAAATCACTTAATTTTGTAAGATATTTGCAGTACTGTCTCAATAAATAACCCAAGAAGAGCTTGATGGTTTTTAGTACTATAAATTTTATAAAATTTAAATATAAAATATTCTAGTGTTTCTTGAAAAGTTTACGTTGGAGAGGGGAAATCCCACTACCTCAATATATAAATCTAGGGAAAGAGGAAAGAAAAGAACAAGAAAGAAAAAAAGATTCCAGACACACTTTCACTATTGTCCTGTTCCCTATTCACGTAGGAATTTGAAATATTTTCCTTTTCCAGTTTATCTTGGCATCTCAAAGCTCATTCCTCATGGGAAAGCTTTTACTTCTCATTTTAATCTTAATTAGTATTTGAGAACTACCAATTCAGAGAATTACACCTTCCCACTGAAGGTGGGAAGAGACTGAAGAGATGGTTGCTTGCAAATCCTTAATACAGTCAGATTAGTGGTAGCCACTAAAAAATAGTTTTCAATGAAATGAGCAAATATGTTTAAATGGCCACGTTTCTCCTCCTATTCGAAATTTTGCTCGAGGCCTAATAACCTATTGTGTATTACTAATCACATTGTAATTAATAGTTGTACAAACCCCTTCCACTGCACCATAGGGCAAAGGAGATCTTGCAGATATCAGGGATCTTGCGCTCATTTGACTGCATTAGTAGTATGACTCCAATACAGTGTAAATGCTGCTGCTGTGATCATCCCTGTAACTACACCCTCTCTGCTCTACTGCTTCCAAACATGCAGAGATAATTTTGAAGCTATATACTGACATCACGCACTCATGAGAATTAAGCTTCTTGCCCTGTTATACAGTTATTCCTAATTCCTCTCAATTTTTTCCCTGTCCCAAAACCTGACAGAACATCAGTCTTTCTCAGCCATCCTCATCTGAATACTTGTTTCCAAATGCTACCTTCAGCAGGCAACAGCAGTCACTGTTTCTTGGAATCTGTATGAATTAGATAACTAGACCACTGTACAAACAACAAAATCACGTAAGAAGGCAGAATCCCCCATCTTATCCTGTCCTAGATAAGTACTTTAAGCACTGGTCTACCACCAAGCTCCTTTTAGCCTGATGTTTTTGGTCCCTACGAACCTCACAGTCAGACAGAGAAACTCCACCCAGTCTTCATCTGCACTGACTCTGTTCTCTCACTTCCTGAATAAAATTTCTAAGAATTAGCACACTGTGTAAGAGGGCTCAGCCACCATCAGTATAGCTCCATACGGAAGAAGGAGCCTATACTCAATCACTAGTTAAGCACACTGGCTCTCAGCTGAATGGAGGCATCCAGCATTTCCTGATGTTCTGTATTTTCCTGGGAAGAGCTTGAAATTAAATGCAAGTGCACTGAAGAACCTCTGGAAATGTTTAAGTGAGAAGGGAAACATCTAAATGAAGCACACTGGATTTCCATCTGCAGAAGCAAACCCCTCTGCCCGCAGATCGTATAATCACCTTAGGAAGGTGTGTGGAAGCTGGATCTTAGCTGACAGATAGGACATAGAAATGATTTAAGGGAGATGCACCATTTCGCTAAAGCTTGCCATTTTCATTTTTCCTCTACAAGTCTGCATAGCTGAACTCACATTCACCAAAACCTTTTGTGTCAATGAAGATTACAATCCTTGACTCAATTTCATTGGAGAAAAAAGGGCATCCCACTATAGAAAACCCCACCATATACATATATACACATACGTATAATAGATATAACCACAACAACATATACCTGTAGTCATCTTTGCTTTACCTACCAGTAATGACCTTGGGTTTTTTAGCCATATATTCCTTCCATTTCTTGGTACTCAGCTGGGTGGGGGATGGGATCGCTACACTGCTTACATTACATGGCAATGTAAATAAAGCTCCCACCTAAATAACAAGAGCAAATACAATACATGGAATGTTACTGAAACCTTTCTTACACTTCATTCTTGAGCTACTGATTTGGCATTATTTCAAATGTTCTTCAATTGAAGAAAAACATTTTTATTCAACACTTCTTTCATTCACATCAATTGAGACAGAACAGCATTTGACACAGAAGCTGTAAAAAGTGTGCTTATTTTTTGCTCCAGTTGAGAGATCATCAGGTGCTGAATTTTTGTTTCATACATGAAAAGGTATTTGTTACCTATTACAAGTCTTTCAATAATCCAGCTAAAAACACTTCTGTAGAGTAGCATCCAGAATGAAAAAAGAATTCAAAGATATAGTTGGCATCAGCAACTGCATTCCTTTGAAAAAACAGGTAATTTTTCCCTCCCTACATATTATCCTTTTCAATTAATCAGATACTGGACTATGTTTATGCCTGTATGCAAATTTCAGGCTGATAAGCACTAACAGAAAAAATGCATAAGTATTTGAATACTCACGCAATAAACCAATGGTTTTACAGCTATTAGAAAAGCCTACAAATGTGTAGTATTTCCAGTAGTAGACTGAAAAAAAATCCCTACAAGTAATTGTTATCTTGAAAACATATTCAATTCAACCCATGCAGGCTTTAAAAAGTAGCCTGAGAATGCATTTTAACTGTTTTGGCTTTTTCTTTGAAAGAACTAGTAGAAATGCAAGCTCTTAGATTGTAAAAGATATTTGACCAGGTGTTCAGTATCCTCACGTAAAATGAAAATTACCTGGGATATTTACCAATATGAAACCATTCCAAAAGATATTTTTGGTACAACATTGGAAAAAGGACTTATGTCTTTTCTGGCTAAGCATAACGGAGAATGGAGCGGCAGGGGATGAAAAAAGTTACTGAAAACCTAAATAACAAGCTGAGATGAAACATACAGCCTGATAATGGAATATCATCTCCACAGTAAATAAAGAACTTAAGTTATTAATTATAACTGTATCAGCATTTTCACACTGCAGGCTGTTTTGATTGGCATAGATTTATTTTATAAACATTAAAAAACCCAACCTTTCCTAAACAAGCATACATCACCTTAAACATTCAGGAAAAACATCTTCAAACTAATACTGTGGCTATGAATAATCATACTATCATTTGAAGGGGTGGGGGTGGAGAAAGTAGAAAAATAAATGTTTCAAGAACTCTTTTTATCCAAAGTGAGAATGGAAAAGCAGAATACGCACATACAAAATAAAAAAAGCTTACTACTTCAGATCAGCTAGAGACATTTTTTTTGTAGGCTGCACACATGCCTGCCTTTTGCTAAAAACATAGTTGAATTATGATCACACAGAAATTATCTGTCAGGATAGGATTAGAAGTTACAAAATGTTTTAGGAGATCAAAACTTAGCTCAGGTAAAGAAAAAAATGTTCACTGGGCTTACAAATTGTCAGAACCTGTATAGCATACAACTTTAAAAGCCAAATTTGCTTTAGAACTAAATATTGAAGGAGCTTACAGAGCGACTACGTTTCAAAATATTATTCTTGTATCTTATGAGTAATATCCATATCTTCATTTTTCTGCTAAACCTAAAATAAATAAATAAATAAATAAATAAATAAAGCTTTTACCTTCCCAGACAGAGAAGAAATCTGGTCCAAAAGCAGCGTAGATGTCTCCCTGATACTCTTTCTTGCCAGGCTCCTGAACAGAACAGTTTAAGGAACCTCATCTTCACAAAGAACTGTATGCATCTCTATTTTACAAACCCTGTTACCATCATATTTCAAATAAGGACTGCAAGTGTCTAGTATTTGATACTCCAGTACCGCAAAATACATGAAATTCACCAAGTGGTACACTTGGAAATGTTTTATGATGAAATACAGCACTGTCACCTTTAATATAGGCAGGCATAAACAGATAATTATATATACAAAATCCTGGCAGGCTTATACACCCTAAGCTACCATTGTTACACCAAGACTAGGACCAAAAGTACAATAATTTAAAACTAATACGAATACACCTTGAGATCGCTGCAGCATACACAACTCAAGAGACAACTCCTCTGATATACCTTCCCACAAATTTTGCACCTACACAATAAAAACAGTTTTTGGAAAAATGTTTCTATATTGTGAAGCACACTATAAACATTAATGAGCAAGGCTTGGTTTTTTTTTTTTTTTAAGTTTATACAACAGTAAATGTTTCTCTATTCTTTCCCCACAAACGGCATACAGATCAATATACAAAGTATATGTGCAATAATATCAAAAATAGCTGGTTATTGTTAGTGTAATTTACATTTCAACATAAAAAAATCCAGTTTTGAAGAATCACTATGACTGTTTGAGCAGGCTAGAATGGAATGAGTCCTTGCTAATCCTCATGTGCTCCTCGCATGGGTAGATGCTGATTGTTTTCTTTCTGCTGTACATCATTATCAGTAGTAATTTACATCCTTAAAAAAAGGATACAGCTCAAATTCCAGATCTGATATAAAAAAGGAAGGTAGATCAGAGAGCACCACCATCTGTAAAAATTCTAGTGCAGGACCATAATAATGAAAAACCTGAAAAGAGATCAAATTAAAAAATCTGAAACACTATATATGATGTTATCTCAGTAGAACTTCCTCAAGTGTTTTGTTGGAGGCATTTGCCTTACAAGTACATCTGAAAGAGGTATAAAGAAATATGAAGAGAAAAACATTTCATAAATACCATATTAAACATAATTATATAAAAACCAAAGAAGGTATTTAATTCTTTTTAATAAAGCTTACTTTCTAGAATGTCAATCGTGCATCAAATGTGTTGTAACTCTTACCCAAATTCAAAGAAAAATACGATCTACCAGGAAGAGATTAATACAATCCAAAATGTACATATTTTAACAATGAAAATAATAATCTCTTGACTGATAGCAGTTTTCATAAACACTCATTTTTGTTTTCTTCAACAAATATGATTTTGGAGTTCCTATCAAATATCTACTTCCAGTTGAAAACATGAAACAGCACCAGTAATTTAAAACAAACAAACACTTCTAAAATGAAGTAGAAAAGTTTAGATAAATACAGAATTCATAAATAAATTACATATTTTGAGTACTGAGATTGAACAAAGTCTCAATATCTTCTTGAAAAAAATTTTGGTACCACATTCCTAGGAACAGATAAAATTTTAAGGACCTGTTTTGTAAATGCACATGAACAAAAGAAGTATTCCTCAAATTTATGCAACCGTTACTTTTATGTTTATTTTTCAATTCTGACTAGGACTTCCCCAATTACTAATTTTCTCAGGAAAGTAAAACAGATTAATTCCAGTGGCTCAAAGAAAGATCAAGAATAATACTTGCCTCTGGCAAAGCATCAGTATTCCTTGATTGTTGCTCTTTTTTAACAGCAAAGAAAGAACTTAAATGTGAAGTGCTGAATGTCTTTGCTGAAGTGCTCTTTATACAAAATTCTGGAAACCTAACTTCTGATCCAAACTGGAAAAAGAGACAATAAACATGTCAAAAGAGAGAGAAGAATTATTTCTCTTCAGCCAGTTACATGTGTTACTGTTTTAAACAATTAGTATATTTGTTTCCAGCAAATCTGTAAAACTAGGTAAAAATACTAGACTTAGATAACCCACTACTATATCCAAAACGTTAATACTGAAAATGTAAACAAAGTCTTTCACAATCACAAAGCTATCAGTCTTTGCAAAAACATTAGATGTGCTTGCAATAATGACTTACAGAGTTACATGATAATGATTTGTGATAGATACAAAACAGTTAATTTTGAACAAGAAGTTCTAAGGTAAACATTTCAGAGGAGAGCATCTCGATTTCTGAAATTCGTATCTCGATGCCTTGATCTCATTTATCCTTTCATCATGCTAAAAAGCAAGTTGTTCCCCCACCCACCCAGATACGTTGCACAGTAGCTCTTGAATTACATTGTCAAAAGCAAATTTGGCTTAAAGCATAAAATGCACTGTACAATACACACTTTAAATGATGTACTCAGATGCTTTAAAAAATAACCATAGCTGAAAAAAGTTATTTTACCTTTCTTTCCCATATCTGAATCTTTCCTCTCCAGAGTTCTTTTAAATCAATAATATTCAAATCAATAATATTCATGACATGATCTGAAGATATAAAGTCTGCTGACAGATAGTCTGCAATCTTTTGCCAACTACTGTAAAAGTAAGGAAGAATTAATCTTACCAAATTTAGTATTATAAATTAATATGTAGTGCAATTTGACTGAATTTACCTGTTACCTCTTAGCACTGAATAGTCTTGTGTATGTTAAGACAGACATATATAGCTTTATATTCCACAAAGTAAAAAATATTATAGAATTGCTGGTTCAGGCTCTGTGAAGGAAGTTGTTCATATGCTCCATGAACGAACGCCACAGCAAAGAACTTCGTCAGCCATCAAGTAAGACCAGCAATGGCAAGCTGCCAGGCATATCATAGCAAGGTTGGGTGCTGCAACAAAGTAGCCATCACTTGGGCTATAGCGGGCTCAGCTAGATGGTTTGAAACCTTTTCAGTAGAGATATGACTGCAGCACAAGGATTATCCAAATTCAAAAACAACATAGAGAGAGAACAGCTGGTATCTGTAGGTCCTACTGGCAGTCTGTCTTCTAAGAGAAATCAGCACCATCAACAGAACAGGAAGAATAAGTGAGAGAACTTCCATCAAAGAAACTGTATGCCCAAACAGCCTCATTTTACATAAAAGGCAGCAGAAAAAATTATTCAGTCAGAAGCTGACTGCACAGGAAGATACCAATGAGCACTGAGACCAAGTGCTCATGGAATTCACTGCAATAAGTTTATTTTCCTCGTATACCTTAGGAAGTACTATATGGTAGGTATACTGCTTATTCTATCCAAGGACTGAGCACTCAACTTTTTAATTTTAAACAGTTTTATTAATTTAGGATTAGACTTAACCACATATTCTATGAAGCAAAGGACAAATCAGACACTTTCTTTTTTCATCCCTTAAATGTAATACCACAGGTAATATAAAATTTAAAGTAAAACCAGCAGTTATGTATTCGTTTTACAAAAACTGGAAAACTGCAATCAATACAAGTTATTATGCAGCATAGTACATCTTCAAAACAT
This sequence comes from Burhinus oedicnemus, assembly GCA_008921705.1. Lineage (NCBI taxonomy): Eukaryota > Metazoa > Chordata > Aves > Charadriiformes > Burhinidae > Burhinus > Burhinus oedicnemus. The sequence continues at coordinate 1,630,143 of VFFE01007072.1, read as the reverse complement.
AGTATGCCCACTGAAGCCACTAGTGATGGAAAGGAAAGAGAAAATGTTTTACCTTCTGCTCTCACAGAAAGAGGAACTTCAGGGGACTTGCTTTTTTGCCTGCCCCTCTGATTAGGACATATATTTACAATAAACCAGCATGAGTAATTCCTCCCCTCAAACAATAACAGAAGACAAATCTATGTATTTTCAAAGTATACATGTAAAGTACTCAAACACTGTTTTTATTTTAAAACACTGACATACACTAACATGAAACAAGAGTGACCTTGTTTATAGACCTAAAATAAATGGTATACCCTTTAGAGTCATTTGCTGCAATAGTGATTTTCGCAGAGTGCCATTCTCTCAGGTGTTTCAGGGCACCGATAGCAGGTAAGCAGTCTTTTACCTTGGGTCCATCTCGTTCAACCGCCTGCAGTATTACATCAACCATTGCTCTGCCTGTAAAAACAGTTATATATGATGACTCCAAGTACCATTATTCAGTAAATTATTCAGTCATTTATAGATAGAAAAGTGCTGATTATCACTGACTGCACTGAAATGGGCTTAAAGATCAACTTCAAGTAACTTCAGCAAGATTTAAAACACTTTGCATGCGTTTTAGCTCATCTCTCACTGCTCCTCTTAGATTAACAAAAAATAAAAAGTATTTGGCTATTCGCTCAGTTACGGTGGTTCTATACCTTTCTCCTCTCTCACTCAGCACTGTATTTGACAGATCAGTCTCCAGTATAACTACATGTCATTTTCCTCCTTTTAACACCTCTAAATTAGTATTTCTCATTCTTTCCATGTTCAGTTCCTTTGCTACCTCAACTCAACTACTGCAACATTACGTGACCCTAACATGCACAGTGATACATGTCTCCAGTTTATAAAAACTGAATCCAATAGTTCTGATCTATGCTCCTTCACAGCTTCTTGGCTCCCACCCACAAGCAATCAGATGGCAAATCAGATGTAAGCCTGATGTCAACACCTTCCATTTTTTTCACAAAAACTTCCTATGGTTGCATGTTGAGTTTCATATTGCTTACTGTCTATTACTACCTTGGTGGCATTTCAGATGGAAACATTAATTCTATAAATAGCTACCTTAATCTCTACTGAAATACAGCCTTCCAATGAAACAAGAAGCAAACTATTCCATAAACCAATTTGCAAGGCCAATCATGCTCAAGTTCCTTAAACTACTTGCAAGAGCTGTATAGAAGTCAATTCAACTAACAAACTAGCATCATCTGAGTTTTTCCATTTGACTATGACTTTACCAGCTGAGTTTTTAGAGTAATAACTACAAGATAAAAGAGCAATCTCTTTTTGAGTTTAAGAGATTACCTGGGGCAGGCAGTTTATCAGCTAACTGATGCAGACTTTCTGCAGCTTCATCATAGATACTGAAAATGAAGAGAACATGGTTGGAAACAAAAAAGTAATTTAGAAACAGAAAGTTACAACAAATGAACACTACCTGATGCAATTATCTTATACCTTTAAAATTCTGCACAAAGATATCTAGGCAATGAAATATATTTATCACCCCTTTTACTGAGGCAGAAGTAGGCTAAATGACTTGAAAACAATCTGCAGTAAAACTGGAAGTAGGATTCAAGATGGTCAGCTTTCTCTTAGCAAGAAACTTCTTTTTGTATATATAACTGTCAGCTGCTAGGAACCTGTTCAGTTATTCTACAAAAAAATCACCTGTAGCTAAAAAAAAAATAAAGTTATGTTAGATGAAACAGAATTATTTTCAGTAGTAGTAGGGGATTGTTCATAGTTAACTGTTGCTTTGGTAATAACTTGTTAAGTTTTCTTGACTCCCTTGGGTTATTACTGTTAAATGTCAGATCACTATAAAAATAATAATATGCATACTCAGTCATAGACAGTGACTCTCTACTGTTATTGTCTTCTTCCTCAAAATTCTGTATGGCTCCCAGGCATTCATCAACACTTGTTTGGAAAGAGTCTTCATTTTTCTGTGTGTCAAAATTTATTTCCTCCCAGTCAGAACTGCAGAACTAATCAAGCAAAAAGAATTTTGAATATCACAGTTTTAACTTGCACTAGAGACAGGCATAGACTTGAGGAACTTACATTCTCTCTTACCTGGTAATAACCACATATAACATGACTTGCAAAATACCATTTCTTTACACCTGGAATACCAGCCACTGAACATGCTGAAAAGAGATAACACAATTATTCAAAATAATAAATCCACTACAATATATTCTTCTTATTATAACGAGCATCTCTGTTGAAAAACTACGCAAGTCATTTAACATATTTACAATTACGTAAGTTCTACTTTACTTTGGCATCATAATTAGGATCTAAACATATTAAGGTGTAGGTGAGTGTCTAGGTAACCGTCTAACTATTAACAATCCTCTGGCTGTTAATAAGTAAGAAAGTTTTTGACTTCCTCTCCATTCTGGTTAATATTGGTCTCCATTTGCAGAAGTTGCGTCATACCTAAACTAAATCACAACTTTCATAAATAAGGTTTATGCAGTTCACAAAATGAGATGCTCTCAACATTTCTATGCAATAAAAAGCACAGAAGTTGAAAACAGCTTAACATTCCTATCTTGATGAATTTTAACAGCGTATAGTGATTTCCCCACATGAATCACCATTAGATGACAGCTGTGACAAGATGAGCCTTAACAGCTCAACAATAGATATCCAAACCAAGAACTAAGAAAGCATTTTGTAACAAAAAACCCTCAAACACCCAACCACTAAAAGTACTAAAGCAGATCTTCAGAAATCTATTTTAAGATGATAAAATGCTTTAATAAATATTCATGGATTAGGGTTCTGAATTGCTACCCAAGAGACCAATATTGCTTCCACTTAAAAAATTAGAAGACATCATCGGAGCAATGAAAATATCAAGCTGCGCACTCGCATGAGAAACAAGCCCTTTCCTACTCTACCTTGCTAAGCTGGGTTGGAATTTGTCAACCTTTCAAAACCCTTGGTCTTTCATTTCTTGCATCCAATCTATTTAATCATCTCCAAACACCTCAGCTGCTGAAAGGACATCAGCTCTCCACAGAAACAGCAGCAGTCCCACCTGCAGGTTTGGGCACACTGCAGACTGGGTTTAACCTTCTGATTTGTTTGACCTCAATCATAAAATGTGCCTAGGCCAATTCCTTGACAACATTTGCCTTACCTTACTGTACATTACTGTATTTACCTGGGAATGCGCTCACAGCTGCATTTATAGATGAGTTACAGCTTTCTTTCAGGAACTGATAAACATTTGCAGCAGTCCCAGCTGAAAAAAAGGAAGTTTTTCTTAAAACTACTGAATTACAGAAGTCTTGCTTTCTTGCAAATAAAGTTCTGTTTAATATTAGAAGTTTAGTTTAAACAAACCAAACCTGTCAACTACAGATTTGCAGGAGTTTAAAGACAAGTTCTGTAAAATTCTCGTTACAGTAGTGCACAGCTCAGGAACGCTCTATGGAGTTATGTAGCAGTGTCGCAATAAAACACGAAAACCCCTACGTTTCTGAAGGTTTAAATCATTAAAAATTGAGGAGGGGGAGGAGAGGTGGATTTAACGAGGTAGGGATGCAGAAAAGCCCTCACGGGTGCAGATCCCAGGCCAGAGACCGTAAAGAAAATCCCTCACGAAGCAAGGCCGGACGGGTGGCGGCAGGCGGCTCCCCACACAGCGCGGCCTCCCGTCCCCCCCGCCACCGTACCTGCTCCGGGCCCGCCTGCCGCAGCCCCCTCGCCCCGGCGCTCCCCCCAGCTCAGGAGCAGGACGTAGCGATCCATGGCCGGGCGGGAACGGAGCCGCAGCCGGAGCCGCCGCCGCTCCGAACGGCCCGCGCTGCCTCTCTTGCACCGCCCCTCGCAGGGCAGCGCTTCCGCTTCCCGCCGGTGTAGCGGCCAAGGGGCTCGGCTTCCCTTCCCCTCAGCCGCGGCGGGCGGGTAGCTATGGCTAGTTACACCAAGGCGGCCCAGGTGAGCGCGGCCCTCTTCCCCTCGGTGCAGCCTGTGGCGGGGCGGCCGCTGCCTCCGAGGGCGCGCGGCGGCGTCTCCCCGGCGGCCGCCATGGCGCAAAGGGTAGCCGTGAGGGAGCGGGCGGGCTCCGGGAGGAAGGGGCAGTAGGTCGCCAGGGCAGGCGGCCTCCCGTCGTGGCGGAGCGCCCGTGCGCTCCGGTGTTCGCCCTGAGGGCCCGCCGGCAGGAGCCGGTAGCGGTCGGTAGGTGCGTGCCTGTCCGTGAGGGATAAGGCTTCCCGCTTCAGGCGGCTCAGGCCGTTCGTGTGCATAAAACTACGTTTGGGGGAGTTGTACCCTTCGCTGAGAGGGAAAGATGTGTTGAGCGTTAAATAGCTGACAGCGATTTCACGGTTCGGTCAGCAATAATGGAAGCTTGCAGCAAGAGAGCTTAAGTTGTGAAACAAACCCCTCAGAGCCGGTAACCTTTCTGTGGTGTTACCGCCACAAGTGTCTACAGCAGTGGCTGCATCGCAGTGGGCTCCGTCCATTTAAAGGTTATTTGGAGGTGGTGGTGTTGAATATTAACGATTCTTCTAGTATTTTGGAGTGTAAAAAAAAAAAAAAAAAGTGTTGATCTAATTAGAGAAGCTAGATTTACGTATGGTGGTGCGTTCTTCTACTATGTTAAGTACTCCCTCTGTTTATCTTTAGCAATGGGCTACTTTTGCCAGAGCCTGGTATCTTCTCGATGCGAAGATGCAGCCGCCAGGAAAAATAGCAGCTGCAACAGTAATCAGACTTGAAGGCAGGCATAAACCTATTTATCATGCGCTAAGTGAGTATTGCAGTACATAAAAGCATAAGATAAATTTGCTTTCCTTTCCTTGTATTTTTTTTCTGATTTCAGTTTTAAAGTCAAGCCTTGTAGATTTTAAATGTCTTCATTTTCCTTCTCATCTTTTTCCTTCATACCCTTCTGCAACCTTTTGTTGTTATCTTTACCAATCCATAAAGCTCATTATGAATTCATAATTTATTTTTAGTAGCTGAATTACAGTGGCTTCTGCTTTCATTTCTTTTAAAACCTTGAAATGTGTTTCATTGCATTGCATTGCTTCTAGATGTAAAGATTTAATCCACAGTGCATGTAATGAAACACGGGTGTGATTCTTGGTTAAATTTTCTGAATGCCACCTTTCAGTAGCTGCACACCACCACAGAGTCTTGGAGTGGTTCTTCATTCTGAATAAGGTGCAGAGAAGTCCTGTCTTCATGAGGCAATGAACACAAGCTGAAAGACAGGAGGTTCCCTCTGAACATCAGGAATCATTTTTTTACTGAGAGGGTGACTGGAACTGGTTTCCCAAGAGGTTGTGGAGTCTCCATCCTTGGCAACATTCAAAAGCTGGTCCTGCTTGAGCAGGGGCGTTGGACAACATGACCTCCAGGGTCATGACCTCCTTCCAACCTCAGACATTCTGTGATGATGAGTCTGGAACCTGTCTGATTCTTAAATAGGAGACATAATCATTGTTGAACGTTGTCTTCTCATTGAAATGCAAAAATAATTTTGCTTTTCTGCAAAGTAGAAGATTCATCAGTAAAGATGTATCTGTGATCTTATTCATTATTTGTAATACCATAGTGCCTGTCTCGCAGTGATAAATGTTTTATAGATAATAAAAAGGTGATCCCTCATATTGATGGTACGTTTCCTGTAATACTCTTGCAAATTTCTCAAGAGACATTACTGAAATGTAAAGGAAGCATTAAACTTTTCTCATATGAGTACAGTGTACATACTAAAACTATACTTGATCTGTTTTTCATAATGGAAGGTAGTATTTGTAGCATTCTAAAGATTATTTTTTTTTTGAATACCAAACTTCTGCTGTTGCAAATTGTATCTTATCCACAAGATGTCACTGGAGTCTAAGGCTGTCTGAAAAATAAAGCAGACACTGAGAGGAAATGGGCTTGGTTGTCCTGTGGGAAAGATTTTGATACTTTTATGTCCATGAAGTTATAAAATCCTGGAAAGACATTTCAAGGATAACTTTATTTGGTCTAAAGTATTCTATAAATCAGTACCAAATGCATTACACCTGAGATTGACATTGATAGGTTACTACTACTGAGAGACATTTGATACTCTCTAAGAGAACAAAGTATGCGTGAATTTGTGGTTGGTGTACTTAATGCTTCTTTTTTTTTTCCCCTTGAACTAACAAGAAATATTTTAATGTCTGTGAGATAACAGTTCACAGTTCCTTAGAGAGAATAACATTGTGGGGATTTTTTTGGTTTGTTTTGTTTTTAATTTGGTATCCAGATTCCCTTCTATAAAATCATGATTTTTTATTGTGTTGAAAATCATCTGAAACTGAATGTAAGCTGTGGTTAGGGAAGAAAAGAAACCTGATTTCATGTATATTTATTTTCTGTTTTAGGGATAATCTTTCATTATTCTCCTGAGTCTCATATTTTTAGATGCTGTCAGACCATATGCCTTAAATAAGGGGGTACAACCTTGTTCAGATTTGAATCTGGATTTTTAGGTTTCTTCCGCCTCTTACCTTCTCTCTACCCTCATCCCCTTGCATCCTATCTTGTGAGCGGCTTCACAATACAGAACCAAAAATAGTGGGCCAGATTTTTAAAGAATTGGGCAATCTGGTTCTTTATGTTGGATTATGAGGAGGGTAGGTGAGCCACTTCTGTTGCTTGGGTAGGATTTGCTGCTGTCCTCTGCATCCTCAAAGATGACGAGGCCAGATGGAAGTGTCCCGCAAACCCGATCTGGCCCAGGTGTTGCTCTAGATTGCAATGTTAGTTTATAGTGGCTAGAAGAAGCAGCGAAGACTTGTCTGCTAATGAAAGATCTGAAATGAAAGTAGTTTATCAGTTTTGTGAGCTAACAGTTGACTTTTAATTACCACTTAGTCCTTAATTAAAACGTAGGAGGAAAAATGCATGTATCTGAAGCATGTGTTCTTACTGTGCGATAGGAATTACTGAAGTTATAAATGTGCAGAGATGTAAAATGAGTTTACTGTGGCAGCTTAGTTTTATCTGAAGAGGTGTAATGTATATGCTGTATGTAACAAATTGCATATACCATAATGTAATAGAATATACTGGGCTTGTTTTTTGTGTATTTCTTGAGGAACACATACTTACATACTTCATAAAAGACTAATTCAATATTATAGCATGAAAATAGCCTAAAGAAAGAGTTTTGTCGCATGATATTTTGTGAATATTTTTCAAAAGTAGGATGCAATTTGACTGTATTAGTGGAGATGGTGAATATTTTTGCTTTCTTCCTATTGAGTGCAGCCATCCCGTAGGTGATGAGAACAATGCTGTTTAAAGACCAGTGGAAAATAATGTATTAATTTGAGATTTTGAAGGACACATTAGCTGTCTATAAATTCAATCTATTTTTAAAAGAACAGGTTGCAGTCATTATTCAGGTAGTGTGTAAGTATCCTGGTTAGTTTTTCTTCTGGCTTTTAATTGTTCGTAACTGATCTACTGGTGTATGGAATTGTTAATTTGGTGTTTATGCAATTGTGAATTGTTGGCAAAAATTTCCTTAGGTGAGCTTATTCTGTCATCTTCCCAACTAAAAAATAAAATAAAAAAATAAGGGCACAAAGTCCCACTGTCAGTTCCCTGACGTTTATTTAGACATATAGTGTTTTTAGAACTGATCTGTTAGTGGTGAAAGGCTGCATCAATGAAGATGTTTAAATTGCGTTTGCACTTCAGCTGTAGTTGAAAGTAGTGCTTTAAAAGAACAGAAGATTAAAAAGTGGTAGAAAACCTAAATAGGGTGTGAACCTTGCATTGGTTAACTATATGCTCCTATAAAAATTGTATGCTCAGTTTAAGTGTAGATGCTTTGTTGCCTACTCAAAAATGTTTTAATCAAATGAGCCTCTTAGATACTTACATTGTTCAAATATGGTAAAGCATATGAGAGTGAGCTTTGGACAAATCATTTTCCGATTGATTGAATGGGTGGTTATAGCTTACAGCTGATCAAGATGATTACTTCTGAAATGAAAAACTACATCTTTGTTCATATTTTCGTAATATTTTTGAGATAGTATGGGTTTTATTAGCACTTTATTAGTGAAGAAGATCTATTTAAGTATTTTGGGCAAGGTATTGGTGATAGGTTATAGACTTTGCACCCAAAAAACTTCTGATGTGAAAGTTGCTGATACAACACTAAACATATCTGTATGTGCTGTAGCATTTACTTCTGCCTGATTGATGAAAAAGTGGGGTTTTTTTACTAACAGAGGTGTTTCAGGTTTTTATGGGGCTTTTCTGCCACCCGCACCCCCCAAACTTTTTTTCTTTTATATATTTAGCCCTAGACTGTAATTATACATAGAATTATTTTACTTATCCAGAATATTAAGTTCTCCAGTAAACATTGGTAGTTTTTATGAGAAAACTAAAATTAAACAAATATTTAGGATCATTGTTTATAACTAAACTTTTTTTATTCTGTTGGGGTTTTTTTTAAATATACGTGCATAATGTATTGAATAAAGTAATGCACTGCCTGTAAGCCAGATTTCCAGATCTTAGTGGAATAATTGCAATGGCTTAATTATCTAGTCTGATGGTATTTTACCTGCTCACCTGCCTTCTAACCTGACAGTACGAACAAGATATTAATTAGGGTTGGTATTTAAGTGCAGATTTGGATGGTTGGACTCAGCGAGCTCAGCTCTTTAAATTTGAGCTTTATGAAATGTGTATATATGTGCTGCTACGTATGTATGGCACAGTTGATAGTTGCTATTTTGGTTTATTACTGCTATGGTTCTTTTAATATTTTACACTAATTTCTACCTTGTAGGTGACTGTGGAGATCATGTTGTCATAATAAATACAAGACATATTGCTTTCTCTGGTAACAAATGGGAACAGAAAGTATATTCTTCACATACTGGGTAAGCTTTATAGTAAGTATTCAAATGAGCTAGTGGTAAATTTACTACCATTTTCCTAATAGTTAAAGGTTTTTTTAGCATGTTGTTTCAAAAGGGAATTCCTACTTACATATTTTGTTTTGTGTTTGCATGTATTGTGATGTTTAAAATGATGCAAACATTTTTCTTCTCTCCCCC